>JARHVA010006298.1:0-600000 GCA_037957365.1 Torreya grandis
GTTCAATGCTAGGGTTTAATGACTTGATTCATCTAAGAGCTTTGAAATTTTAACTTTGAACTTAGAAAATGTTGAACCATTGAACCTTATTTTGGTTCAAGCAGTCAGTTTGATTGTCTGGTTCAAGCAGTCAGTTTAATTGTTTGGTTCAAGCAGTCAATTGAATAAATGTGACTCCTTGCATGATGCAGTGATGAACCATTGAACTCTAAAAAAGGGTTCAAGTTCAGGTTTAGGTTCAATTGGAAGGTCCAAGCTTATTCTAAAGCTCGAAGGAAAAGTGCCCTTACGGAGGGTAGTTAGGCACAAACTAGACTTTTCAAAGCAGGCTG
The DNA here is from genome assembly GCA_037957365.1 of Torreya grandis. Taxonomy (NCBI): domain Eukaryota; kingdom Viridiplantae; phylum Streptophyta; class Pinopsida; order Cupressales; family Taxaceae; genus Torreya; species Torreya grandis. The sequence goes on from JARHVA010006298.1 coordinate 333, forward strand.
TGGAGGGTAGTTTCAGACCCAAAAGAACCCTTGAGGAGAAATCAAAAGGGGGAGATTTACTTTGGAAAGACCAAGGCAAAGGTGGAAAAAGGGTAAAGGCTGAATTTCTTCAGACATTTTGTTCGAAGAAATTCACAAGGTAAAGAACAAACAACGAATTCTTTGGAAATTTTCCTGCGGCAAAGTGAACAAAGCGAATTCCTTCAAATAAAAAGTCTGAAGGAATTCCTTCAAATTTTTGTTTGAAGGAATTTTTCTAAAGAAAAGAGCCACCCAAAAGAAGTTCACTCGAAATAAAAGGCTGAGTATTGAAGGGAACATTTCCTTCAGACAAAATGTCTGAAAGAATTCCTTCAAACATTTTTCCTGAAGGATTTAAAGAGCCAAGAAAGCTTGAAGAATCTCAAAGGGCAAGTACCCTTGCGGGGGATTCTTGGCTACTAGAAAAGGGACACCTTCCCTTCAGGAGGGTTCAAAGCCAAATGCCAAAGGAATTACAAAGGGCCTAATGGAATTCAAATGGGCATAAACTTGTGTGTGGAAACTCGGTGACCCACTGATAAAGGAGCCAAAAAAGCCAAAGATTGATAGAACATAGCCCCAAGGGCTTAGATTGTTAGAAAGAGTCAAGAGAGGAAAATAAAAAACTAGGAAAATACAAAGCTAGGAAAAGACAAAAGTTAAGAATGAACTCAACAACCTGCTAATGAAAGAGCCCAAAGAGCCAACAAAGGATGATAAGATAGCCCTGAGAGCTCAAATTCTAGGAAAAGATAAAGCCAAGAAGAGATAAAATGAATATGGAAAAAATAACCCAGGTGGAAAAGGGGAGGTGAGTTATTCCTATAGTTGGAATAGTCTCCACCAAGTGGTCATCAAGGAGTGCAAATAGTGACAGTGCAACCTATTTTTCTCCACTTTGCATTGATGAGCTAGAAAAACTATGTGAATATCTTGAAGGGGTGGTCTTGTTTGCAAAAAAAGAGCATGACCCATACTTTCACAGTAATGTTTAAATGCCAAAGTCAAGATTGATAGCCGATACAACATTCTATTTTAGGGGCTCACTCTTCCCAATGCTCTCAGCACACATAGGCCACTTGTCAAAGGGCACTAAAGTCTTTTACCAAAAGGGGCACTTTTGTTTTCTTCTTCTCTATATATATTGTAACTTCTCTTTTGAGGAGAGATCTCTCAGCTTGTAAGGCAGAGCTCTGCTAGATTTTACCTTGAATCAAGACATAGCATTTTTACCTCCATTTGAGCTTGCACTTTTGCATATTTATATGGCTTTGTTTTATGTTAAGACATTTTCTTTTATGCTTTCACAGAATGATTCTAGCATGTCTAGTTTATTGCAAAGTTATTATTTTGTAGGTTAGCTAGAAGTGTCTACAATAGAGTATAGGCATATGTGAATAGGGTGTCATAGTGTGTCTTAGAACACCTTTGGTAGTTCTTCCTCCCCGTATCTCTAGAGGACCCATAGCTCATTGATGTAGAAGAGTTTCTCATATCAAATGAAGTGTATGCCAGCTTGTTCCAAGTGGAAAGTGTAAGCTCAAGCTAAGTAGATCAACTTTTTTGGTGCATCACCCTCTTAGTTTAGGTTCTATTTCAATATCTTTCTCTCTTTTCAACAAGGGAAAAGTTCAAATCCCAAGGTCATGAGTTGGAAGCAAACAATGGAATCATGGGGAAGAAAGGAAGAGGAGAAAAGTTTTGCTCAAAACCTTGAGAAAGATGAAGCTCCTCCTACTCATCATGATGATGCTTGTGACCTCCAAGAAAGGCTCTTTCAAGAGAATATAGCCAAGAAAATTGTAGAATTGGAGTTCAGAATGAGGTTCCTCAGCCAAAGTGTGATGGATGGTTTAGATCAAGCAAAAGATCCTATATCTGAACGCACCCCATATACACTCCTTCAAGACAATTATCAGGCCACGTCTGATATAGATGAAGTGCTAGCTAAATGGAAGGAAGAGAATCATTCGATTCTGGCTCAAGGACTACCTCCTCTTCAACATGAGTTTAACCATTAGCCTTCCACTTCATCCCTTCTCAAGGAGGAACCTATTTTGTAGGAGGTAAGTGAAGAAGAGAGGATCCAATTTATAGCTGTCCAAGAGGCTATCATGAGTGATAATGAAGATGAAATCATCATGGATGATCCTTTTGAAGACATCATCAACAACACAGAGGACACAGGTCATGAATACATGTGGATGTTCTAACAATATGAAGAGGAAAGTAAGCATGGTGAGATCTCTCCCCCTTGTTTGATGAACTTCCTTATTGCTTTAATGGGGAGGATGACCATGCCATGGAACCTGAGTTGGTGGAGGACCAAGAGGATGTCTTTGAACAACTAGAGGCTCTAGTCTTTGAGCACGAAAAGGAGAGGCCTATTCATCTTGAGGAAAGCTTTGAAGAAGAGAGCCTTGCACAAGAAGGTGATGTTATGTGGGATGAGCAATTAGTCTGTGATCACATTTTAGACATCACAACAATCACGCTTCTTCAAGAAAGCCAAGAGGAAGTAAAAGATGAGTTTGACAGTGTCTTTAATGAGGTAGAAGGGGACAAGCCAATCCATAATGCATATCAAAGGGTGTATGGTGATGAGCCAACAATGATTGATTTCTTGGTGAAATACACTAGCATGAAGAACCAATAGGAGGCAAGCTCCCAAGAACAAGAAGAATACATATATGTTGGAATCATGTTTGCTCTCGATTCACTTAGATACGAGCCAATCAAGGTGGTAGGTAAGAAGAGCAAGTCACCAAGTCTCCATTCCATTTAGCCACTTGTCTAGCCTCATAAGTTTTCTTGCCATGAAGGGGAATTAAGAAGTTTCCCTTTGATCTAGGAGGGAGGCAAATATACTGGGTAAGCTGTACATAGTGGTTTGCTTTCATTTTTCTTTCCCTATTTTCCCTAAGTGCTGTTTGCATAGGTAGTGTTTTTAGCTTTGTGTGTTTTCCTTTATGTTTGGTGTAAAAGCTTCATGATTTATTCTTGGATCTCTCGATGTTGTTTCTAACTTTTTTAAAGCTACATCTTGACTCCTTACCCAATGGATTCTGAGGATACTAGATTCTAAGAATAGCAGACATGCTTCCCTTGGGAATCACCAATTTGTTGATCATTTTGCCTTTATAGGCCAAAATCAGTCTCTTTTTTCCCCTTGCTATTCTGAACTAGTTCAAATTTTGGGTTGCACAAGTCTTTTAGCAGAAGGATGAACCAGTTCAAGGAATGCAATGCTCTTACAAATCTCTTTAGAGATTTTGTCCAAAGAAATTACAAGGAAAGAGACCAAAAGTTGAAGACACTTCTATTAAGGTTAAAAAATTGGTTCAACGTTGGGGTTCAATGACTTGATTCATCCAAGAGCTTTGAAATTTGAACTTAGAAAATTTTGAACCATTGAACCTCAGTTTGGTTCAAGCAGTTGGTTCAAGTTGTCAATTGAATAAATGTGACTCCTTACATGATGCAGTGATGAACCATTGAACCATTGAATCGTTGAAATACAAAAAAGGGTTCAAGTTCAGGTTCAATTATAAGGTTCAAGGTTCTTCCAAAGCCTGAAGGACAAGTGCCCTTGCAGAGGGAAGTTAGGGACAAACTAGACTTTTTAAAGTAGGCTGTTGAGGGTAGTTCCAGACCCAAAAGAACCCTTGAGGAAAAATCAAAAGGGGGAGTTTTCATTTGGAAAGAACAAGGCAAAGATGGAAAAAAGGTAAAGGCTAAATTTCTTTAGACAAAATGTCTGAAGGAATTCCTTCAGAGATTTTGTCTGAAGAAATTCACAAGGTAAAGAACAAATAAGGAATTCTTCAGAAATTTTCCCATGGAAAAGTGTGTCAGGAATCTAGAACAACAAACATGCTCTGACTCCACTGTTAGGACCGCGGAAGCACCATTGATTACCAAGCAACTTAATATGCAGAATTTAACCAAAATTAACAAGTAACTAGAATTCAAAAATAACACAGAATATGAGAGGCAATACCCAATTGTATTAACTCTTCCAGAAGGAAATAAAACAAAGAAGATGCCACCTTCTTCCTTACACACCTCTAGGGCTCCCACACCTCTAGGGTATAAATAGTAAATCTCTTCAAGAGCTCACTCTCTCTCTTACAGTCCTAACACATAGCTCAAACACAGAGTTGGTGTTCACCTCCAACCAGTAAGTATCACTACTGCCAGTACCACCAGTCAGTATCGCTACTCCCAGTACACAAGTGCTCCACACACTCCATAAGTGCTCCATGCACTCTAAGTAGATCTCCCTAATCTTGCTCCCTATTGTGTTACCTATCACCTTTGACCTTGCTATCCTATAGATCAACCTTAGACCTTGCACACACAAACACCTGCAAATCAATTGATCTTACTTACCCATGTAGATCTCTCTACACCTAAAGAACCCTTGTCCTTACCTCACCAAGTCCTTATGATTCTCCAAATAGTACCCCAATGGATCTTCTCCCTGATCTAGCACACCTGCAGACCAACTTGATCATACACACTCAGCACCCCTGTGGAACTAGGAGGAGCTACCCTTGCTCTCTTCACTCTCAAAAGGAGCTAACCAAGCTCAACTCAAACTAGAACAAATTATAATACAACCCATGAGTCTCTTAAATAGATCTCATGCAAACAATAATTAGACATCCAATTACAATAATTAGATCCATAGCTCCAAGGCTAAAATTAGCCTTTAACATGCAAACAACCAGTTCTTTAACAAATTTTTCATGCAACTGATAGTTTTAGAACCGTACAGGCGACCGATGTCAGTCCCTGTCTGGCTAGAGATGATTGACGTCGGTCGATACCTGACCGATGTCAGTTTGCTCTACACTGGATATGACCAACGTCAGTTGATTAGACCAACACTGATTGCTCTACAACTCAACAACCTCTCAATAACCTCCTCTGTATCTGCATCAGTGAAGCTTTAAGCTCCATAACCTAACAATCTCCCACTTGGAGATAAATAGCTGCACTGTACCTGTACACCGTCTAATTTGTTTCCTGGCTTATATCCCTCTTTAAGATCAATCCTAAAGACCAACCACCACACAACCTATGGTGCACCTCCTGTCATCCAAGTAACCTGCCACATCTGAACCTACAAACCCATGTAGTGAAGTCCTAACCTTGCATAACATGTATACTTACTATTGGTCCCTCTCAAATACCTGAGAACCCACTTCCTCGAATTGGCTCTTAACTCTCTGATAGCTCCCACTGCTGGGGAAAACTCAGGTCTATACCAGACCTCATGTGATTTCAGACACTAAACTATCTAGCCCTTGGTGTGCTCTAGTTATACATCCTACAAATTGAACCTCACCAACACCTGATTCACATCAGCTCCCACTGGAGACAAAATCAACCTATGATCTTCCATGTCTCTCATGCCAAAGAATTTTGCTACTCCCAAATCCTTCATGGCAAACCACTAAACTAACCTTACCTTTAGCTCAACAAAACCCTGTATGTTTGAACCTTCAGCTAGCATATCACCCACATATAGTAACAAGATAATCTTGCGACCATCATCCACTTGGTAAGACAAACACAATGGTTACACTGACATTGACTAAAGCCATGGTTTGTCATCCACCTGTCAAACCTGTACCATTATCCTACAGCTTCCTCAAGACCATATGACTTGGCCTTCCATCTCACATGTCCATTCTCTCTATTCTTTAACCAAGGAATCCATTCATCTCTCAGTGCTTTTATCTCAACTGGCAACTCTACCAAATCTCTTGTTTGGTTCTGCATCCTGTTCATGCCATGCTCCCACTATTTCCTGGATCCTTCTTACTCTATAGTGAGAAACTAGTATAAAGAAGAGGAATAAGGAATTTGAGGCTTACTTACCCTTTTAGTCCTCCACATGGGCATTTGAGACTCCTTGACAGCTTACTATCCACCCAAAATCCATTCCAGTGACCGACCTTGATCACCACACAGTCTGCATCTGACCAACGTCAGTTCCATGTGACTGTCTAGGTCGCTGACACTGGTTATCCTATCGACGTCAATCTCCACCTACCCAACACCACCAAATTTGCTTGTATGCACATGACCGATGTCAACACCTGTCTGTTCGATGTTGGTTTTCCCTGATTGATGCTGGTACCTATGTTCACCTATGAGTGATGACCTTTTACCCGCAAGCTCTCTTTGGATCAAAACCCTATCCAAACTACCCTGCTCAGAGTTACTTAGCCTTCTCCACTAATCTTTGTCTGTCATCTCCTCCATAAACACCAAGGCTTTCTAGTTCTTTAGTTTGTCAAATACATTTGACTTCCTCTTAAGAACATGCATCTCTTTCTTGCTCATGTGACCAAGCCTAGAAAGCCACGTCCTCGCAACAGAAGAAGAATCAGTAATATAAGCAAGTAGATAAAGAGTACTTACTTTCTTACCTATTGCTAATTCAAGTGCATCTGTTGTGAGAGTTCCTGTGCATCTCTCATCACCCAACTTTCTTGAAGTAATTAGCCACATCTTTAAGACTAGGACCTGCATGACTTTCTTCAACACCCATGTGTTGGCCGCTTGCAATTTTAGCAACACTTCTCCTTTGCAAATACTTTGACAAGGCTCACCAACCCCTCTATTTGGGGCTGCATGGAAAGAGGCAACAAAATTTATAAACCAAGATTCTACTTTATCCAAAGAACATCCCAGAGCATCCTGTGCAACAACAACTACAACATCTGCTTCTTTAATTCCTTCATGCTGATCTTCTACCAACCAACAATCTTTATTTACCTGCTCTTTCTTTCCATAACACTGTAATTAACCATTCATGCTTTTCAATTCCTCCATTCTTAGTGTACTTTCTTCTGCCATTGCTATACTCCCACTCAATCAGAAACCCCTAAGAGTGACCTGTAACCAAACACAAACTTGCTTCCTGCAACCTTAGCTCTGATACCAACTTGTCAGGAATATGGAACAACAAACATGCTCTGACTCCACTATTAGGACCGCAAAAGCACCATTGATTACCAAGTAACTTAATATGCAAAATTTAACTAGAAGTAATAAGTAACTAGAATTTAGAAATAACACAAAATATGAGAGACAATACCCAATTGTATTAATACTCTTCCAGAAGGAAATACAACAAAGAAGATGCCACCTTCTTCCTTACACACCTCTAGGGCTCCCACACCTCTAGGGTATAAACAGTAAATCTCTTCAAGAGCTCACTCTCTCTCTTACGGTCCCAACACACAACTCAAACACAAAGTTGGTGTTCACCTCCAACCAGTCAGTATCACTACTACCAGTACCACCAGTCAGTATCGCTACTGCTAGTACACAAGTGCTCCATGCACTCCACAAGTGCTCCACACACTCCCAGTAGATCTCCCTGATCTTGCTCCCTATTGTGTTGCCTGTCACCTTTGACCTTGCTATCCTATAGATCCACCTTAGACCTTACACACACAAACACCTGCAAATCAACTGATCTTACTTACCCATGTAGATATCTCTACACCCTGAAGAACCCTTGTCCTTACCTCACCAAGTCCTTATGATTCTCCAAATAGTACCCCAGTGGATCTTCTCTCTGATCTAGTACACCTGCAGACCAACTTGATCATACACACTCGGCACCCCTGTGGAACTAGGAGGAGCTACCCTTGCTCTCTTCACTCTCAGAAGGAGCTAACCAAGCTCAACTCAAACTAGAACAAATTACAATACATCCCATGAGTCTCTTAAATAGATCTCATGCAAACAATAATTAGACATCTAATTAAAATAATTAGATCCACAACTCCAAGGCTAAAATTAGCCTTTAACATGCAAACAACCGGTTTGTTAACAAAATATTCATGCAACTGATAGTTCTAAAACTGCACAGGTGATCAACATCGGTCCCTATCTGGCTGGAGATGACCAACGTCAGCTGATACCTGACCAATGTCAGTTTGTTCTGCACTAGATATGACTGACATTGGTTGAGCAACCCGATGCTAGTTGCTTTACAACTCAACAACCTCCTCCATGTCTGCATCAGTGAAGCTTTTATCTCCATAACCTAACAATCTTCCACTTGGACATAAACAGCTGCACTGTACCTATAGCTGTACACCATCTAATTTGTTTCTTGGCTTATATCCCTCTTCAAGATCAATCTTAAAGACCAACCACCACACAACCTATGGTGCACCTCCTATCATCTAAGTATCCTGCCACATCCAAACCTACAAACCCATGTAGTGAAGTCCTGACCCTGCATAGCATGTATACCTACTGCTGGTCCCTCTCAAATACCTGAGAACCCACTCCCCCAAATTGGCTCCTAACTCTCTGATAGCTCACATTGCTAGGGAAAACTCAGGTCTATACCATACCTCATGTGATTTCAGACACTAAACTGTCTAGCCCTTGGTATGCTTTGATTCTGCATCCTGTGAATTGAACCTCACCAACACCTGATTCACATCAGCTCCCACTTGAGACAAAATCAACTTGTGATCTTCCATGTCTCTCATGCCAAAGAATTTCACTGCTCCCAAATCCTTCATGGCAAACCACTGAACTAACCTTACCTTTAGCTCAAAAAAACCTTGTATGTCTGAACCTTCAGCTAGCATATCACCCACATACAGTAATAGGATAATGTTACGACCATCATCCACCTATTAAGACAAACACAATGGTTACACTGACATTGACTAAAGCTATGCTTTGTCATCCACCTGTCAAACCTGTACCACTGTCTTGTAGCTTCCTCAAGACCATATGACCTAGCCTTCTATCTCATATGTCCATTCTCTCTATTCTTTAACCAAGGAATCCATTTGTCTCTCAGTGCTTTTATTCCAGTTGGCAACTCTACCAAATCTCCCGTTTGGTTCTGCATCCTGTTCATGCCATGCTCCCACTATTTCCTGGATCCTTCCTGCTCTACAGTGAGCAACTAGTATAAAGAAGAGGAATAATGAATTTTAGGCTTACTTACCATTTTAGTCCTCCACATGGGCATTTGAGACTCCTTGATAGCTTGCTGTCCACCCAAAATCTGTTCTAGTGACTGACCTCAGTCACCACACAGTCTGCATCCAACCGACGTCAGTTCCATGCAACTATCTAGGTCACTGATGCCGGTTATCCTATCGACGTCGATCTCCACCTACCCAACACCACTAATTTTACCTATCTGCACATGACCTATGTCAGCCCCTGTCTATTTGATGCTAGTTTTCCTTGACTGATGTTGGTGCCTATGTTTGCCTGTGAGTGATGACTTTTTACCTGCGAGCTCTCTTTGGATCAAAAACCTATCCAAACTGCCCTACTCAGAGTTACTCAACCTTCTCCACTGATCTCTATCCATCATCTCCTCCATAAACACCAAGGCTTTCCAGTTTTTAAGTTTGTCAAATACATCTGTATTCTTCTTAAGAACATGCATCTCCTTCTTGCTCATGTGACCAAGCCTACAAAGCCACGTCCTCACAATAGAAGAAGAATTAGTAATACAAGCAAGTAGATAAAGAGTACCTACTTTCTTACCACTTGCTAATTTAAGTGCATCCATTATGAGAGTTCCTATGCATCTCTCATTACCCAACTTTTTTGAAGGAATTAGCTGCATCTTCAAGACTGAGACCTGCATGACCTTCTTCAACACCCATGTGTTGGCTGCCTACAATTTCAGCAACACTTCCCCTTTGCCAATAATTTGACAAGGCTCACCAACCCCTCTATTTGGGGCTACAAATAAAGAGGCATTAGAATCTATAAACCAAGATTCTACTTTATCCAAGGAATGTCCCAGAGCATCCTGTGCAACAACACCTGCAACATCTGCTTCTTCAATTCCTTCATGCTGATCTTCTACCAACCAACAATCTTTCTTTACCTACTCTTTCTTTCCATAACACCGTAATTGACCATTCGTGCTTTTTAATTCATCCATTCTTAGTGTACTTTCTTCTGCCATTGCTATACTCCCACTCAATCAGAAACCCCTAAGAGTGACCTGTAACCAAACACAAACCTGCTTCCTGCAACCTTAGCTCTGATACCAACTTGTCAAGAATCTAGAACAATAAACATGCTCTGACTCCACTGTTAGGACTGTGGAAGCACCATTGATTACCAAGTATGTTAATATGTAGAATTTAACTAGAATTAACAAGTAAATAGAATTTAGAAATAACACAGAATATGAGAGACAATACCCAATTGTATTAATACTCTTCCAAAAGGAAATACAACAAATAAGATGCCACCTTCTTCCTTACACACCTCTAGGGCTCCCACACCTCTAGGGTATAAATAGTAAATCTCTTCAAGAGCTCACTCTCTCTCTTACGGTCCCAACACACAACTCAAACACAGAGTTGGTGTTCACCTCCAACCAGTCAGTATCACTACTTCCAGTACCACCAGTCAATATTGCTACTGCTAGTACACAAGTGCTCCACACACTCCACAAGTGCTCCACGCACTCTAAGTAAATCTCCTTGATCTTACTCCCTGTTGTGTTTCCCGTCACCTTTGAGCTTGCTATCCTACAGATCCACCTTAGACCTTGCACACACAAACACCTACTAATCAACTGATCTTACTTACCCATGTAGATCTCTCTACACCTTGAAGAACCCTTGTCCTTGCCTCACCAAGTCCTTATGATTCTCCAAATAGTACCCCGATGGATCTTCTCCCTGATCTAACACACCTGCAGACCAACTTGATCATACACACTCGAAACCCCTATGGAACTAGGAGGAGCTAACCTTGCTCTCTTCACTCTCAAAAGGAGCTAACGAAGCTCAACTCAAACTAGAACAAATTACAATACAGCCCATGAGTCTCTTAAATAGATCTCATGCAAACAATAATTAGACATCCAATTACAATAACTAGATCCACAGCTCCAAGGCAAAAATTAGCCTTTAACGTGCAAACAACCAATTTGCTAACAAACTATTCATGCAATTGACAGTTTTGGAACTACACAGGCAATCAACATCGGTCCCTGTCTAGCTGGAGATGACTGATGTCAGCCGATACCTAACCGATGTCAGTTTGCTCTACACTGGATATGACCGACATCAGTTGATCAGATTGACGTTGGTTTCTCTACAACTCAGCAACCTCTGAACAACCTCCTCCATGTCTGCATCAGTGAAGCTTTTAGCTCCACAACCTAACAATGTGAACGAAGTGAATTCTTTCGAACAAAAAGTCTAAAGAAATTCCTTTGGTTTTTTGTCTGAAGGAATTTGGATGAAGAAAAGAGCTACCTGAAAGAAGTTCACCTGAAAGAAAAGGCTGAGTATTGAAGGGAACATTTCCTTCAGACAAAATGTCTAAAAGAATTCCTTTAGACATTTTTCTCAAAGGATTTGAAGAGCCAAGATAGCCTGAAGAAGCCTGAAGGGCAAGTGACCTTGCGGGGGGCTCTTGGCTGCCAAGAAAGGGACACCTTCCCTTCGGGAGGGTTCAAAGCCAAATGATGAAGGAATTACAAAGGGCTTGACAGAATTAAAAGTGGCATAAACCCGCATGTGGAAACTCAATGACCCACTGATAAAGGAGCCCAAAGAGCCAAAGATTTATAGAAGTTAGCCCCAATGTCTTAGATTGCTAGAAAGTGTCAAGAGAGGAAAAGATAAAACTAGGAAAAGACAAAGCTAAGAAAAGACAAAATTTAAGAATGAACTTAACAACCTACTGATGAAAGAGCCCAAGGAGCCAACAAAGGATGATAAGATATCCCTGAGAGCTCAAATTATAGGAAAAGACAAAGCTAGGAAGAGACAAAATTAATATGGACAAAATAGCCTAGGTGGGAAAGGGGAGGCTAGTTATTCCTATAGTTGGAATAGTCTCCACCAGGTGGTCATTAGGGAGCACAAACAATGATGGCACGACCTATTTTTCTCTGCTTTCCATTGATGAGCAAAAAAATATGTGAATATCTTGAAGGGTTGATCTTATTTATAGAAAAAGAGGTGTGGCCCATGCTTTCACATTAATGTTTAAATGCCAAAGTCAAGACTGACATCTGACACAACATTCTCTTTCAGCGGCTTACTCTTCGCAATGCTCTCAGCACACGTAGGCCACTTGTCAAAGGGTGCCAAAGTATTTTTCCAAAAGGGGAGATTTTGTTTTCTTCTTCTTTATATATATTGTAACTTCTCATTTGAGGAGAGATCTCTTAGCTTGTAAGGCGGAGCTCTGCCAGATTTTACCTTGAATTAAGACATAGCATTTTTACCTCCATTTGAGCTTGAAATTTTGCATATGTATATGGCTTTGTTTTGTGTTAAGACATTTTATTTTATGCTTTCACAAAATGATTCTAGCATGTTTAGTGTATTGCAAAGTTCTTCTTTTGCAGGTCAGCCAGAAGTGTCTACAACAGACTATAGGAGAATGTGAATAGGCTGCCATAGTGTGTCTTAGATCACCTCTGGTAGTTTTTCCTCCCTGTATCTCTATAGGACCCCTAGTTCAATGATGTAGAAGAGTTTCTCATGTCAAATGAAGTGTATTCCAGCTTTTTCTTGGTGGAAAGTGTAGGCTCAAGCTAAGTAGATCAACTTTTTTGGTGCATCACCCTCTTAGTTTAGGTTCTGTTTCAGTATCTTTCTCTCTTTTCAACCCCCCCCATTATATATATATATTATAAAATATAATAGAATAAATTATAGATGAATAAAAGGGAGCTAGCCCTTATCTAGAGACTCTCCCCTCAATTTTGTTAGATCCACAGGCAAGAGAGGAGTTTCCATTGTGATGCATGGAAGAGAGAAGTCCAACCTTCTCTCAAGGGTGAAATCCACAATGTCAACACTACCTTCTTATTTTATATGAATTCATGTGCCCTCCATTCCTCCCTCACTTAGAAATTGTTATCACCAGAAAGCTAACCCTTTCTATAATGGTTGATTCTTCTTCCAACCCCAAAGTTGAGCCTGAGTACAAGGACACCACATTTATAAATGGACTAACATGCTTCAATATTATTAATGAGATGTTCAAGGTATTTGATTTGGTTCTCAAGTCTTCTTGTAGAGATGATGGAGACAATGCTGAGTTTAATGATGACTTATAGGTATAGGAGAAGTGTGGGATGCATCGATCCATAACCAAGATGAAGGTCTTCCCCTATGTCTACTTATTCAAATAATTTCTACTCATTGTTAAGTGAGTGTAGGATCATGTCCATGACATGGTCTACTCTTTAAGTTCCTAGCATTAGTTCATAGATATCTCAGGAGGCACCTTCAAAGCTTACTATAATCTCTAAGGTTATACAGTCACCTATGATTTGGCTATAGTGAGCACCTGGACTAAAATTTACCATATATATGATGTCCTAAAGGACTAAGTAGAGAACCTAGATGCTAAATAGGTCAATAAGATGAATATGAATATGTATACCATTCACACCTTCAATGAGGGAATCCATGTTAGGATGATACTATTAGATTAATTATTTAAGGAAAGTGACTACTTGTATGCCAAACTTTTATGGAATCCCTTGCTCTACATAATCCTCAAGGGTGATCAAGTATCTGACCTTAGGGGTGATCAATTTCAACTTGATCAAGGTATTGGGAGATGCTTGGGGAGGAGGTTATTTTACATGATAAACTAATTAATATATGTGCAATGCTCACATTCAAAACTTCTACCTTTTTAGCATGGGATCCTAGTGGTGTAATGGTCCATGTAATGTTTTACAAACTATATGGCCACCATTATTGAAAACACATATAAGAGATATGCGAGTCTTTATACCCAGTGGTCTACATGGCCATCAATGAGGTAACCATGCCTTGGTTGTCAAAAGAGATGAGGGAATCTATTTAATCCATTAGTAAATACTAGTATTGTAGGGATGACACTATAATTTAGGTGGACAACACCCTCAATGATCCCCTCTACCTACCCTATCAGGTCCTAGACCACTTAGTAGATTAGGAGGTCACTTGTCAATTAGTGGAGGGAATATTTGAGCATTGCATCAACTACCAATAGAAGGATTTCTTTGAACTCTTGATCACCATTATACACCACATGTATAAATAATTCCCCCTTTATATAAGAGGGTAGTAGGAATGGACTCCTATGCCTTGGATAGGGTCGAACACCAAAATTGAGACCCACACAGTGTCATTAGGGCCCATATAGTAAAATACTAGGCTTGGCTTAACCTAAATTATGGGTTTTAATCCCACAATGAAGATGTTATATATCTAAAACCTATATAATGATTAGGAGGTGTTCACTCAAATTGAGGTAAATAAGAAGAAAAAAGTAATTTAGGCTCAAGCTGGGCCATCCACCCAAGGTGGCCTTTCCTCTTCCACACTGGCTAAGCTTGGACAATATATTCATGTAACTCCCCCTAGATCTCAAGAATAATTGTACAAGGGGTCCTGACTCCCTCTCCTCTTAGGCCTTATTTTACACAAGTTTCCCTTCAATCACCCTCTACTCTAACTCCACCACCTCCCATGGTTCAAACAACTTAACCTTAGGTAGTCTAAGCCCAGGTGGCTCAACCTTAAATGGATCAACCTCATGATATGTAAGTGCTAAAATTTAATGTTAGAATTAGTCTAGAGATAAATTGAAGGAAATATCAATAATCAACACATGTGTAGGTCACTCCCCTTGATCCCACCATTCTTCATCAACTTAGTGGAACCCCTCTTAGTTTTTGTTCCCCACAATAACTTTCTCTAATTATGCATCTATTCTTACCTATTCCACACCTTCCACAATTCACCCAAGTGTCATTAGCTTCAGATATGCACAACATTCTCACCTCCTAATTCCCATATGTATACATCTAAATTTGATTGATTCATTTATCATCACTAATATGACTATTAGTCAACACTAATTCCACTTGTCTCATTTATCTATTCTAATTCCATCCTAATACCACCCCTTCTAGTAATTTATCTAATATTCCCCTTCATTATTCATCATCTACTAATATTATATTATTCCCATCAACCTATTAATTCTTATAATCATGTTTTATCCACTAACTAATCACACTTGTCTATTATATTAGAATTTTAAATTATAATCCCACCTACCCTATTTTATGCCTAGGTTTTCCTACATCCCTAGTCTCTAATTACCTATCCAATCATCTATATAACCACCCACTAATCCTACTTATCCCCCAAAATGGATTCTATAATTTTCCAATTTTAGAATCCTTTCTATCTTATCCATTCCTCTCTAGAAGCCTCTATTATAGAGGATTCCAACTAATTTTTTATTCCTTGGATAATCCTCCACCATTGATCTTCTTCATCCCAACTTTGAATATTGGCCATTGATCTTCCCTCCATGGCCTATTGAAATCTACCTCCTCTCCATTTCCAAACTAATTGGAACTCTCTTAAGTTTTCTAAGCCTCCATACTATCATAATAACATTCATAAATACATGCTCTCATGATCAATTTATCAAGCCAAAATCATGCTAAAATTTGAGTCTTTAGTAAGCAATCTATAATCCATAGTCAATTAATATTTTTATTGTTTCAATCTTGATCTAGAGCACTTAACTTTTAAAATATAATGCAAATATGAATGTTTCATTTTTCATAGCATTTAAATATTAAATGGCTCTAGATTTTAATGGTACATTTATGTTTTAATTGATTTTGATATAAATTGCATAATCAGATCCAATTGCTCAAAATTTCCATCTTACATTTGGTGACCATAGTAGGAACCCTCCTTTTCGGCTGACATTTTTGTGATTTGAGTGTGTTTACTTAAGGTTGTAGGTTAGATTGAAGAAAATTGTGGCTCAATTTTTTAAAAATCTTATCTTTCAATAAAAAGGTGGTATTACTCTATAATTTGTAGTTTTATAGAGGTAGTTTTACACACCCTATATGTAGTTTTGACTAACTGCCAACCTTAGTCACTAATAGTTTAACATTTTTTGGTAGTTTTTAATATTCCAAAAAAATTGCATCTTATAATATGTAATTTTGATCCTAAATGTGATTTTACAACTCTAAATTTAATTTTTACATTATATTGTGTTAAGGTCAAATATTAGCCATTTTTTTGTCTTATTGTTGGTTTATGTGTCTAGGCTAACCTAGTGGTCTTGTAGGAGTAAAGTAAAGTTTTGTTACTCGAAACATTAGCAATATTTATATGCTAATTAAAATCACATGTTCTCAATCATGATATTAATTATCAGTGGCATTTTTGTCTCTATAAAAGGGAGTTTTGACTTAGACTTTAAAATCATTGACTTATTCTGCTAACTTTTGATTTTTAATAACTTTTTTCTCTCTATATAATTGTCATTTACTTATAGAGAAGAAGAAGTGCTACCAATATTAAAATAAAACATGTATAAATACCCATTTTAACTATCTTATATAATATCACATCTTGAAAAAGGTGATATTAACCACCATAGTCAATTTTGTAGATCCATAATCAGTTTTGAATTAGGGCATTAAATAATACATTTACCTAGTTAATATCTCATATAATATTTGAAAATCTCTTTATCATTTTTTAAATATTATGTAAATCTCTTTTTCATCTTGTAGATGTTTTAATCATTCTGAGTCTGCTATTAAAATCATTTTATTTCCCCCTAAGTTACAAAATCACATTTCACAATAGGTGGCATTAATAACTATAGGTGATTTTGTCTAACCATACGTAGTTTTTCCTTAACCATGTAGCCTAAACCTTTGGAAAACCACATACCAAAAGAGGTGGTATTGATTTTAACCTAGATTTTTACACTAAGCATAGGTAATTTTGCCAAAATGTCTATAAAATTGCATATTCTAAGTTGTAATTTTGACTTGTCAATTATGGTATTACTTCTCTGGAAATGATTTTGCATATAAATGATTGTGCATCTATGGTTTTAATCAATCTAGTTGTAATTTTTCTCTTTATTTTGCCTTGAATTTATCCCTTTTTATTAAGTTTTTAAAGATTAGTTTAAGTGAATTTTGACTCATTCCAAGGGTTCTGCAAGTTCTAAATTTCATTTGGCATTGGGGGTGCTTCCCTTTGACCCTGCTGGGGGATGCCACCCCCAGACACTTGTGTCATGGCCCTTCACCAAGAAAATTTATAGTGAAAATCAAGATTTTTTTAGTGTTTTTTAAAGGCTTATTAGACTAAAATTTTATTTCTTACAGGGGTGAATCTAGTGGAAATTTTGGGCTTGCTAACATCTTATTTAACAGGTCATATATTTTGCTTAACATCTTATCTTACAAGTTTCCCATAAATATTTTCAATTGAAAATACTATTCACTTTCTTTGCAGGTTACCTGTCAAATATATTTTAGAATTTTGAAAATCATCTTGTACATATCTTTGTGTATATCACACTTAATTAAAATTAGATAATAAATCTTTTTGTTTGCTTGTGTGTCACCTGACGGCTATAGTGGTGTATGCTCTCTTCACTGTATCCTAGAAATGAGTATTAGATGATACAAAACCATTAATAAACACTATTATTTTTGTTTTTATGGGAAAAATGACATGTAATTCACACCCATGCACTTGTCATAGTCTTAGGGGAATAAAGACTATAGATTTAACCACCATGTACAAATCCACACTCTATGTTCAAGTAGAGTATAAATATTATGTAAAACTATCATTAGGATAGGTGGTTGACCCCATATAGGTCTTATATGAAGGGGAATAATTAAATACATAAACCTAGTATTAGACAATACCCTACATGAACTTAGGCCCCACTATGGTTAGCATGTATCGAGGACTCCCCTAGAGAGCCCATCTAACCTAGATTAAGACCATTGATAATAAAAGATGACTTGATTCCAAAGTAAGTATTAAATCTAAAGTTACTATCATGTGTAGATGGGGTTGAGAGGGTTCATGAGATTTCATAATGGGTCACTAGCCTATAGCCTCACCTATAAATTTGTTAGATAGTGTAGTCATCAAATTACACACCTAAATCAATATTCTAGTGATAGGTTTGTGGTTTTCCCAATTTGGTGAGAGTTGTGCTAAGCCAATGCTATTTTTGAGCCAACTCATCCTTTTACCCTAACTTATACACACATATATAGGTCTTTTTCTATATCTTCATCTTGTATATCCTTATCTCATCATCATCATATCATCCTCTGGTAACTATTTTGTTTGTACATCCTTTTAAAGATTGTCTCATCTTGAAGATTGTCCTATGTCTCATATTATTCACATCTTATCCTAGTTTTATCCACTAATCATTGGTCATACCCCCTATATTTATCATAGTATAACTTTGACTAAGTTTACCTTATCAATAAACCAATAATTTATCTTGATATTTTATTGTATAGTTACCTTATCCAGCATCTTATCAACCTAGTCCTAATCATAGTCTAACCCAACTCATACCCTTTTATATACTCATCCGCTCCTCAATTTTTTAGTCATACTTAAATCCCCATCCACATTAAAAAAAAAACTATTTTCATCAAGGTCCTTATTATAATATTTCTTATGTATTATCAAGTTTGAATAATAAGCATAATCATATCAACTTATTAATCCAATCATATCATCCTATTTGAGTTAATCATCTTAGTCTTGAGATAGTCTTTATCTAATAAATTCCTAGTCAAATCAGTCTCTTGGGCTAGTCTAGCCCATCATCCTCAAATCCTATAGCTTGTCATAGCTTTCCCAATCAAATCCAATTTAAATCATCAAATTCTATCTCATGTCTTGAATTGGTCAACTTAAATATTATCTTATCCCATCCAAAATATCATATCAAGCTAAACTTGATATTGGAATAAAGCAAGCCTTTATCCAAATTTATTCCACACATTCCATCATCATCCCTTATTCTTTCCATTCAATCCTCTACACCTTCTGATTGGGGCTGGTGAACCACATCATCCATATTTTATCTCATCTTGATCCATTACATCCAAAATAAATTTGGTTAATTCCCTAATTAAGAAATACCTCATCACCAATATGGATACGCTCTTTTATCACTTCCTCAAAATGAGCACTTAATGTTTTATAGACCTCAACCCCATCCACCCAACATTACCTCTTTTCTAAACCCATCTACATCAGTTAATTCTTAATCTTCACACCACCTGATCCCATTCAAACCCTCTATCCACTAGTTATAGCCATTCATCTACCCCTTCCTATAATAGAAAAAGAAATATTATCCTATCCACCTCATCAATGTTACACCCACCTAATCATGTCGACACCCATCTGATCTAAAGGCAAATGCATCCACATCCAAATCACAAAGTGAAGAAAGCACCTATACTCCTCTTTTTATATCATTATAATCCTTCTTCCACTAGCTTGTTACCAATGACATAATGGTCTATCCACCCATATTAATCCCACAAAGCCTAAGCCCTCTTGGTATAAAGTAAACTAGTATTATAGATAACATAAAACATGGGGTCATACCATTAATAAATTCCATCATTTTTAAAACTATCTCTAAGACCTCATCAACCATGGTGACATTAAAATTGAGAATGAATGAGATGAGTCTACATATTTGGGTGAAAAAGAGGAGGGCTGTAAATATTCCATTATTGAACATGATCAATGCCTTCTTTTTATAATCCAAGATCAAGACACCACATCATCTTCCATGGTCCCCCCATCTTTGATAAGTCATCCTTTGAAGATGAGTCTGCCTCCCTTCCCTCATGTGCCCTTCTTTCACGGGATTATCTTTGGTGAATCCATTATTCCTCCATCATCTTCCTCTCATCCATCATTTCAAATAATACTTTATTAACAACATTACCTCATTGATGTCACATTCACCTTCATCAAATTTATCATCATAGTTAATACAAGTATTATCTACATTAGGATCATGTTCAACACCAATATTTGAATCAAATTCCTCAATAAAAATGTCATCCTTCATGTACATTGTAGTAAATAATGACTATGTATTCCATTTTAAAGAAATATCCAATTCATATGATAACCAAACACCTAACATATTTTTTTATACTAATTAGGATGATGAATTCATAATAGAGTTTTTACAAGCTTGATCTATTGAGGATAGTTAGAGTGAATCTGATCCTGCATTAGAGGCATGCCGTTCAGCTGGTCATAGTGATACTTTTGCTAATCTTTATAATATTTTATCTAATGTCAAAATGGATCTCCTAAAGACCCCTATGAATATCATGCTATCCCATCAACACTCATTGACCTCATCCTACCATCTCCCCCACCTTCATCCATCATAGACCCCTTTTTTTCTATCATTGATCATTTAATCACCTCCTTCTATAAGGATGAATGGGAACATACATTATTGGACTTGCCCTTGAGTAATATAACATGTGACACAAATACATAGGTCTAAGACCATATTCAAAAAATTATGCATAATGATCAAATCACCATTGACCCAAAAAGACAAAATCAAGAAACATCAAATTATTAGCCTAATCCAAAGTGTCTTTCCATAGTGAAACCTTATCTAAGGCACTAAGGGACTCTCAAATTAAAAATAATTATCATTTATAAAGTTAGAAGTCATTCTCCTCTAGTGAGGCCAAAAGTCATGCACTAGGGGGTAGTCAAGAAATAATCAAGTTTGAAAATCAAAATAATGTTAAAATCAATATCAATATGGCTGAT
Organism: Torreya grandis; assembly: GCA_037957365.1. NCBI lineage: Eukaryota > Viridiplantae > Streptophyta > Pinopsida > Cupressales > Taxaceae > Torreya > Torreya grandis. The sequence continues at coordinate 21,053 of JARHVA010006298.1, forward strand.
CATCTTTCAAATAATTGGATAAAAGATAAAACACAAAATTAAAATGTCTTTGATCTATCAAAATATTTTGTCACGTGACACCAATAAAATACAAAATTTACAACACCTCTAATGATGTGTGCAATGGCTAGTCCTATTTCCCAATCACCTGCCATACCTTCTTATCATGATCCTATCATCCATTCAAGTCCAATATACCTCCATCAGTGTCAAGATCTAATCCAATCCATATCTAACATCACCTTCCTAGGCATCATTGTCTTTTATAGGGATAATAAATAAGCCTAGTCTAGATATCTAGAGAGGTCTCAATCAAGAATCACCAAAGGTCACAAGGACATCAATACATTTAGAAACAACAATATGGTCCTATCATCACATCTCTCTAAAACAAGTATTGGCTAAAAATCAAGAAAACATCTGCAATCCTGCATCTCTCTATCCTATAATAAATCGAGATCTTAAAAATTCAAAAATTAAAAAATAAATTAAAAGAGACAATAAAATAAAATAAAAATCATTCATCCAATGGTGAAAACCAATCTTCTGGCACCTTGGGCAAGTACCATGATGAAAACTAGTTTTTGGCATCATGGTAAAGTAATCTATTATCTACATTTTACCTCAATAATTAGATGTAAAATCCATCCATGTCATATCCATCTTTCCATTTTTATTTCAAATTATTTACCATCATATCATGCATCGTATTATGTCCCTCTTTTCTTCTAGTCTTGACCTTCATAAGGATGCGAAAGGTGTTTTTAGAAATGTTTTGGAATAATCTTAGCATATCCTCCAATAGGCACTTGGGAAACTAAATATCTAATAATTTCATGATGTGGTCATTGGTGATCCCTAGTCCATTATTTTTGGGCCCTCATCCCATTTTTAGAATGACCCAAACCCTTATATCATCTCATTCATTATTCTATTCATCCTTATCCTAGTTTCTAGGCTTGGTATTCCCTTTGATAGTAAACCCCAAATTTGTATAGTGTACATACATATCCAAAATACCTAAAAATTGGAATATTCCAAAAATCCTAAAAATTATAAAATCCACAAAATCCAAAAAACACATCATCATTTTGTCTTATGATGTCTTTTCATATGTCATATGAATCCCAATCATCCTATCTTTTATCTTAGTCATTTTTTCATTTGGTAGTGTCTTATATCCTAGTGGTCTTTGTATGCACATAAATACACTCACTATGATAATTATACTAATTCCTTTAATTCAACCCATAATCAATTTCCATAGCCAATTAATTTATGTATTAATTCCTACAAAAATACCCTACATCCGATGAACTTTACTACACCCTTACAACCAATTAATCACCCTCATTAGCCCATGAACTAAGCCTAATTACGTATTAATCTACCTATTAGCCCACTTTCCAATTTAAAAATACATTTTATTCACCTACCCATCTACCACCCTACTAACCTAGCCTTCCCCATCTATAACCCTCTATTTTAGAGGTTTCCAAGGAATTAAAAATTCCTTGAAAAATCACCAACCATTTATCTGAATAGCCCAAGATTGAATATGATCCATTGATTTTACCTCTGTTAGCTTATATAAACAAATCCACCCCTCCATGGAAATTAACTAGAAAAATAAAGGAGAAGTCTATTGAATCCACATACCAAATCCATGGTCAAACAATCCATTAATCCATAATCATTAATCAAGCAATCATAATGTCAATTTTTTGAGTCCATGGCACTATATAATCAACAATCCATTTTAATATCTTGGAGGGAGGCTAGCTAAAGCAAGGAATTGGTAATAATGTCTTCACCTATTCTGATTTACTCCCATAATCTCTCCTACTAGGTAGTTTGATATTTTGGGTTTAAATTGCATAATTTAAATTCTACTAATTTAACCCATAATCACATTCCATAGCCAATTAATTTATGTATTAATTCTTACATAAAATACCCTACATCTCATGAACCTTACTACAACCTTACAACCAATTATTCACCCTCATTAGCCCATTAACTATGCCTACTTATCTATTAATCTACCTATTGACCAAATTTGACTTTTAGGTCAAATTAGGACCCCTATAGGTAAAAAGTTGAATTTTAGGTGTTTTAGGGGTCTAATACTATGTCACAAGGTGTTTTATAGGTTAATTAATGTCATTTTCATTTTATACTAGCCTTGGTCCTTAGTCATTTTAGTCATTTTGAGGCATTTTGAGGTGAAAAAGGGGCATTTAATGAGTTATATAGATTCCTTGGGAAGTGTGAAGGTTACAAAATGTTATGTCATGTGATGTGTTCCCTCACATGTCTTAATCAACTATTGGTAACTAAAAGTGGCAGGTGATTTAGAAGAAAAAGTAATTTTCTTGGGGAAAAAGGTGAGTTTGGCACTTGTATGACACATGGGGAATTGTGCCATGTGAGAGATGATAAAAAATGTCTCTTTAGATTCCTAAAGATTAGTTACATGTTTGAAATTATCTGAAAGTGCAATTTTAGGCCCAAAACCAATTTTCTCCTTTTTCACCCTTCTTGGCAAACAAAAGCAGTCTTTAGGTTTGTACTTGGTATGAACAATTGAAGAGGTTTCAAGTCAAATGCTTTTTGGAGATTGTATTAAACTTAGAAAAATTCATTTAAAATAAAATATTTTGAAGAATGATGCCCTATTCTTGATGATCCATCCTCATGAAGTTGATTGTGTTTTTCTGCTTGTTGTTTCATGTACCTTACAGGTTTTGCCCCATTTTGGTCAAATCCATACGAACTAATTACTAGAGTTGATTATAGAATATTGTGGATTACTTATATAATTATATCCATGTTTGGTTTATTATTTTAAGGTGTTTTGGTTTATCAATTTAAGTTGTAAGAGGGAGCACATTTCTGTGCAATAGGTAGTTTTTTCACCATTTATAGGAATTTCTTATTTTGATGGTGGTATTGGAAGGTGAATATGTTATAGTTTACATCATTACATGTTATATTGATCATATTCACCTCTTAATCTCTTTTCCCAAGGCAACTCTCCATGGAATTATAGTCATATGTAACATTTTTAGTTAGGCAACCATGAACATGTTTACCTATAGGTGCTTGCTTGAAGAAAACCATGTGGAAATTATGAACATAGCTCTTTGAATCCACATAGATATTTTTACAATTAATTTGGAGGTATTAGAATGGGATTAAACTCATTGAAGGCTAAATAATACTCATTGTACACACTTGCACATAATCTACCTACATACCTTTCAAGGTGCACCTATAGGGGTTTTTATGATGACATCATGATATAATAAGAGATTTAGTAGTGGTGTAAATATATTTGAGACATTAGGAGTTTATTTATGAGGTTTAATTTGGTTCATAACTCAATAAATAGTCAAAGTAATGCACATTATTTTCACTTGTATATATTGTCTACAGACTTGACAATGTCCACCTATAAGATTTATTGACAGAGAACTAAGGACATTTGATGAAGGGATTTGAACAAGTTAAAATACATATTAAATTTATAGCATGTATGGTTGAGCATGGTAGACATTTTTAAGAATATAGGTTAGAACACAAAGGTGTAAACTACCTTCAAAAGATCAAATAATCAATTCTAGGATCAAATCTGCCAAAAAATAAAATAGAGGTCTAGGGGTATCTTGGAAGGATCATGTAATAAGGTTGAAATAAATTTTAAGGCATACTAATGGCTTGGTTTTGTATCCTTATCATAGGAAAAGACCCTTTAAAAGTTTTAAGGAAAGAGGTTTAGTGGAATATGGTCATTTGGGTCCTCAAATTTTCTTACAAAACACTAGTTTGCTTCAATATTATCTACAAGCATGAGTCCAAAAAGGACCTTTCTCCACCAAAATTGCATCTAGACCCTTCCATTTGTATGAATGTTTAAAAATGCTTTAAAATATAATTTTGACCTAGATATAATCAAAATGGAATGTTATACTATGTTGGGTCTTCTATTGGTACCTACAGGTTCCCTGTTCTTCACAAACATGCACTTATAGGCAGGGGTTACTGTTGAAGAAGGAAATATAGTCCAAAAGGCATAATATTTGAGAGTTTAAAGTTTAAGTGAAAGGATAAAATGAATGAATAGTTTATAAATGTTTTATATAGATTCAAGGAAATATTTATTCATTCTCTTCAAAGCCTAGATTAGATAAAAGGCACCTATAGGCCCCACACAGTCAACTATAGTTGACTATGAGGGGCAAAGTGAAAAAAATTAGGATCCTTGATATGAAATTAACCTAAATATGTAATTAATAAGTTAAATTTAATAATATATGAATTTTTGATCATTTAATGGGATTTTTTAATGTCCTGAAGGCCTAAAACTATGCAAGATCATCTACAAGGGTCCTCCAAAGCAAAAAATACAATCAGTTGTGACTAAGTGGAAGAGTGAGCCTAAGCAAGTAGTTAAAACCATATCAAGGTATGAATGTAACTTGAATTGACGTTTAAATGATGGGGTGTGGTCATGAACATATTAATAAAACCTTCAATCCCCATACCTAGGCTTTAAACCATGCACAAACACCTACAACTGCTCCCTCAAAGGCAAAAACATAGTCAAAAGGCACACTCAGTCTTGACTGGTCAAGTGTGAGGAGAGAGTTTAGGAAAGTTGAAGTGTTTTTAGAGATAAAAAATTTATTAGTATTATGGATATCTCATAGTGAATTTATAATAGGGGAAAGGGTTCTAACCATGCAAAATAGAGTCAACATGAAGAATCCTGCATAGTCTGTCATAAAAAAGAAGTCTGTCTTAGAACTTGAGGCTTTTGGAGGGTAAAATGACCTAGTAGAGAGTTGAAAATTTATTTAGAACATAATTAAAACCTAGAGAGGCCCATAAAATATTAATTTTTTTTAGGTAAATAGGGGAGTGCCCTATATTTTGTCTCAGACAGAGGGCACTCCCTTTGTGCATGAAACCTTCAATCTCGGGAAGAATGGTGGAATGGGTGGACCAAGAGATGTTTAGATCTTTCAAGAGGATTTTAAAAGTTATATATAATCCATAGAAACATTATAAACTAAAAAAAAAGGAGGAAATGCATTAAAGTGGTCTAGGTGGCTAGAGTTGTAGGTAAGCCTACTAGGAAGGTTTTGGCCTAGTGCCCAAATGAGAGGTTAAAACAATTTTTAGCATAAGGTAGGATTATAATAATTTGAAATTTTTTTTGGGGTAATTTAGGATGTGAATAATCTTGTGTAATATATAGGAAGTGTAAGGAGGTCATGTTTTGAGCTAAAAGCTAATTTAGGCCTATTAAACAAGGTTTAGTGCAGGGCCAAATGGGGGGTCATTCACATTTATTGCATGAGATAAACATAAACATCATTTGAAACATGTTATTAGGGTGTATATAGTGGTGATGAATATTTTATAGGGTAGATAGGTTTTAGATAGTCCATTTTTGAGCTCAAAAATCACTTAGACTTACAAGAAAGGGAAGGGAAAGCTCGATAAGGTGATTTCAAGTGTTCGTATCTCTCTTGATGTTTTGCATGGGAAAAGAGTAATTTCAAGGATGTTTATGAAGGTATTGAAATATTAGTTTTTGTAATTTGTTTACAAGTTGTAAATCCCATATTTATAAATGAACTTTAAGAGTAGAAATATGATAAAACCCTTGCAAACCCTTGCCAGTGACCAGTTTGGAGAAATGGAGTTGGATAGATGATCTAATGGAAAAATTTGACTAGGATGATGATTGGAATTTGTAGAGGACTCCATAAATATACTCTTCATGATTTTTAATTCTATGAAATTGTAAAAACATGGTATAAAGTAGGGTACTTTTGACTATTTTATGTGTTTTATAGGCTACAAGAGGTTTCAAGAGATGCAATCAAGTTTGGGGGAAAGTTTAGGAATTTTAATAACTCCATATGGAAATTTCATGGCTTAAAAAATATTCTAATTATGAAAATAATATTTCTCATCTTAGCCAATCAAAATTGGCATAATAGACAAGCTAGTGAGAAGGGTGGATATCTTCAAATGAGGTGATTTTAAGGTATCCATTATTCTTATAAGGTCATATAGGGTCTTGAAAGGTGTCATCCACTCCCTCAAATATATTTTCATGGAAAAATGATTCCTTTTTGGAGGCCAAGTTGTAGTGTGCATGAAGGAGAAGTTTTTTGGACTATAAATGATGATGGTTCATATCTAGATGATTACAGATATGGAACGGCATGTATGATAGCCTTACCCTCCATTAAAATCACCAAACTTGTCCCTAATTAGTTTTTGGAGGTTCAAATAGGTCCAAATCATTAAGGTAATTTTTTGATCCAATTAAGGGAATTTCATGCCACTTTTGATGAGTTTTATGACTTGGATGGACACTTGTGCTTCATGACATTAAATGGTTCATCCCACATCGTCTTTACATGCACAAGTAACTATTTTTATCACCTTGACAAGTGTCCTTATGACCCTTAGACTTATATCTTCTCCTCTCTCTCTTAAGTTCTATAAGAATTAACTATTTTGGCCATTATAACACATGTTCCACATGAGTATGGTGAAGCCTTTCTCATTTACATACCATTTGATCAATAATACTACTTGTTTTTACCTCTTCATGACTATTATTATTGTGTTTTACTCAAATTTTAGATCTTGCTTAGTGAAGACTATGGATTCCTTAACATGTTTTATCATTATTACATCATATTTATAGTTATAAAGCTTCTTATTGTAGGGTAGGTGAAGTGTTTTAAGAAGTGTCAAGGATTGAGTGAGTTATTCTATTAACTAGTGCAATTTTAAGGCCTCTTGTCTCATCCTCCTATTTTTTCACATTCATCCATAACATCATAATGTAACATTGATGTAAGAAGATGTAGATTGAAGGAGTGTATGTTTGCTTAGTCCTTTGTTCTCATGTGTAACATGTTGCTAGTTAGAAGTCATCATCTTATTTGGTCTATGATCTCCCTTAGAATAGTTTGATTTCAGTTATCTCTCTCCTATTCCCACCCAAAGTTTAGGTTTAGTTTCAATCTAAAGTGGTACATCAAGGGAGATAGCCCTATCAAGGGATTCACCTCATTCCTTAGGCTACCAAAAAGCCTAGAGGTGATTCAATTATGACACTTGGATGAGGAGAGTTTAGAAATTTCCTCAAAGGGTGAAAATATAAGTGAAAAATGTTTTTGGCACACTTGATGGGACTCTTGGTCTAAGAAGTTGATAGATTTTTGGTGTTGTATTTCAAAAATCAACCTTTAGAGGCATCTATCCAAACATAAATCACAACTCTGAAGTTATATTAGCTGGTCAAGAGGCCCAATATTTCCTTTAAATATTGTTGGTAACAATTTAATTTATGTATTTGCTTTCAATGAAGTTCTATGGATAATTTTGGTGTTGAATAATATTTTACACAAGTTAGTGAGACATATCCATTTATGGCACTCCCTATCAGCCTTGTTGTGATCCTTACTAGTCTTTTTATGATCCATATAAACCCTTACATGGCCATTATGAGCCTTATCATGATTCTTACTAGTATTATAACTAGCATCCATAGTGTCTTGTTCCCCCTAGTCAACCTAGGCACTTCTCAACTCAATCCATTTCCACCTTCGATAAGACACTCTTAGGATATAAGTATATGTTGGAGCTTGATATACTAAGGGGACATGGTCAAGATTTTCCTAGCCATTTCATTCACAAGGAAAGAGATGCATTATATCTAGTCAAAAGAGAGTGGATACCTATTGAGAGAGCCAATTGACAAAGGCTCACAAGTGAGATGCTAGATGTGAGTGAATTGATTGCATCCTTGGAAGATAAACTAAGAGTCCATGAGGAGTAGTATAAAAAAGTATATAATCCTTATTATTAAATTACCCAAGTTATCTATTATCCATATTTGATCCCTATTCATGAGCCCAATCAAAATTTCTAAAGTAATCCTTTTCCAAATCAAGTGGAAGAGAGAGTTGAAAAGACTAGCCTTGTGTTTGAAGCAAACCTTGATAGGAAAATTGAAGTGGCCAATATGTATATGAAATATTCAATGTTATAAGAGAAAGAAGTGGAATTAAATCCCTTATTTCCCTCTCCCATTACATCACCACCTCAAGAAAAGACCTCTATATATGCCATTCCAAGTTGGAGACAAGGTAGAGATTCCAAGCCTAAGGAGATTACAAGTTTATTGAATACTTCATCCACTCCTAAATTTACATCACCACATAAATAAAATAATCCTAATACCAACATCCTAAGTTGGATTAAGATAGTGGGATCATGGGGAAAGAAAGAGGAAAAAATCCTAGATAAAGAGTGTGAAGTTGAAAAAAAACTTGATCTTATGCAAGTCCCTCCCACTCTTCCTCAAGATACCTCTTGTTATCCATGTCTACCCTATTATAATCCTCCTCCTCATGATTATTACTATGAAATTAAATAGATAATTTTCCAAGAGAATCTAGACAATCAGATTGAAGAGTTAGAGGCAATGATGAAATTGCTAAGTCAAGGTGTGATGGAACGTTTAGACCTAGAAAAAGAACTTATGCTTAAACACACTCCATCTACCCTTCCTCAAGAGAGTAATCAAGATAAATAAAATTTTAATGAATCTATTATCAAGTTTAAGGAAGAAAATCAAGTTGTTTTATTATAAGGTCTGCCTCCCCTTCTTCAAGATCTGTCAAAAGAATCCCCTACATTTCACTCTCAATCTAATTTTGAGTTCTATTTGTTACCTCCACCAACTAGTTTATATTGTCCTCACCTCATCACCATTTTCCTTGATGGACATATGGTATGGTAACCTAAATAGGATTATTTAGTTTTAAAAAAATTAAAACTCTTGTTCGAATAAAGTCTATCTCCTTGGTAGCCTCATTGGACTAAGTCATATGAGTTCAAGATGCTTAGTCCCAAAATCACAAAAAAGGAGATTGAAGATCTTGCAGCCCTTAAAGATATAAAAGAGTGTGCCAAGAGATTTGAACAAATTTCATGCAATCAATGTTGAATCCTATGAGGTAGTGTGAGATCTCCAAAAACATATGATTCCAAGAAAAGAAAAATGTTTGCATTAACTGATCAACCTTCCAAAAAGGAAAAGTGGGGTACATATAGAGAAAATTAGGGAAACATGAGGAATCCCCTAATTTTATTAATTAAATAATTAAATTAAAATATTATTATTATATGGACCCTTTATAACTAACTTAAGGAAGCTTAAATAACATAGAATGGCCATATGATCATGTAGGCAAAACCTAGTGGGAAAAAATACTACACTAACACCCCCCCTTAAGCGTAACATAGGTGAGATGAGAATTGGGTCTCGACATTAAAAGCCTAATGAGGTACTCAAGTACATAGTGATGAACCTCCATAAGAGGAAGAAGAAGGTGGAGCAACCCTAACCCCAATGAGAGCTCATAGATGAACAAATTTACTCTCTATGAAGGGCTTGATTAGAATATCTACAATCTGCTGTAATGTTGGATAGTATTGAAGATCAATGAATTTATCATTGATAAGCTCCATGATAAAGTGCATGTGAATCTCTATGTGCTTGGTCCTTTGATTGAGAATTAAATTCCTATAAATCTAGATAGTGATTTAGTTGTCACAATAGATGATTATTGGCTTATGAAACTAGATACCAAACTTAGTAAGAATCCCCTAAATTTAGATTGCCTCAGTAGTGGCATTGATAGCCCCTCTGTATTCTACCTCTATAGATGATAAAGTAATTTCATGTTACTTTTTGCTTCACCAACTTATTGGAATCGAACCAAGTGAGAAACTATAGCCTAAAGTGGAATTTTAACTCTAAATATCTCTAGCCCAATCTAAATCTATGTATCCAATCAAATCAACCTCTATTCCTACTCTATAATGTATCTCATAGTTGTGTGAACCTTGAATGTAGTGATGAATCTACTTTGTTTCTTTCTAGTGCAACTCATGTGGCTCCTGCATAAACTTGGAGACCAACCCAATTTCATAGGATATCTCAAGTCTACTATGTGTGAGATAGACAAGATTTACCATAAGTTGTCAATATAGAGTTGTATCAATGAGTGGTGTAGGACAATCAGCCTTAAGCTTCACACTAGACACAAAAGGAGTAGGAGATAGCTTATAATCAGTCATGTTAAACCTCATAATAAAATCAAGAGAATACTTGGATTATCGATAAAGTTATCTTAGAATATAATTGAATGATTGCAATCTTGATAAAGTAGTCTAACAATCCCATGTATGTCATTGAAAATCTATTCGAAAGTGTAGTTTGCACTACTGAGATAGATTATTGTGAGCTCTCTATAATTAGTAAGTCATCCACACATAGAACTAGGATCAATAGATAATCATCCTGCCATAAGATGTAGACATTTAGATCTGAGTGGCATCTAGGAAACCCAACTATGAGGACAAAAGGAGTCCATCTTGGCATACCATGCCCTATGGGCTTGTTTGAGTCTATAGATAGATTTCTTAAGTCTACAAAATAAGGATGTATCTTCCACAAAGCCTTGCAGTTGCTCCATATATATCTCTTCTTTGACATGATTATGTAGAAAAGCACTCTTTACATCTATTTGGTGAACATCCCACTGATTTATGGCTATGATGGCTAGAGTGAGTCTTATAGATGTCATCTTGGTTATAGGAGAAAATGTCTCAATGTAGTCTATGCTAGGCACTTGAGAAAAACCATTTGAAACTAGATGAGATTTTTACTTATCAACTGACCCATTTGAACCATACTTGGTTTGATAAACCCATTTTCAATAGACTAATTTTTTTTCTTTGGAAAGAGGAACCAAGTCCCACTCTTTGTTCCTGATTAGGGAACTATAATTTTCTTACATAGTCAAATCCCATTCTAGAATGTTAGATTTGAGGCAATGGCCAAGTAGGCATATGAAGTAATCTAAAACTATGAACATGTCTGCCTTGTATCTGATGTATTTTCAACCCATTTCCAAGCACTTTGAAGTGTCTATCTAGCCCAAGTGGGACAAAAATTGTATGAGATTAGATACTCAAGAGGTGAATCCTCATCATCTGTAGTGTGAGTGTGAGATTGAGGAGGATAATCCTCATCATTTATCTCATCACCTGAACTTGAATAATAAGAATAAGAAGAGTCATCCTCATCATCAGGAGGATCTTGAGGTGGATCTACATCACTGTCAGAAGTGAATTCTATGCCCAATGAGAATTTTGAAGAGTCTGGAGTGATAGGATTGTGTTCAAGTGGGTCCTCATTAAAATTGACACTCCTTTCAATGAAAAACTCATGATTTTTAGGATGGAGAAGCCGATATCCCTTAACACCCTCTGCATACTGCATAAAGATGTAAGACTAACTCTAAGGGTCCATAGCCCTGCATTTCTTCCCAGGAACATGGGCCATTGTTGGTGATCCAAACACTTGAAAGTGATCTACTAGAGGCTTGTGATCATATCAAGATTTAAAAGGAGTGATTACCTTTAAGGCTTTGTATGGAACTTGGTTCTAAATGTAACACACACAATTAATTAATTTGGCCCAATATTGAGGAGTAAGAGACTTTTATTGAAGCATGTAGTTTGCCATTTCCTTCAAGGTACAGTTCTTGCATTTGACCGCACCATTATGATGAGCAATGTATGAAATTATGTGTTGCATCTGAATCCCCTCTAATGTGCAAAATTTCTCAAACCTATTTTTGACACACTCCTTTCCATTTTTAGTCCTTAATATTTTAATGGAACATTTTGACTGTTTCTCCACAAGTGCTTTGAAGTCCTTAAAGTGATCAAAGACCTTAGACTTATTTTTGAGAAAAAACACCCAAGTGTACCTCAAAAAGTCATCAATGAATGTGAACATGTATCTTATTCTATTTAATGAAGGTTTTGGAAATGGACCTACTAAGTCATTGTGGACAATTTATAGCTTCTGTTCAACTCTCCTTGCTTTGCCCTTGTCATATTTCTCTTCTATATGCTTACCAAGAATGCAACCATTGAAAAGGCCATCCAAGAATTTGACATTAGGCAACCTTGAAACCATGTCTTGATGATTGAGTTGCTCTGGGTAATGGTAGTTTAAATCACCAAACCATTCATGCCATATTTTACTTACTCCATCTACTTGAATAAGTAGTGTGATTGAGGGCTGATCTAGGGCAAAATGTGATAAGGTATATAGGCTAGATTGATGATTGGCCTTCCCATAAGTCACTATGGTGTCACTGTGAAATTCCTTGATGACCACTGAATTAGGTGTGAACTCAACTCACTTCCCTACACCTATGTCAGTGATTTGATATACTAACAAAATATTGGTGGATAGTGAATGAATACACAAAATATTATTGAAGGTCCCATCACTTTATTCAACCAATCCTTTACCACTAACTTCTATCAAAGTGTCATCACCTATGAAAATTGAAGGCATAGAACATGGATCTATTTCTAAAAATAGATCCTTTGAGGAGGCCATGTGATAGGAAGAACTTGAGTCAATAACCCAAGTTGAAGGTTGAGAAGCTACTACAATAATTGCCCTAGCCTTAGTTTTACCCTTTTTATTTTTTTTTGCCTTTATAGAATATTGTGTGGACATGTTTTGATATGAGTATTCAATAACACTGATGTTGTTCTTCTTAAGTATCTTAGTCAAGGTGTCAATCTTATTTTTCATGCATTGAGATTCATCGTGTCCAAGTTTCTTGTAAAAGTTGCATTTGAGTTTCTCCTTCTTAGGTTTCTTACTTGAGGAGGACTCATTTGATGATGAATTTGGCTTGGCATCTGAGTTTTATTTTTTTTTAATGCTCATGATTTGGTTTAGACTGTTGCTTCTCTTGTTTGCCACTGCTAGAAGGCTTCTTCTTATCTTGATTGACAATCAAGGCATGTGATTTTGAATCCTTTAGTGCACCTATTTGAACCAACTTATCTTGTTCCTAACTCAGATCAACAACAAACTAATTAAATGATGGAATTTTCCAAGTGGATCTAAATGCACATTTAGTAGCATGAAATATAGAGATTAAAACTAAATAGTCATGACCCAGTTTTGTAAGCATGGATAGAATCAATTAGTCATCTATTTTCTCAATGCCACATTGTTTCAACTGTAGTCTCAATGATTTGAAATTTTTAAATAACTATTTTAGGGTGTCATAGTCACTTGGGCTCAATGTGATGATTTCATTATCTATCTCATGACCCCTCATGATGTCCTACACTCCAAAAATCTTGTCCAAGATTGCCAAGACTTCATTCAAAGTTTTTTCAAAGTGAACATGAAACAGGAGGTCATGAGACATTGATAGGCATAGAAACCCATAGGCCTCATCACATCTATTATACCACTTAACCTTTTATACATCTGTAGATGGCTCAGTTTCCTCACCCATAGTGATTTGATAGAGTCCTTTACCTCTCAAGGTGAGCTACATTTTAAACACCCATTCAAGATAATTAGATGGTGTGAGTGGTTTAATGTTTAGATCCATTAGTGTAGATTATAATAAGACAAATTGAAAAATGAAAATGAAATCAAAGAATAGAAAGCACATAGTACAAGTACCCCCTTAAACTATCAAGAATACCCCCCTGAAGTTACAACACACACTAAGTCTTGGACGTCAAGCATAGCCAAGAATGCATCTGTGAGTAGTCAGTGTAAGAAAGTGTGAGAGATACCTTAGGCATATCTATTAATGCATCCAAGAGGAAAGGTACAAAGGTTCAAAGAGAGTTTTAAGCTATTACACCATGTGAAAAATGGATGTTATAAAAGTCCTAAAACAATGTCACTAATGTGTATAACTCAAGAAAATATACACTTTAAAAAAATATGACACCTAAAAAAGAGATACAGATTGAAAGTTATAGCACTTACAAGATATTACTTGTGATTTTTCATCCAAAAATCCAAAAATGGAAAAAACTTTAATTTATTTTTTCACTACCTTTCACCTAAAATATGATGCCCTCTTGAACATCATGTGGGTTTCCAACACTGCTTTACTTCAGGTTCTTACAACTACTTTACTTCGCTGAACAAGTAAGAAGTAATTAACCCTATAAAACCTAAATAGGTCTTCCTAGTGCATTTTAGGTTTCTTGACTTGATTTACTACTACCAAGGATCACTAGTGACCCTTTTAAAGCTTGATTACTTTGAATTAGTTTAGGTTGAGAAGCTCGATTACTTCTTGTAGTGTATTTTGAGTTTACTAGACTACTTTACTTAACTTCATGAGTTGGAAGTAAAGTAATGCCAAAAAATAGATTTGGTCTATGAGAAAGTTGCCAGGGTTGATAATCTTGATTACTTCCCAGTTGCTAACATTGAGAAACTTGATTACTTCTTCCAATGTAATTTAGGTTTTTTGAACTACTTTACTTAACTTCAAAAATTTGAAGTAAAGTAATGCCAAAATCCCAAATGGTTCATGAAAATAAGTTGTAGCACTTTGAAAACCCAATTTGGTCTAAAATCAAGTAATGGCCCTCCAAAAAATCAATTTGGTTTGTGGGCAAGATTTTAGGGTTTACAACCTTGATTACTTCATCCATATGGACATCTGACCAGATGGAAGAAATTGATTTCTAAGAAAATATATGACTTTTAAAAAAGTATATAAATAACCCATTTTATATCTCAAAAAACCCAAAAAAATATGCAAATGCATTTTTCATCAAAGACCTTCTGACATGAGTTTTGAGGTACATTAAGAAAATTCCTCCAAGGTCAAAAATGGCAGCCAAGACAAAAGAAAAACCAGCAATGGTGAATGCAAGAGGATCTTACTAGGGAGTATAATGCATGAAACTGTTAAGAAGGCTCTGATACCATGAAAAAGTATTCCAAGATCTCTGAACAGATTTCATGCAATCAATGTTGAATCCTATGAGGTAGTGTGAGAGCTCAAAAAACATGTGATTCCAAGAAAGGAAAATGTTTGCATTAACCTATCAACCTTCCAAAAAGGAAAAGTGGGGTACATATAGAGAAAATTAGGATAACATGAAGAAACCCCTAATTTTCCTAATTAAATAATTACATTAAAATATAATTATTCTATGGACCCTTTATAACAAACCTAAGGAAGCTTAAATAACATAAAATGGCCATACAATCAAGTAGGCAAAACCCAGTGGGAAAAAAACACTACACTAACAAGATTAAAGTCCTATTGTGTAGGTTGAGATGTAACTTGAGATCCATTAATAGGTTTTAAATTCTAAAAAAGAGCTAGTCTCTTGTGTTGAATCTTTATATTGGGTTAATGAAGAAGAATGTTTTCCTTTTGCCAAAGAGGAAGAAGTAGTCATTGGTTCTTCCTTCACTATGAAAGATGTCATGGAGCAAGAAAAAATTCTTAATTAGATTTTGGATGAGTTTTTTGAAATCATTGGAGAAAGATATGCTCCTCTTCAAGGAGGCTATGATTTGGTCAAAGATGGAGAAGGAAACCTTGACACTCAAGTGAGTACACAAATGAAAAGCAACCTTTCAAATATATCCTTTAAAGAGACATATAAATTTGATGATGACATGTTTGAAGTCATCAAAATTGGATATCATCCTATAAATTAGTTAAGAGAAACACACCATCTCTTGAAATATGGAACAAGCTCCTATTGGCCTCAATATTTTAAGGAACAATAAATCAATCCTCTTGATGCCATGCATACATAGAAGATGCAAGTTGACCATGAGATGAAGAGTGGGAAGTAGTATGAGGTATGTGTAAAATTTTAAGAGGGATATATATAAATTGGAGACATATTCTAGGATGATCTACTTGAGATCAAATCAAGTGAAGTTCCAAGGAATAAGTCTGATCTATAAGACTTTCAATCCAAAGAGAAACATGCTTGGCACTATGTTTCATCTTATGACAAGAAAATTTCTTTTTGATCTTGGAAAGGAGGTATGCTTAGTTTTTATTTGTGCATAATAATTTGTTTCTTGTTTTCCCTAAGTGATTTAAGCACATGTGTGTGTGTGTGTGTGTGTGTGTGTGTGTGTGTGTGTGTGTGTGTGTGTGTGTGTGTGTGTGTGTGTGTGTGTGTGTGTGTGTGTGTGTCTTGTTAGTTAGTTTGCTTTGCTTTTGTGTGTCCTTATTTTCTGTGGTTGAGGTAATCAAGTGGTCTTGTCTTAATAAAGCCTATGGTCAAAGGTATCTCTTTTTTGTTTCAAACTTCAAATGACTCCCTAATCCCAATGGAATGATAAGGCTACTGGTCTAGTTAGTATAACAGGCATACTACTCGTATGAGTCACCAATTTGTTGACAAAATTTGACTTTTAGGTCAAATTGGGACCCTTATAGATAAAACATTTACTTTTAGGTGTTTTAAGGGTCTAATAATGTGTCAAAATGTGTTTTATAGGCTAATTGGTCCTTAGTCATTTTAGTCCTTTTGAGGTCAAAAAGGGGAATTTAATGAGTTGTATGGATTTATTGGGAAGTGTGAAGATTAAAAAAGGTTATGTTGCATGTCATGTGTCATCACATGTCTTAATAAACTATTGGTAATTGAAAGTGGTAGGTGATTTAAAAGAAATAATAGTTTTCTTGGGGAAAAAGGTGAGTTTAGCACTTGTATGACCCTTGGGGAATTGTATCACATGGGAGATGATAAAAAAATTTCTATTAAGATTAATAAAGATTATTTACACATTTTAAATGCTCTTAAAGTGCCATTTTAGGCCCAAAACCATTTTGCTCTTTTTTCACCCTTCTTAGCAAACAAAAACAATCTTCAGGTTTGTACTTGGTACAAATAGTTGAAGAGGTTTTAGGTCTAATTATTTTGGGAGGTTTTATTAAAATTATATAAATTTATTTAATTTAAAATATTTTGAATAATGATGGTCTGTACTTCTTGAACCATCCTCATGAAGTTGACTATGTTTTTCTGCTGCTATTTCATGCACCCTATAGGTTTTGGTCCATTTTGGTCAAATCCATATGAACTAGTTGCTAGAGTTGATTATAAGAGATTTTATATTTCTTCTATAATTATATCCATGTTTTTTTAATCAATTAAAGGTGTTTTGATATGCTAATCAACTTAAGTTGTAGGAGGGAGCACTTTTCTATGCAACAAACAATTTTTTCACTATTTGTAGGATTCTTTTGTTTTGATGGTGGTCTTGGAAGGTGAATATGTCCTATTTTACATTATTACATGTTATATTGATAATATTAACCTATAAATATCTTTTACCAAGGCAAATATTCATTGAATTATAGTCATATGCAACATTTTTAATTAGGCAACCATGAACATACTTACCAATAGGGGCTTACTTGAAGAAAACCATGTGGAAACTATAAACACAGATCTTTGAATCCTTATAGAGATTTTTAAAATTAATTTTGAGGTAGTGGAATAGGCTTAAAATCATTTAAGGCTAAATAATACTCATTATATACAGTTGTACATAGTCTACCTGCATACCTTTCAAGGTGCACCTATAATAGTTTCCATGATTACATCATACTATAATAAGAGAGTTAGTAGTGGTGTCAGGATATTTGAGACATGAGGAGTTCATTTATGAGGTTTAGTTTGGTTCAAAACTCAATAAATATAAAAATTAATGCACATTATTCATACTTACATATATTGTCTATAGAGTTGACAATGTCCACCTACATTATTTATTGGTAGAGAACTAAGGAAATTTGATGAAGGGATTTGAACAAGTTGGAATCTTTGTTGAAGGTATAAAATGTATTTTTGAGCATGAAATACCTATTTTAGAAGATAAGTTGGAAAATAAAGGTGTAAACTACCTTCAAAATATCAAATGACCAATTCTAGGATCAAATCCTCAAAAAAACAAAATAGAAGTATAGGGGTATTTTGGAAGGATCATATAACAAGGTTGAAATACATTTTAAGGCATACTAATGGATTTTTTTTGTATCCATATGATAGGATAATAACATTTAAATTTTTTAAGGATAGAGGGTTAGTGGAAGATGGTCATTTGGGGCTTAAAATTTTCCTGCAAAATACTAATTTCCTTCAATATTATCTACAGGCCTGAGTCCAAAAAGGACCTTTCTCCACCTAAATTGAAACTAGACCGTGCCACTTGTATGAGTGTTTATAAATGGTTTAATAGATAAATTTTTCCTAGGTATCATAAAAAGGGAATGTTATAGTGTGTTGGGTTTTCCATTGGCACCTACAAGTTCCATGTTCTTCACAAACATGCACCTACAGACAGGGGTTACTATTGAAGAAGGAAACACAGTCCAAAATGCATACTATTTGAGAGTTTAAAGTATATGTGAAAGAATGGAATGAATTAATAGAGTATAAGTTGTGTGTGTGTGTGTGTGTGTGTGTATATATATATATATATATAAGGAAAGTTTTATTAATTCTTTTCAAGGCCTAGATTAGATAAAAGGCACCTATAGGCCCTACACAATCAACTGTAGTTAACTGTGAGGGGCAGAGAGTGCAAAAATTAGGATCCTTGATATGAACTTAACCTAAATATGAAATGAATAAGTTAAATTTATATATATATGACCATGGAAACATTTAAGGGGAATGTGAAATGTCCTAAAGGCCTAAAACTATGCAATATAATCTAAAGGGGTCTTCCAAAGCAAAAAACATAGTAAGCTGTGACTGAGTGGGAGAGTGAGTCTGAGCAAGTAGTTGAAACTATATCGTGGTAGGAATGTAAATTTAATTGTCATGGAAATTATTTGGTGTGGTCATTAAAATATTATCAAAACCTTCAATCACCATACCTAGGCTTCAAACCATGTATAACCACCTACAGTTGTTCCCTCAAAGGCAAAAACACAGTCAAAAGGCTTACTCAGTCTTGATTGGTCAAGTGTGAGGAGAGGGTTTAGGAAAGTTGAAGTGTTTTTAAAGATAAAAATAACTTCATCCTAACTTTAATAGTATTATGGAGCTCTCATAGTGAATTTATAATAGGGGAAAGGGTTCTAACCATGAAAAATAGGGTCCACATGAAGAATCTTGCACATAGTTTGTCATAAAAGGAAGTCTATCTTGGAACTTGAGGACTTTGGAGGGTCAAATGAATTATTAGAGAATTTAAAATTTGTGTATAAAATAATTAAAACATATATAGGCCTATAAAATATTCAAATTTTTTTGGGGAAATAGGGGAGTGCCCTTTATTTTGTTTCAGATAGAGGGTACTCCCTTTGTGCATGAAACCTACAATCTTGGGAAGAATGGTAGAATGGGTGGACCAGGAAATGTTTAGAGATTTTAGGAGGATTTAAAAATTTGGATATAATATATAAAAACATTATAAAACAAACAAAAAATGAGGAAATGTAAAAAAGTGGTCTAGGTGGCTAGAGTTTTAGGTAAGCCTACTAGACAAGTTTTGGCCTAGTGCCCAAATGAGAGGTCAAAATGATTTTTAGCATAAGGTAAGCTCTATAATCATTTGAAAAATGTTTGTGGGTTAATTTTGGATGTGACTAATCTTTTTTAATATATATTAAGTAAAAGGAGGTCATGTTTTGAGCTAAAAGCCAACTCAAGCTTACTAAACAAGGTTTAAGTCAGGGCCAAATGGGTGGTCATTCAAATTTCTAGCATGAGATGAGAATCCCCATCATTTGAAACATGTTTTTAAGGTGGATAATGTTAATCATGGGATATAATGAGAGGGGGGGGTGAATCAGTATATCATATATCTAATAAAAATTTTCCTTTAACAAAAATCCACTTAATCAAACATTCAAGATATGCAATAAAACTCAAACAATAAACACCACACAAGATAGAGAGAGACACCAGATATAACATGAAAACCTAATATGGGAAAAACCATGGAGAAAAATATCAAGTATATGAATGAGCACCAACCCAAATAATATTCACAAGCACAAACTTGCAGGAGCACTAAACCCCTTTGCCGAGCACCAACCTAGCTACTATTCGTGAGCACCAACCCACAGCAGCACCAAACCCCTTTGCCGAGCACCAACCCAGCTACTATTCATGAGGACCAACCCAAAAGAGCACTAACCCCTTTGTGTATACCACACACCTATCTCTCAATGTTGTTATCTCAACAAATGATAGTTTAATACAACATCTCTTTCCTCTCTCTCACCTTTGCTCTTCTAAGCTAGATATAACAAATACAAATCATATTCATCTCTCACAATTGATTTTATAAGCTAGATATTACAATATCAAATCAACCTCTATATATCTCATATTACAAATGGCTTCTTAAGCCTTTATTTATAGCTTTCCAAATGACCTTTGGCCTTCCCCTTTTGTGACCATTCAATCCTCATGGAAAATGGTGCCAAACTTGTATGACCCTTCATATTCAAGCCTTTGAAAATTCATGTGGTGACCCTTCATGATCAAAAACGTCCTTCCCTCTTGTTTCCTCATCTTGGTGACTTTTTGTATTCCTTAAAGTGTCCCTTCATGAGAAATTGTGCCCTTCCTCTTTTGTCTTCACTTGGTGACTCTTGGAATTCCCCAAGATGACTCTTCATGGGAAAATGCATCCCATCCTTCTTTTGTCTTTATCCCATGGCTCTTTGACTTCTCCATGAGCCCTTATTTTGTCTCATATGCAACCAAAAATATATTCATTAATATTAAATAAATATTAACTCACATTAGCCAAGATATAACAATTACAAACAATATTAAATGCAATGGGGCCTTTATCACCAATAATACTAGACCTTTGACATCAATGACAATATTTCCAATAGATAAAGAGGTGATAAATATTGTAGAGGTAGAGAGGCTGAATATAGTCCATTTTTGAGCTCAAACTCCTCTCAAATTTGCAAAAAGGGAAGGAAAAGCTCGATAAGGTGATTTCAAGTGTTCATATCTCTCTTGATGCTTTGCATGGGAATAAAATAAGTTTAGGGATGTTGATGAACGTCTTGAAATTTGATTTTGTGGAATTTTTTTTCAAGTTGGACATCCCATCTTTATGAACGAACTATAAGAGTGGAAAAAAGTTAAAACCCTTTCAAACCCTTGTTAGTGACCAGTTTGGAGAAATGAAGTTGGATAGCTACTCTAATGGACTGTTTTGACTAGGATGATGATTTTACCTTGTAGAGGACTCCATAAATATACTACCCATGCTTTTTTACTATAAAAAATTGTATGGATAAAGTACAAAACATGGTACTTTTGACTATTTTATGTTTTTGTATTCTACATGAGGTTTCAAGAGATGTAATCAAGTTTGGGGGAAATTTTAGGACTTTTAATAAATCCCTATGGTAGTTTAATTCCTTATAAGAACTTCTAAGTGTTAAAACAATAGATCTCATCTTATCCAGTCAAAACTGACATAGTGGACAAGCTAGTGAGAAGGGAAAAGATATTCAAGTGAGGTGATTTTAAGGTGTCGCTGATGCATCTAAGGACATGGAGAATATTGAAAGGTGTCATATACTCCCTCCTATGGATTTTCATGGAAAAATAATGCCTTTTTGGAGGTAAGTGTGTAGGGTGCATGAAGGAGAAGTTTTTTAGACCACAGATAATGATGGTTCATTCCCAAATGATTCCAAATGATCAAGCCTACAACCAATGCATGGAAAATAATGTTTGATATCCTTCTAATTTATTTCAATAATTAGACTTATCTCTAATAAATTCTGGGATGTTCAAATAGGTCTAAATCACGAAGGTAGTTTTTAAAGCTGATTAAGGGAATTTCATGCCACTTTTCATGAGTTTTATGACATAGATGGACACTTGTGCTTCATGACATTGCATAGTTCATCCCACATACTCTTATCATGCAAAAGTAACTAGTTTTCTCATCTTGATAAGTGTCCTTGTGACCCTTAGAATTATCTCTTCTCTCTCTCTCAAGCTCTATAATAACTAGCCATTTCGGCCATTATAACTCATGTTCCACCTGAGTATGGTGAAGCCCTACTCATTTGCATGCCATTTGATCAATAAAACTACTTATTTTTCCTCTTCATGAATGTTCTTAGTGTGTTTTACTTTAATTTTGGATATATCTTAGTGAATACTATGGATTCCTTATCATGTTGTCTCATTCTTGCATCCTATTTATAATTAGAAAGCTTGTTCTTGTAGGGCATGTTAAGTGTTCTAAGAAATTTCAAGGATTGAGTGAGTTAGTATATTCACTAATGCCATTCAAATCCTCTTATTTATTCCTTCTATATTTTTACATTCATCCATAACCTCATAATGTAACATTGATGTGAGAAGATGCAGATTGAATGAGTGTATGTTTGGTTAGTTTTTTGTTCTCATGTGTAACATGTTGCTAGTTGGAATTCATCATCTTATTTGGTGTATCACCTCTCTTAGAATAGTTTTATTTATATTATCTCTATCCCTTTTCCCCTCAGAGTTTAGGTGTATTTGAAATCCAAAGTGGTACATCAAGGGAGCTATCCCTATCTAGAGAGTCACCTCATTCCTTAGGCTACCCACAACCCTTGAGGTGTTTCAATTGTGCCACTTCTATGAGGAGAGCTTAGAAATCTCCTCAAAGGGTGAAAATCTAAATGAAAACACTACCTATTATCCCACTTTTCAATTTAAAAATCCCTTTTATTCACTTACCCATATAACACCCTACTAACCTAGCCTTTTCTACACCCCTACTCCTTGATGGAGATTATAGAATTAGAGAATTCTATAATCTCCTCTAACTTAGCCTTCCCCATATAGAACCCTCTATTTTAGAGGTTTTTAAGGAATTAAAAATTCCTTGGAAATTACCCAAACATTGATCTCAATATCCCAAGATTGAATATGATCCATTTATTCCCCCCCCCTTGGATTATATAAATAAAACCACTCCTCCATATAAACTAACTAAAAATTTAAGGGATAAATCTATTGTCCACATACCGAATCCATGATCAAACAATCCATGAATCCATAATCATTTATTAAGCAATCATAATGTCAAATTTTAGAGTCCATGGAAATCTAAATCAATAATCCATTTGAAGATCTTGGAGGGATGCTAGCTGAAGTAAGGAATTGGTAAGAATGTATTCACCTATTATAATTTACTCCCATAATATCTCTTACTAGGTAGTTTGATATTTTGGGTTTAAATTTCATTGTTTAATCCATTTGCTCAAATTTTCTACTACATTTTGGCAACCACAGTGGGACCAGTACCCTTATGAACTAATATTGTGAGTGTGAAGTTTGATAATGTTACTTGCAAGAAACATTTAGGACAAATTTAGTGGCTTCAAGACTCATTTTTATCTAAAATGTTCTTTGCTATCAGTTATTTCAAAATGACACATTGTAATAATCCATAATTTTGACTGGTTTGTGGTAGTTTATACATTATCTTACTCATTTTTTTGGCTCTATTAGTGATCAAAATAAGCTCTATGATATTGTTCATGGCATTATGTTTTACTAGTTTATCCTATTTTGTGTGATTTTTTTCTTAATATTCTATTTTGTTGGGTTGTTATATTATATTATATATATAAATAGAAAATTTTGAGTTTGTTTTTCTTCGTAAACCCAGAGAAATCCTAGTAGAAAAAGTCATGGGGTTTTGAACCTTAAACATTCTATGCACATTTTTGGGTTTCAAACCTTGAACCAAGATAATAAATAGCCCCATTTCTAAGCCTTTTCACCCTATATCTAGATCACATCAAAATCTACCACACTTTTCATGCATTTCAACTTTAATCTTTTTTTGTGATTTTTTTCCTCAATGTATTTTTCTATCTCTTGACAAAAACCCTCTAAAATCTATACAAATTTATTTTTAGTGTCTCTATTTTTTTGGTACAAATATATACTATTATCTCATTATTTTTGATCTCTCTATTATGTAAACAAATACAAATTCCTTATTCATGCATTTCATCACATTTTCTATTTTTATCTCTTCATGGGAAGATAATGCAATATACAACATAAGAAAACATATGTTGTAGGGATGTCTCATCAATTAGATCTATATTATGATAGAATAACTCCAAAACTGACATGGCACTTTCATAATATTGAATATTATATAAGACAACTACAATATTATGTGTAGAAAAGGATGAATCATATTCACCCACATATGCAACACTAGCAAAATTATAAGAGAGAGACATTTATTGGGTACCAATCACTCCAATTGGTTTAGGGACCAAATGCACCATTATTTTTTGAAGTGCTGCTTACACCTTACATTTTTCTAGCTACCCATGGCTCCATTCACTTTCTCCATATCTTTAGTTTTTTTTTCTTATATTTGACTCAACTTAGCTTTCTTGATTTAGATTTGAATCCTTGCTCTTTGCTCATTGTCCTCACCACTTTTCCATCCTCTCTAACTAAGTCTCCTTGCCAATGAACTTTGTAGCACTTCAGCCATATTTTTGGTGTAGATTACATCTTTGATTAAGTGGGTACTAGGGACTATCTACAACTTCATTACTTCTAAACTTCTCCACCATTGCAATAACTCATAGGTACTGTTAACATTACAGTTGCCAACATTAGATCTCCAAAGTGATTTCAACAAAGTCCATTTTGCACCATTTAATGCCTTGACCTAGACATTAATAATTCATATCAAGCTTTTCATACATCTTTGCCATTTTTTATTTTTTTATTTTGGATCTAGACTGGCTATAAATTTGGTCTTACCTACATCTTTCTCGAGCTCCACCTTAGTTCATCCTCATAGTGATCATATCAGGTTGACTTCTTGTTTGTTAGAAGTAATGACATGTGAGGTAAACCATTTATTTTAAGCCATAATAAGCCATATCCATATGCACTATCAGATGGTTTTAATTACATTTTAATCAATACTATTAGGTTTAGATTCAAGAGCCTATTAAAACATATCTTTATTTGAGATATGGGGATTTTAGATATTCAATTACATCAGATTCTAGGATCTCAATAATAATAAGGGTGATTGATAGTATATTGACATCAAGACTAAATCATCGTACATGTTGGATCATCAAAAGTTTTTTTTATAACTATCAGTCATGTCATAATACATTTTGCTATCTAATCGATTCCATTTTAACCAAGCTATAATTATGATTCAAAGAAGTTTATATAATATTTTAATCATCAAACATGCTTAATGGCTAAAAATGATTTGAAATTTGTGCATATTGAATAGTCTTTTGTCTAGCCTTAGATATCATAGGGGGGTTTTACAATTATTGAATAAAAAAGGATTGATTTAAAGTTATAAGGTAATATCATTAAAGCATAAGTAGATTTTATTTTAATAATATAAAAAAGTAATATGTAATATAATCAATTACATATTACTTTATCAAGTTTATAACTTGTAGGTAATGCAACCATCATTTTCATAGGTTATTCCTCAAAGTTAGAGATTTAAATTGCTAAATAGTAGAAACCATTACCGGTGTGCTTGATAGGACATTTAATCGAAGGTCTAATTGGTCCTAGGCAAAATTATCATTGCAGGTTGTCTCTCCAAACTAACCACTTAAAAATACTAATCATTTTATTATAGGTCACATATCAAAAACATTTTTTCATCTTAAAATCATTTCATTTGTCTAAGGTTTTTAATCATTTTATTTTGTATATATCATCATTTGTATATATTGCACATCTAATTAATCAGTTAATTAATCAATTTTTAGCCTGCCTATTTGCCACCCAAAGGCTACGGTGGTGTGTGATCTCCTTGCATCCTTAAATTTATTCTTTGAGGATAAAAATCCACCTAAAAACCCTCCCATTTTTATTTTATATGGGAAACATGACATAGAATTGACACCCACAAACTTGTCATAGTCTTAGGGGGATAGTGACCATGGATTTCACCACTATGCACTAATCCACACTCCATGTTCTAGTGGAGTATAAATATTAGGGACAAATATCATTAGGATAAGAGTTTGACCCCATACAAGTCATTTGTGAAGGGGAAGAGTTCATTCTCTAAACCAATAATTAGATAACACCCTATATGGAATTAGGCCCCATCGTACCTAACATATATCAAGGATGCCCCTAGAAATCCTATACATCCTAGAATATGACCTCTCAACCATACCAGGCAATCCATACCAAAGTTAGTATCAAATCCTAAGTGACCATCATGTGAAGATGGGGTTGAGAGGGTTTGGCTGATACCTTAATGGGTCACTGGCCTACAACCTCACTTGTGAATCCATTAGATGGTATGGCCATTAGGTTTCACACCCATTCGTTTATTAATCTTAGGATTGTGGTCTCTTGCTTGGGCGTGTGTCATTCTAGACCCATGTTATTTGTGAACTAAGTCAGCCTTTCACCCAAAATTTATACACAATTATCTAGGCTCTTTATATCATCATATTGTATATCCTTATTATCTATCTTATACATTCATAGTCTTCTTGTATATCCTCATCCCATTATACATCATCATATCTTTTATAATCTCACTTTTACATCTTATCAAACTATATTATACATACCTATCTTATCATCCCCATCTAAGTCTAACCTCATCTTATCTTATCCCACAACACAACTAGTTGGATCTTTAGGTCACACTCTTGTCCAAATCACACTCACTATCATTACACCACCACCCTCATCATCAATATTAAATCCAATCATTATTAATCCCTTCATTTATCCTTCATCACATAATCCTATCCATCTCACCTAAAGTAATCTATTCTAAGGCTTGAGTTAGTTCTTTTGTCCTTTCATATCATCCTATCATTCTAGTCTGATATCACTCATCACTTGGTCAAATTTCATACCTAGTTGATGTCTTACTAGCTTCTTGTCACTTTTTTGGTTTCAATCTAGCATCCCATTAATAATCAATCTAGTTATCTCTAATTTATTCATCATTCTTATTCAAAATTAATACCCATCCAATTGTTATCTTGATAGTTTGAATCTAGGCACTAGTTAAATCCAATCCTTTTTCTAGCTTGAAAATTAGACATTGTTGATAGATTGTTAACACTAATTGCACTATAAGTCTAAATTATGATCTTAGTCCTATATCATAATCCATTTAGTCTATCTCATCCTCACCATCACCTATCATACTATCTCAATCATTCAAACTTAATTTGTTTAAGGGCCACATTTGTATCCAATCCTTAATCTAACTTCACATGAACCCCCTTATATCATCCATTTCCTATTCATTATCCACCCACATATATTTGGACCCTCTTATTATGGACCAATACCTATTGGCCAAAAAGGATGGGATCCTTTTGTGAGCCCTAGATATGGGTGCATACCTACCATTAGACCTCAATCCCATCAATCCCAAACCAATGCCCCATATCCTTCCCAATCCATAATCCCCTAGCTCACCACAATCAAAACCATTTACCATTTATAATAATAGTCCTCACATACGTTAATATATATGTGATAAATTCCTTCATCAACTCTCATCCCCATCCTTTTCCATCCCACCATCCACTAGTCCTATTCCTAGTCATGACCTTCCCAGTTAAAAAATTTCCTTGTTTAATAAGTATATTACTAAAAACAAGGGGGTAATCTCTCATGTCTCCTTGAAATGGGTACCCAGCTTCCCAAAAGTATTGACCCCATAAAACTCACCTTACACCTAGTTTTTACCTATCCACAGTCAAATCTTCCATCCATAAATTAGAGTCCATCATAGATCCCCCATCCTACTAAAAAAGGGAAACATAACTTGTCAACCTCATATAGTTTCTTTTCACCTCCTTAACAATCCCCCACTCCACCATCACATTATTCCATAACTTAGTCTAATACTTCCACATCTAAAGTCATGAACAAGTCATATACCCCTTTACCCATCTCTATGGAATCCCTATTTTGTAAATTGAGGTCCATAAGCATGATTGTACACCCTCAAACATGACCTATATATTTGTACAAGTGCATGTTCTCATGGTATCAACCTAAATGATTTAATATATATCATAAAGTCCTTAGGCATTCTATTAATAGATGCCACCCATTTAGAGATTATATCCAAAAGTTAATTGATAATGGTGAAATTAAAATTGAGGGTGAATATAATTCATCCATACTTAGGAGTGTGCAAAAATGGGTATGCCATTAATTACTTCACAAATATAATCAAGAAAATCCCCTCCCTAACCAAGGTCATGAATTCAATCCCACTCATCCTAAACACATCCCTAATTCATCCATTCTTATTACCCATTCACTTCACCTCCCCCATATTCATAAATCCATTAACCCTAAATCCTCCCTTCACCAACCCAAGGTAAAAGAGGTACTTGTAAACAATCATATGGTTCCTAATATAAAATCATCTCTAGGTTACATCACCTTGTCAACATCCCTATTAGAGTCTACATTAGAATGGTCAAGATCATGTTTAATAACAACATCTAAATAAAAAATCATGTTAAAGTCATTATCCCTTATAGATTATGAAGGACATGTCAACACCTATCTCTTTGAATATGTCTTTACCATTGACCAA
The DNA here is from genome assembly GCA_037957365.1 of Torreya grandis. Taxonomy (NCBI): domain Eukaryota; kingdom Viridiplantae; phylum Streptophyta; class Pinopsida; order Cupressales; family Taxaceae; genus Torreya; species Torreya grandis. The sequence continues at coordinate 49,608 of JARHVA010006298.1, forward strand.
TCAGAAGGTATGGTTATTAATTCTTCCTAGGATGATGAAATTATAGCACAATCCTTTAATGCTCTATTAGTCAAAGATAATCAAGTTAGACATAACTATAATTAATATACTAATCCCTTAAGAGTCTTAGTGATCCTTTTGAGATTCTTGAGGAAAATTTATTTGATGTTTAGGCTAGGGCTCCTAATGACCTTTATGAGGACTATGCTACCCATTATCACTTTGATACACTATATAACATTAATCATCCACCTCTCCTTCATAATACCTTAATCCCACTCCATGAAGGGGATGAATAAGAACATGTATCATTGGACTCCCCTTTGAATGAAATATCATGTGTTGAATATACAAGGATCCAAGCCCATATTTAGTGAATCCCATCAAATAATCAAGCCTGCTATAATCCAAATCTACTTAATCATAGTCAAGATGAGTCTTATAATTAGTTAAGTCAAAGAATCATACCCTAGTATAGATATCATTGTAGTGATAAGGGTATATCTAAATCAAAATAATTTATCTACTCAAAAATTAATCACTTCTGGTGAAGCCCAAAATCAAGGACTAGGGGGAATTCAAAGTCAAACCCAATAAGTAAATCAAAATGATGTCAGAAGTAATAATCATATGGCTGATGATCCTCTTACTATTGGATCAAAGAATAAAAAAATTAAAAGGTCCTGGATCCCTTAATCTCGTGGCGCCAATCTCAAGAATCCCATCCACCATATCCAATAGTGTATGTAACTATCAAACCCCATTTTTATTCCCCATCCTATCATATCATCCATCATGATCATAGCCCTCTTTCACATCCTATATCTATATTATATCTCAAATCCTTTGGAAATAATGTCACTTGTATGGGTTATAAATACACCTAGTTAAAACATATTGAGGGTGTTAATTTTAGAGTCAATAAAGGCCACTAGGACATCTATGAATCTATGATCCATCACATGGTCCTAGCATCACATCTCTCTAAAACAAGTGTCAGTTGAATATCTAGATAGTATTAGCATTCTTGTATCTCACCCATATCCAATAACTTGAGATGTTAAAAAAGTCAAAAAGTCAAAAAGCAAAAAAAAAGTCAAAAAAGTGAAATAAAAATCATTCATCTAATGGTGAAAACTAGTCTTATAGTGCCTTGGGCAAGTACCATGATGAAAATTAGTTTTTGGCTTCATGGTAGAATAATCTATCATCTATATTGTACTCAACACTTGGGGGAAAAATTCATTATTTTCATCTATCAAACCCATCCCTTATCAATCCCATTCATATTATATCCCTCTATCCATATTATACATCCTATTTTTTCCCTTATTTATTCCAATCTTGACCTTCATAAGGGAGTGGAAGATGTCCTAAAAAATGTTCTAGAATCATCTTGTCATATCCTACAATGAACACTTGGGTCAATATATATCTAGTTCCTACATGATGGTGTCATCCACCCCTTTTCAACATAATCCTCATCCTCTTTATCATCCAATCCATTATTTCATCCATTCATCCTTATCTTGGTTTCTAGGCTTGGTATTCCCTTTGATAGTAACCCCCTTTGTATAGTTTACATACGTATTCTGAAAGGCCCTAAAAATTGAAGTATTTCAAGAAACCTAAAAATCATAAAATTTAAAAATTCCAAAAATAGTCCATGGTGTCTTGTTTAATGTCTAATCCCCTAGTTACATCCATATACATGCCTTTCATCTTTCATAATCATGTCATCCATTCTATTTTGTAGTCTATATCATGCTAGCACTAACCTAGTCCCACTTTTTCCTGATCAGTCTTATGTCTCTCATCTAAAATCACCAAATACTTAGTCTAATACTAATCTAATTCCACATATCCAAATATTTATAATCCATATCCATATCCACATCCTTACCTTAATCCTAATCCTAAGCATCATCATTAGTCTATCCTATGTCCACAATCACATCATGATCATCCTAATCTAACCCACCACCCAATCACTCATCCCATCATTAGACAAGACATTATGAAATTGCATGTAGATACTTGTGTGTGTTACTTGTCTATTCTGTTTGGCTTGTTTACATGTCTTTTATCATGTAAATATTTGATTGTCTTTATTTTCTAGGTTTGTGTTGCATCATGCATTTTCTTTGTCTATTAGGTAATAAATGAGGATGCTCTAAGGTCACCAAAGCTATAATAAGAATTATAAGTACTCTCAATGATGTAGAGTTCACTATTTGCTCATGCACTTTAGCACAATGTCCTCTTGGTCTTACTTATATCATTGGGCATACTGTCAAGTGACATATTTCTTGGATTGCTCAAAGTATGATGAACCCTATTAGAATAAATGATGGTTTGATAATTCCTCCTTATCATCTAATCATGTTATCTCATCCTTAATTCTATTATCCTAGCCCATTCATTTCATATCAGAACAAGCCTTTATCTATAATCTCTCTAGTCATCAACATATAACATCTCATCTCCAAAATCATTTATCTTCATCTAAATCACATCCTTTATCTAACTACTAACATATCTCACCATTTATCATTTAATCAAAACTACATTGGCCTAAGGGCTTTTTAGACTATGTAGGCAACACTGACCATGATTTTGTGTCGAGGGATAGATTAACCACTATTAACCTTAGCCCCCATCCCATCCTAGATCGATCGATTGACTCTATTGCATCATTTTAAACTATGCATCATCTATCAAGTGGATTATAATCACTAATCAACTCATCTAATATCTATTATATGCTTTCAATCCTTCCTTAACATGTGTTAGTGCAATGTGAATTATCACTAACTTGTAGTCTATCTCATATCTTCATTTATTATATTCTCTCTCCATCTCAAGAAATCACCATCTTATCAATCGGTCTCCTTTCTAGACATTGATCCTTTGTCTAAAACCCATCTCTCAAGACTAAGCCACTTTATCCCTTTATATTTATACTTAGGGCATATTACTCATAGCTACAATAATATTAGGATCACCCCAAACCCATCTCATCATCCTCGTCTCATCCCACCTGTGAGACTTTTGTTTGAGTGACCATCTGGTTTGATTCTACCCATATGTTCCCTTGAGGGGGAATCATACCTACTAATAACGTCCAGTCATAGTTATAGGTTTTATTTTAAAGACCATTACCCTTTCCATTATATCCACTCAAAATTCCATTTTAAAGAGGGGGAAAATGTATGCATCTAAATCTGCTCACCCTGATAATTCTACTAGTTTCATTAATTTAACCCATAATCATATTCCCTAGCTAATTAATTTATTTCCTAATTCCTACATAAAATACCCTACATCCCATGAGCCTTAATACACCCTTATAACCAATTAATCACCCTCATTATCCCATTAAATAAGCCTACTAACCTATAAATCTACCTATTAGCCCACTTTCCAAATTAAAAATCCCTTTTATTCACCTACCCATCTACCACCCTACTAACCTAGCCTTTACTACACCCCTACTCCCTAATGGAGACTCTAGAATTATAGGATCACATAATCTCCTATAAGTTATCCTTTCCCATATAGAACCCTCTATTCTATAGGTTTTCAAGGAATTAAAATTTATTTGGATAATCCCCAACCATTGATCTCAGTAGCCCAAGATTAAATATGAGCCATTCATTTTCCCTCCCTTGGCTTATATAAACAAAGCCACTCATCCATGGAAACTAAATAAAAATATAAGGATGAAGTATATTAAATCCACATACCAAATCCATGATCAAATAATCCATGAATCCATAATCATTGATCAAGCAATCATAATGTCAAATTTGTGAGTCCATGGAAATCTATAATCAACAATCCATTTGAAGATCTTGGAGGGAGGCTAGCTAAAGCAAGGAATTGGTAAAAATGTTTTCACCTATTCTAATTTTCTCCCATAATCTCTCCTACTAGGTAGCTTGATATGTTGGGTTTAAATTACATAATTTAATCCCTTTGATTAAAATTATTACTACTGTCTTATCATATTATCATCTTGTCTTGTATTATATCCTAATCTTGGTATCTAAGTCCTTATTCATAACTTGATCCTAATCCAAGTCTCTTAAAAATATATAAACCTATCAAAATCCATATAATTGATCCAAATTCACATCATCATGACTAACTTAGTCTAACTCATCACATAATCAATCATCTCATCAATTCTCATCAGGAAAATTATAAAAGACAATGAAACTGCATGTAGATACTTGTGTGTGTTACTTGTCTGCTCTATGTTATTTAACTTATTTTCATATCATGTATATATTTGATTTCCTTATGTTTATTTTTAGTCCTGCATCATGTATATTTTTGTCTATTGGGAAATTAATGAGGATGATATGATGACACCAAAAGCTACAATGATTTTTTTAGGTTTCCTTGATGATGCAAACTTCACTATTTGCCCCCTTTTTATGGCATAGTGTCCTCTTTGTCATACTTATATCATGGGGAATACTACTTAATGATATATTTTAATTAGATTTCTTAGACTATGATGAGAATTATTATAATAATGATGGCTTGATATTAGACACACACATCATTTCTCCTCTCCACTATCACCTATTATAATGTGTAAATCCAATCATTTATCCTAGCCCTTTTATCTTCAAGTAGATCATCCAAGTACACTCATATAATACCCAATAATTCCTCCAAGTTATTTATCATCATGTCTACATCCTCTCATAAATCATCTCTCATCTCTCTAGTTATCAACATATGACATCTCATTTCTCATGAATTCTCATAGTCTTCTATCTTCATGTCTAACATCTGATTCACATCCTCTATCAAACTAATAACATGTCTAACAATCATTTTCATACTTTTCATCTCATCTATATTATCATATATTATTTAATTTAAACTACATTAGACCGAGATCTTTTTCAAACTATGTAAGCAGTGATCAGTCACATGATGTGTTTAAGGTTACATTGGCCACTCTCTTCTTTCCCCATCATCTATCATCACATATATCTTATCATTCATCACCCTCACCTATTATATTATTCAAATACTTAAGTTATAATATTAATTATTAGTCAATCAGTCTATTGATCAATCACCATCCCTGCAATCATCTCCTTAATCTTTTCATCAATTTCCTACACATGTTGATTGGGCCCAAAAATCATAACATTCATCTTTTCTTCCATTAGTCATCCATTATCACTGATTGATAAATTCATGTTTTAAAGTTTTAGTTTACTCCTTTGATTAAGGGATTAACTAGTACCATAATTATATTATCATCTCTTTCTCTCTTATAGGTGTCCTTGCTAGGGGCATCATCTCTATCAATCACATTTTATCTCATTGATTCGATGCATTATAGTCCAATTATTTTCCTTTGTCTTCTAATATCTCAATCATATAATTTCTTCTCTCTCATTTCCTTTATTTTATATCTTGACTTTATTTTTTAAGTAAACTCATCATTAATCTTATCAAATCATTATCTATCTTAGCTTACAACTCTCCCTTACATGTGTCCTTACTTGGGATATGTGAAAATATTGAAGCCTTTTAATTTTATCATCATCATGTTATAATTGATACCCTATTGGGACGTATTAACAATCATGACACTATAGTTTCCATTCCCTATGCATATATATTTTATAGTGGTATCATCAATTTTTATCTCACTTCATAGGTCGAGTTTGTCTTCTTCATCATCTATTTCACAACCAATATCCCATCTTCTTATCTATTCATCACATCCCACCCCTTGTTTACTCTTTCAAGTGGACATCTACCTCATTATTATCTACATTTCCCTTTGAGGGGGAATCATATTTACACTAATATCATTTACTAATATTCATCTATGAGTGTCTTTTTTCTTTGAAATACAATTAATCCTTCCACTTCATCCACTCATAATTGCCTTTCAAAGAGGGGAAAAATGTATACATGTAAATTTGCTCACTTCATTTATCATCACTAATATGATTATTAGTCTACAATAATTCCACTAATCTCATTTATATCTTTTAATTCCATCCTAATATCACCCCTTCTAGTCATTTATCTAACATTCCCCTTCATTATTCTTCATCTACTAACCTTATATTATTCCCACCAACCTATTAATTCTTCTAATCATGTCTTATCCACTAACTAATCTCACTTGTCTATTATATTGAAATTTTAAATTTCAATCCCACCTACCATACTCTATTAATAGGTTTTCCTACATCCCTATTCCCTAATCACCTATCTAACCACCCACTAATCCTAATTATCCCCTATTGGATTCTAGAATTATCTAATTATAGAATCTTCTCTATCTTATCCCTTCCTCTCAAGAAGACTCTATTCTAGAGGCTTCCAAGGAATTTTTAATTCCTTGGATAATCCTTCACCATTGATCCTCTTCATCCCAAATTTGAATATTGGACATTGATCTAATCTCGATGCCCTATTTAAATCTACCTCCTCTCCATTTCCAAACTAATTAACATTATCATAAGTTATCTAAGCCTCCTTAATATCATCATATCATTCATAAATCCATGCTCTCATGATCAATTTATCAATCTAACATAATGCTAAAATATAAGTCTTTGGTAAGTAATCCATATTCAATAGTCAATTAATATTTTTCTTGTTTTAATGTTTATCTAGAGTACTTAGATTTTAGGATTAAATGCAGGTATGAATGTTTTATTTATCATGTCATTTTATTACTAAATGGCTCTATATTTTAATGGTGGATTGATGTTTTGAGTGATTTTTATATAAATTTCATAATCAAATCCAATTGCTCAAAATTTCTATCTTACACCATTTACACATTCCATCCCACAAGAAAATATCTCCATGGTGCCCCTGCTAGTTCTTTTACAAGTTTAGATACCTACACATTACCTATCTCCATCAAGTTCTAGCACCTCCATAATAATAGGTGCATATATGTGTACAATTCAATAAGCCCCAAAAATAACAATAACACCTTCAATTTCCCAATAGATCCTATAATTAGTCCCTACAATCTTTACCACCCTAGCTTTATCCACTACTGTAGCTGAAGCTAATCTTGGCAAGAGGATTGTAGGCCATTTTTTGGTGTACATATGATGCTCTTATATATTTCATGTGAAGTAGTGGATGAAAGGATTTGAAATAGGTCTAAGTTTTTGAAATAAACAAGATTTGAGTAGGTTCTCATATGTCCCAAGCTTTTAAGAACATGAACAAAGTTGCACAAACTAAAAATCCTTTAGAGCCTTGAAATAATGATTAGAGAATGAGTTATGCAAGTTTTGAATCCAGACCATCACTAGGATGTCATAGAGAAATGAATGAACTTGTCAACTTGTGTATTCAATATCTTCACTTAGAAGCCTTGCATGACCAATATATTAAGCATAAATTTATATCTACATGATAAGATCATCCTTAGAAATGTTCATGTTCACATGAGATTTCTTAATCAAGTTTTAAGCTTATAAAGTTGGACCAATGCAATATGGTGGTCACACAAAAATCATTTGATAGGAATGGGGAGATCATTTTTAAGCTCATTAACTTGCCTTCAACTTTTAAATAGTGGGTCCATGTTACATTGTACATCCTTATCCAACAATGAAAACAAAGTTCAAAGGGTCATATAGCTCAATATATTAGCATGTGACATAGGCATATGAACTAGTAGACTAATAGTGGATCCTAAGGATCAATGTGCATTTGAAACATGGCATAAGTATATGAGGCTATAGACTAAAAAGATCCTAAGGATTAATGTGGGATTACCAAGTGGTACCAATAGGGATAGAGTTGATAATTCAAAGATAGATCTAAGGGCTCACATTTGTTTGTACCTAAAAAAACCAATGAAGTGAGGGCAAGGATGACGTAAGTGGCATAGAGAAAATTAAAGGAACAAACACATGGATGGCAAGTGTCTCAACCATGTTAAATTGATAGAGGATCTATGGATCTCTCTCAATCTTATAGAGAAGGATTAATAGAGTGACCTAAGTCAAGGGGTCAATGATCCAAGTTAAATTATTGACAACCAATAAACAAAGTATTGAGATAGGACATTTTTACTAAGGTTGATGGAGTAGTTTGACTTCGGCAAAGAAAATAAATGGACTTGAACTTGTGGAAATATATAGAACCAAGCCAAAATATGACCTGATTTAAATGAGGATAAATAATAATGACCAATCATTACCAATAAGGCTATGTAGAGATATATTATGTCTTTTAGAGATAATATATATCAAAGGTTAGAAACTTGTTGTAAACAGGATTGGGTATCAAGCAGATTGCCATATATATAGACTATAGGAAAACCAATAATCTTAGATTAGTTTTCCTCTATAGTAAATCTAGGTCTAATTATCAAAGCAAGGGAAAACTATGTGTAATAAATGAAAGAACATCCCAAGACACACTCTTGATAGATAGCCACCCAAAGTAGACATAATCAAAGCTGAATCAGGTTTATGAATGTAAGGATTTTATCCTTATGTATAATCCAAGTAGAAGGATAAATAAAAGATTAAAGATGGAGATATGGTGGTTGGAGAAACAACCTGAGTATTTAATAGATTTTTAGAGTGCTTAAGGGTCCCTTTCATAAACAAGATCATGACTCATGATCTTTGGCAAAAATCTTGTCTTTTAGTGTAGTGCTAAGAGGTTATTAAGAAAAATAAAGACTATCTTGTTCATGATAGATTATGTCTTTATTGGACCCAAAAATGATGGAGCATATCTTGAAAGATGGTAGCTCATTAATTATTATTGAAACATGTTCCCTATTCTCTCTCTCCCATCTCTATATTATCCCATTCTTTCCATTTAAAAAAGTTTCTTAGATTTTAGATTTTTTCATCTTTCGATGAGATAGGGATACTCTTTGGGATACTAAAAAGTATGCTTAGCTTGATTAGGCTCAACCCTATCAAAAATTTATAAGAACTACCTCTTGATATAATATGAGAATTTATTTTCCAATATCTTGCCTTAGATCTGATTTGGTGAGTTGTAGATGATGGCATTGTGTGAAGGAAAATCTTCCTCATTGATTATCCTCCTTTATGACCTTTTTTAGGGAGTTTTCAATACTTCTTGTAGGTCTAGATTAGTGTTCTAATCTAAAAATATTCTATGAAATACTTATGTAATTATCTTGATCTTAAGGTTGTGTAAGCTAGCACTATCTCTTGTATATCTAGTGTGGGTTCAAGCTTATGGGAGGTTCCCTTTTAAATTTGGTGTATCACCTAGTTAAATTTATTAGGAGCCCTTATCCCCTTTCTAACCATTTTACCCATGAAGAATTAGACTTAGTATTAGTTTAGGTGAGAATTAAAGAGGAAGTAAACCTACTCTAGAGGTTCAACCCCAACATAGGTTACCCATATCCTAGGGTTGTCTTAATATTGTGACTTAATGGGGGAGAGCTCGAAGAACCCTCTCCAAGGGTGCATGCTAAAGTCACAATAGTTTTTGGCATGCTTGATGGGACTAAGTTCTAAAGTAGTGGAATTATTTTTGATGTTATTCTTCTACATATCAACCTTTAGAGGTAGGTATTCAAACATCAAAGCCAATTTTGAGCATCTATCAACTAGTTTGAGTAGTCTAAGTGCCTAAACATCATTATCTATTATGTATAATCAATCATCTTTTGATCAAAATGTTTTTTTATCTACCTTATCATCCTTCATATCAGGTTAACAATGTTGATGGATTCACCCCAAGTAAATCTCAAGATTTAGTGTAGCAGCATTTTTAGGCTCAAAGTGTCCCTAGTTTTTTCCCAAACTAATCTATTTTAGGTTGGAGGAAAATACTCTTAGGCTATATAAATTACTTGATAAGCCTTAATACATAGAGGGGAGATGGTTAATATATCCTTGATCACATCATTCATGACATAAGAGATGCACTACATAAACTGAAGGAGTAATAGTCACCTATTTAGAGGGAAAATTGGAACAACCTCTCAAGTGAAATGTTGAATGTGAGTGGTTACATTCAAGGCATTGATAATGAACTAAGGAACCTTGAATAATGATAAGTCCATTTCCATCAACCTCGTGTAGCTTCATATGTTCCACCTTAGCCCTCATATAGTCCACCCATCCTTCTCCAAAGAGATACTCTAAGTTCCCCCTCTTATGCTCCAAGTTCTTCATGAATTCCTTAGACTTTCCCTTCTTGGAATTCAATCCAAGTAAGCCTTCAAAGGAAAAAGGAGACTATTGTGTAATAGCCTATTGTTGATATCTAACATCCCACTTATCTTCCTCAAGACTCATTTTGTACCTCATATCAACCCTCTTATGTTCCTTATCTTTATGAGGCTAACGACCAAATTAAAGAGAGGATTTTAAAAGAGAATATAGATAGATAGATTAAAGTGTTGGAACTAAAGATGAGGAATGGGGAAATGAGTCAAAATCAAGAAAATGTAGCTATTTCCTACACATTCCCCTCATGGGAATTGGTCAGGGAAGGCATGTAAAAAGGAGGAAGTATTAGTCATGAAGGTCTAGGAACTCATTCAAGAAAAAGAGGTTACTTCCTACACTTTTTCCTCTTGGAAGTCAACTTAGAAAGTCTTTAAAAAAAAGAGGTACTAGTTGGGGTATCCCAATAGGTAGTCTAGGATCAATGAGCTTAGTGTACAAGCCATCATAACTTGGATCAATGAGCTTAGTGTACAAGAGTTTCAATATTCTCTCTTGTTTCCTCAAGAACATGAAGACATTCCATTTTGGATCCTCTTCTATGACCCTAACTATTTCATGCCCTCTCTTGCGAAACCACCCTCTCCTACACCCATTTAGGAAAAGGATATGGTGGCCAAGTCTTACAACTTTCCCTCATAAAATTAAATCAAGGAGGGAAAATAGAAGGAAAGGGAAGTGTATCTTGAGGTAGTCTAATAACCAGTCCTATTAGAGGAAAGGTTAGCTAGGAAAGAAATGAATCAAGCAACCATAGTTCAACTCAATGAACTTGGTGTACAAGAGTTTTGAGACTCTCTCTCCTCAGTTTAATATCCACCTAAAAGAGAATTCAAATAACCTATCTATAAGGATACCCTCCTAAGCTACAATCAAGGTGGACTTCTTCACCCTCCCACCATCTCCTTTATAAAGGAGGAAACTATTATACAAAGGATAGAGGAGGAGATTTCAATCATAGGTAAACCTAAAGAGGAAAATGAAAGTGTCTATCATGAAGAGATCATAATAGGTAGCCTATTTCATTTTGAAGGGGAAGAATTAGGTTTAAACCAACCTTCTTGGCATGACTTCAATAATAATGAATTGGATCTTGGTGAGGATAATACTCAAGTTAAAAATAAATCATATTTTAAATGGACTACTAAAGGTCCATTCTAAAAATATCAAGAAGAGGATTAGAGCCAAGAACAAAAGGTTTGTTTAATTCAGGATGGGTTATCAAATGGAGGTAGCCCTAATGAATTAGAGCTAATGAAAGGGAAATCAAACCTTGGGAAAGATAGAGGCATACTTTTGGACCTTATATGTTCAAATAAACATTCATTTGTAGTTGTGAAACAATATGAAATCTTGAGTGAGGTTGATGAAAAAGACATCTTGATTGCTTAGGAAATGCAACTAGCTGAACCACTACTTTGTGTGATAGAGGAAAACCTTGAGGATGAATAGAGCTTCCCATATGAGCATGTGCTTTATGGAATAAATCCTAACCAACTCAAGATCAATTTTCATACACCAGCAAGTGAAAAGGAGTTGAAAGACTTGTTCAATATCTTCGGAACAGGCTATGTTCCTCTCCAAGGAGACCATAATCTGAGTATGCCTAAAGAGCATGATGATGGGAAAATAAAGTGCAAAAGCTAGGTAAAATTTGATTTTTCAATTTTTTTATTGATAAGAGGATATCATATAATATACCTAGCTTAGTTGGAAGATGACAAGGAGGAGCCATCACAGGTTGTGCTTAATTTAGAGTATAAATTTGAGCATCAAGAAGAATAAAGTTAGATTGCCTATCCACTCTAAGATGTTTATATATCCAATCAATTAGATTAGGTGAGTAAGTTTATTTTTGTTCTCTTCCTTAGAGAAGTGTATTATTAATATGTTAATTATCCACTTCTTTTCCATATTTGTTTGGTTTCCCTCAATCCTATAAAGTATATTAGATTAGTAAAGAAGGGTAGCTATTTTGTACAACTAGTCAATGGTTTTGTATAGTGTCCATTTTGACTAATTAGTTTAGGGTAGGTAGATTTTATGCTTTCTGCCAAGTGCCTTATGCATATTTCCTTTTTATTCTATTGCTTCCTTTTCCAAAGTGCCTTGGGCACTTTGTTGTTATTTTGTTCTTTTGGTCTTTTTTGTTTTAAGAGAGGTTCAACTTAGTTGTAGAGAAAAGACTACATGCCCAATAGATTAGTCAAGACAAGTGGTCTGAGTTCTTTTTCATAGATAGGCATGAAACCCCTATGAGTCACCAAAGATGTTGACCATTTTTGGCCCACATCTAAAGCTCTTGCATAGTTCATGTGAATCAATGGATCAAAAGCTTTAAAATAGGTTCAAGTTTTAAAAAAATGGATATAAGTAGGTTCTCATATGCCCTAAGCATTCAAGAATATGGACCAATTTTCACAAACTTTAAGAATCCTTTAGCACGTTTAAATAATGATCAAAGTATGAGTTATTCAAATTTTTAAGTTAGACCATCACTAAGATGTCATGGAGAAATAAATGGACCAATCAACTTGTGTATTTAATATCTTCACTCTGAAGCCTCTACGACCTATAGATCAAGTAAAAATGTATATCTACATGCCAAGATCATCCTTAGAAATTTTTATGCTCATATGAGCTTTTTGGATCAAGTTCTAAGCTTATAAAGTTAGACCTGTGCAATATGATAGTCACGTGAACATCATTTGATGGGAGCGAGGATGTCATTTTTAAGCTCATAAAATAGCCATTAGCTTTTAAATAGTATGTCTCCTAGTTGATATAATAGTTTGTATTGCATCATACATCCTAATCTAATGGTGCGAGCAAAGGTCAAAGGGTAAGATATATCAATAGATTGAAACATGGTTTAAGCACATGAACTAGTAGGGTAATAGTGGATCTTGAACATTAATTCATGTTTGACACATGGCATAAGTGCATATGGTTGTATACTAATAATATCCTAAGGATCAATGTGGAATTTCCAAGTGGCACTAGTGAGGATAGAGTTGATAATTCAAAGATAGATCCAAGGGCTTGAATTTGTTTATACCTATAAAATATAATGGAGTGAGGGCACGGTTGACATAAGTGAGACCAAGTAAATCCAAGGAGAAAATACATGGATGAAAAGTGTCTCAACTGCATTAAACTAGTAGAGGATATGTGGATCTCTCTTAATCATATAGAGAAGGATCAATGGAGTGAGTTGAGTCAAGGGGTCAATGATCCAAGTCATATTGCCAGTAGACAATGAATCAATTATTGAGCTAGGAATTTTTTGACTAAGTTCAATGGAGTAGTTAAACTTAGGAAAAGAAAATGAATGGACTTGATCTAGTGGAAGTATATAGAACTGAACCTAAATATGACTTGAGTTGAACTGGAATAAATAATAAGGACCAAACAATGACAATAAGGTTTTATAGAGATATATTAAGTATTTTATATTTAATATAGATCAAAGGTCAATAACTTATTGTAAAAGAGATTAAGAATCAAGAAGAGTGACATCTGTATACACTATAAGAAAACCAATATCTTAGATTGGTTTTCTTTTATAGTAAACCTAGGTCTAGTTCTCAAACCAATGGGTAGCTATGTGTAATTAATGAAGAATGTCCTATGTCATGCTACTAATAAATAGCTACCTAAAGTAGACATAATCAAAGCTAAATCAAGTTTATGGATGTAAAATTTTTATCCTTATGTGGAATCCAAGTGGAAGGATACATGAAATATCAAATATGGAGATCTGGTGGTTGGAGAAGTAGCCTAAGTATTTAATATATTGTCAGAGTGCCTAAGGGTCCATTTCATAAACAAGATCATGACTCACCATATTTGGAAAAACTCTTGTCTTGTAGTGTATTTCTCAGAGGCTATTAGGAAATACAGAGACTATCTTATTTATGATAGATTACGTCCTGATTGGACTAAAGCATGATGGAGTATCCATTGAAAGCTGACAACTTATTAATTATTCTTGAAACATGCTCCCTCTTCTCTCTCTCTCTCTCTCTTCTCTATATTATCCCATTCTTTCCATTTAAAAAATGTTCTTAGATTTTTGACTTTTTCATCTTTTTGGGAGATAGGGATACTCTTTAGGATATTGTAAAGTATGCTTAGCTTGATTAGGCTTGACCCTATCAAGAATTTATAAGAACTACCTTTTGATGCAATATGAGATTTTGTTTGCCTATCTATTGCCTTAGATCTAGTTTGGTGATTTGTGCATGATGGCATTATGTGGAGGAAAATATTACTCATCTATTTTCATCCTTTTTGACCTTGTTTAGGGAGTTTTCAATGCTACTTATATGTCTAGATTAGTGTTCTAATTTGAACCTCTTCTATTAAATACTTATGAAATTAGCTTGATCTTGAGGTTATGTATGCTATCACTATCTCCTGTAGATCTAGTATGGGTTCAAGCTTATGGAAGCTTTACTTTTAATTTGTTGCATCACCTAGTTAGCTTTATTAGGATCCCTTATCCCATTTCTAACCCTTTTCCCCATGAAATATTAGGCTTAGCATTAGTTTAGGTGAGCATCAAAGAGGAAGATGACTTACTGTAAAGGTTCATCCCCAACATAGGTTACCCACAGCCAAGGTTTGTCCAAATATTATGAATTTATGGGAGAGAGCCTGAAGAACCCTCTTCAAAGGTGCAAATTAAAGTCATAACAAGGACTAGAAAGAAATAAAAGTTGACTCATCCCTAGCCTTTTATACCACCTCTTATTTCTACCCATGTTGTTCCCATGCCTCCTTCATTTATTATATTGGGTGGCTAGGGAATTGGTTTCAACTAACTAATTTCCTCCCTTTTGATAAATACCCTCTCTAGTGTCATTACCCCATAGGTTAATTTGACCTAGAGCTAGTGATAGGCAAAAATGTTATTTTGGGCCTCCCATTTCATCTTGCCTACTTTATCTCCCATGCCTCCTTGTCATCCATTACTCTATTTCTTCATTCTCTCCATTTCATCTATTCCATCTATATACATACCTATACCTATTACATCCATCTCTTTCACCCCACCAACATGTCCTTCTACACTAGGAATAACCATGGGGTTTTAGGCTCCTAAGATGACCATGCAGGGTAATCCTAAAGTGCTATGGGACTTTGATCACAACGTAGGGAACATGAGGAGAATACTCATGCATAAGTTAATTCAAGAAGGAAAGCCTATTATTTTGTAGACTCAACAAGACATCTTCTCCATTAACAAAGTGAGGACATCCACATGAGAAGATAAATTGGATGAGGACCCAATATCTATGTTTTGGGATACACATGATATGTCAAAGAAGTTGATGGAGGATATGTAAAAACATGTCTAAGTCTTGAAAGCTTAAATAAACATCTTATTCCATATGGAGTTGATTAGTTGAGTCAAGGATGCCCTATTTTAACTTTTCTTAGCTCTAGGATAAGTAGTTTAGACTTTGGTAGATATCTAAGCACATATTTTAAGGGCCCATGCATATTTAGAGATAATTTATATAGTGGAGAGCTAGTGCAAGAAGCTAGAAATGATCATACACAAGGGCATGTTCTTAGAACTAAAGTTCATGCCCACTTTAGACCTGAGACTTTATCAGACATATGCTAGGAGCATCAGGGTTGTGATTAAATAATGGTTCATCCTAGCATAGATAGTAGTGGATCCTATAGAAGAAGGTAGGGAAAAGATGTTGACCTTTTTAAAAGAGGTCAACATCACTATGCTATTCCACTTGAATGACACTCTTTAATTTATTAGTGAGTTTGGAATTCACCTGGGTTATTTCAAGTAGGTCATGAGGAAGAAGGTGGAGGAGGCAAAAAAAATTAGATCCCAAGTAGTGTTTAAACTCTTTACTCAATCCACTACAAGCATTAGTTAGGTCTTGGAGGTAAAGGTTTCCATGGAGTCCCCAATCCAAATATATGAAAGACTAGTGTCCTAATTAGAGGGGATATTTTGAGAGCCACCAGTGAATATGGCTAAGGTATATTGGGAGTTTAACTTAGTGGCAATTTTACTAGCTACTAAGGAGGTGCAGTCTAAGTAGTTAGGATGTAGTTCATTTACGACTCATCCATGTATCAATTAGGTGGGCCCATAGGTATATTTTGAGAGAAATGGAGGATATTATATAATTTTTTTAATTCAAGTAGTTGTGAAAAAATTTGGGAGGCCATCATGGCCAAGGATGGGAATCTCATGCTATTTGGAGGTGATCCCCATCCTCTACATATTTAAAACTTCAATCCTTTTGAGAAGTTGGTAAATTTGGTCTCAAAGTGTTGTTCAAATCAAAACAATATTACACATGTTATTCCTTCACCCTTTCAAGATTTAAGTGTATACCATGGTTATTAATTTCCTAAATAAACCTTGTTTTTAATGAATGTAATTTTTCACTTTTTGCTGAGCTAGTTGATTTATTTTCTAGTGTGTCAATCATTTTAGTTTTGAATAGATGTTGGTGTTATAATTAAACAAGTTATTTTTTACCTAAGTGAATGTAGTAGTTATAATGTGCTCACTATCTAACTTTTTGGTAAATATTTGTCATTTTCTTCATAAAAACTTTAATATATGTACTTAAGTTACATATTATTTTAAGGAATCTGTGTGTTACATACTATAACTTTTTTTTAGTGTTGATATTTAGTGAAAGATTTATGAATTAAAAATTTATCTCTATTTTTATTAGAGTAATTTCCATGTGTAAAGATGAGTCAGATCCCTTGGTGAAACTTGCTAAATAGTGGTATAACTATAGCAGGGCACATATACAACTTGGTTCTTGAAGCATTAACACTTTTTAAAAACTAAAACCATTTGTTTTTTCCTTACCTTTCTTTCCCATTTTACATTATTTTGGTGTTAAAATACCCTCCCCTAATATATAAATCAAGGTCTTATTTAATGGTAAATAACGAATGAGGTTTCCTTCAGTTGGTAATGAATTATGAGTGCAATGACACATACATTGAACCCCTAATGGTAACATTTACTATTATCTAAGTAAAAAAAGGTTAAATTAATCAGTCCTTGAACTGAGCTAGCATTAGTCATAAAATTAATGAGGGTATATCCCATTCCCAATGTGTTATCACTTGCTTTCTTTTTTGTAACACTAAAACCCATGAGTGCCTTTAGTGCATCAAGACCTCAATATCGATAATAGTTAGCACTAGAAGGAGGGACATGAACCTTTTTCAACTTTAAAATTTTGAGTTTTCTTATTTTGTCACTTACTAAACTATTTCCCCCTCCATTATGCTCTCTATTATTTATTTAATACACATAATAATTGGTGCTAAAAGAAGTGCTTATGTTTTATTCAATATTACTACTTTCTCACTAACATTTTATACCATTTTAAAGAAATTATAACCCATGAAAGGATGATAAAAATAATGGTAGATCAAAATAAGTAGTTTTTAATCACTATTTTACCCTAAAAATTCTAGATCTTATTACATGGATTACTAGGTTTAAGTCTGTGCAAGATAGACTAACTATTTCACCCCTGTAGGTGAATCAGATTATCTTTATCATAATAATAAACCTATAAATATTATTTCTTCCACTAGATCATCCTCATGGTCTTCCAAAAATAGACCACCCAAAATGTCTCTCGAAGTATCCTAGTTAGCTAGGTCAGCTATTAACATTCTTAGAGTTGTCCATGAATTACCCAAGAACCCAAAAAGGTACCTTCCGTATTTAACTCATGGTGTATGATGAATAGTTGAAGAGCATGTGACCTCATAAAATAATTCCCTAAGACTCATAAATGTGGAATAATAGATGTGTCATGTAGGATTTCCCCTTTCACTTTGATGAATTCATCTTATGATTAGTTCCTTAACTTCCCCAAAAACTCAATCTTAATCTCAGACCAATTTACTAGTTCTTTATTCACCCAATTTGGGTAAGTTATTGAACCTAACATCCTATACCATTAGTTCACCTATATTAAATGATAACCCCATGAGCATATCAGAAACTTCAATGCTAGGTTTTAAAAAATATATAGCTAAGATAGTGTGATTTACCATCCCTATGCTTGATCAACACTTAAAATGTAAAAGCATGCTTTGGATCCCTAAATGACCATCTTCTTAAGATGAGACCCTACAATAATATACTTTTCCTTAGCTTATAATGAATCCATAAAAGTTGATATGAAATTGAACCATCAAGGTTAAATGATGGATCCCATTCCCAATGTGTTATCACATATGCCTACATTGAGCCTATTGCCTAACACAAACCAGAATATTCCAATGTTCTAATCATTTCCCATAATGAAACAACTCCCTTAAATTCACACCATGCTAGACCAACATTTGGGTCTCATAAACCTAGTGAATAATGAAATGGTTCCTTAGTTTTAACACCAAGTGATGTTATTAGTAAAAAAACACTTAATCTATACCCTAAGAGTATAAAAAAATGAGTTGGATGCGATCTAATGAATGGTACAAAAACCAAGTAATGAATTCCTTGGTTTTTAATGACAAAGGGTAAAACTTAATGATAAAAATTCAAATAAAAGCTTTACCTACCAAAGATAAAATAGAAATTATAGTGATCCCCATAGTTAACCAAATACCTCTCCCAATAGGATACCTAAAGTTAATATCTAAAAAATAGCCCTGCCTAACTAGTGTTGAGTGCATACCATAGCCACACATGGGGAACTTGACTATATAGAGTTCTGTACAACCTTTGAAATATTCTAGAGTGAAATGGTCCCAAATCACCTAAAATCATCTAACATAGGTAGACCCCCTAGCATATCCATGGTTTTAGAAACTAGGGAGTTTCCCAACCAAGAAGGAAATAGGCTAGAGGAAATCATGAGTGAGGTTCATGCATTCCAACATTTCATAAAGATAAAATATGCCATTAGGGATAGGTAGTAACAGCCCATCACTATCTCAATTCCACCAAATAATGGTATAAACCCACTAGATCATAACACTAAAAATGACCCTCCATACCTAAAATATCATGAACCAAAATCTCTTAAAGAGACCTAACTAGTCTAAAAAAAGGTAGCCCACGACATAGTAGAAGACATGAATAAGATTAATGTAAATATCACCCTTCATGAACTTGATAAGATCATAGGGAAATGTGATATTCTATTTAAGTCCCTAACAAAAAGGCCAATGCAACCTACCCAAACTAAATGGAAAAAACCCATAATGTGCTCATCTATAGAAACAAGATCAAAGTACCTCCCTTTTTCTTAACAATTAGGTTATTTGGGGGTAACTTACATAAATGCCTAGTGAATTTAGGAAAATTGGCAAACATAATGCCTACATGAATTTGTGAAAAGTAAAAGTTAGTCCTCCTCACGTTAGAAAAGGTAGCAATTCAACTTGAAAAATTAGAGGTCATGGTAGTAGGTCAGCGTCTAAATGTCCACATGCAACTAGAGTCCAAACCTAGGATTTAACAATTTGTAGACATCTAGGTGGTAAATATTACTAAAGCATACAGAATGCTCCTTACTAGGTATTGGGATAAAAACTTAAATGGGTACATTGCCACTAAATTATATCATATGTGGTTACCTTGTAGGGGTGTATCCAATTAAATTAGAGTGGATAGGGAGCCTCACATGAAACACATGATAACTAAATATAACATTATCAATGATAAATTGAACCTAGTGTCTTAAGACTTAAGGATTTATATACTGAGCATGAAACCTAATAAAGATAAAGATATTAATGAATTAGTATTTATAGGCTTATGGTCTCTATATGTAGATGGCTCCCATTACAAACAAGGTAGTGGAGTAGGTGTTATGCTAATCAAACCATAAGGAAAGAGATAACTAGATTGATATAGGATACAATTCCCCTACACTAATAATCTAGTGGAATATGAGGCATTAATCTGGGGTTTGTAGTTTGTATTAAAATATAAGGTAAAGGAACTAAGAGTTTTTAATGATTCTGAATTGGTGGTCAACTAGGGTAAGAGCAAATTTTATTGTAAACTATCATACTTTAGAAAGTATAAGCATAGAGCCTCATACTTAATAGAGATGTTCAATGTATTCAATGTCATCCCTATCCCTAGGGAAGAAAATCAAGTCACTGACTCACTAGAATTTTTAGCCACAAGCTTGACTCCCCTTTATAATGAGGAATTATAAGAGTTCTCCATGGATCTAGTTCCTTATCCCTTAGTCCTGGATAATGTAATAAATTTATAGGTCTTCGAGGATGATCAATAGATTATCTAATTACTTTATAATACTAGGGTATTAAAAGCCTAGATAATTAATGTGATAGATAGATAAAATATTAGGGTTGAACTTGATAAGGATGAGATTCTAAATATTTAGGGGAATCACATCCTTAAAGGGATGATTTCACTAAAAAATAAGTTTGATACATTCAACCCTGCACACCAAGTTAAGAAGCCCAAATTTGAGAATCAAAAGTGTCAGACCATTAATCTCAGTTCTTTACAGAGACTCCAAACCAATACTGCAAAGATATGAATATGTGATTACTTGGGCCTATAGAGACCTCAAAGTCTTTAACACAAAGGTAATTACTCACACCATCCTATTAAAACTAGACCATAAGTAACTTAGGTAGAGGAAGACGCCCATGAACCCAATCATGGAACCATGATACATAGATAGGTTCACAAATTGATATCAATTGGAATAATCTTCTTAGTGCATCACTCTACTTGGATATCCAACTTGGTAACTATGCACAAAAAGAATGGAAAGATTCATTTCTATATAGATTTTCAAAATCTAAATCGAGCTATAGATAAAAAAAAATATCATTTTCCTTCCCTTGATGAAGTGATCCAAATGGTGAGTGGATCTTAGACAATGTTATTCTTAGATATATTGTTGAGATACAATTGAGCCTTGGTCAATTTAGAGGAATGAGCCAAAATTTCATTCATTACTAAATGGGGTATGTTTACCTTTAAGTGAATGCCATTCAAATTAATTAATGTAAGAGTAACATTTCAGAGGAATATGGATTTTAATTTTAAGGTTTAATTATAAAATGTATAATAATTTACATGGATGACTTAACTATGTTCTCAAATATAGTTCAAATCACATCTGCCACTTTTAGAAGATATTCGATAGGTGTAAGAGGTATGACATATATTTAAAGCCTAAGAAGAGCGTGTTTAGTATTACCAAAGGTTATATTCTCATTCATATCATCATGAAGGAAGGTATTACTATTGAGCCTGAAAGAGCTGATATTATTTATAAATTACCTCTACCTAATATCCAAAAAGAGTTAAAATAGTTAATTAAGAAAATTAATTTTATTCCCAAGTTCATTTTTGGATTTGATAAAATCATAAAAAATTGAATGTTATGTTGAAATAGGATCCAAAATTAGAGTGGCATGTCTAATCTAAGAAGGCTTTCTAGGATATAAAAGATGCTATCATGCAAGAACCCATGCTGATCAATCCAAACTATATGAAGGATTTATTTATTCATCCTTTCACCTTTGAACACACCATTGTTTCATTTCTTACACAAATATTGGATGGATAAAAACATCGTATTGATTTTATGATCACCAATATCAAATATGCATAAATGAAATATTCCACCTTGGACAAGCACACCTATGTGATTTTCAAAGTAGTAAAGAAGTTCTGCCATTACATTCTCAAGAATAAGGTACATACAATTATGCTATACTTATCCATCAAACAAATATTAGGTTAGAACAAGCTAGGTGAACATAAAGGTAGATGGATGACAAATATGTAGGAGTATGATCTAGAAATAAAATCTATTGAGTTTGTTATATGGAAAGGCTTTACTCAAAGGATACCCAAAATTGACCCAAGGTTATTTATGCACCAGTTAGACTAGGATTTAGTAATGCATTAGGATTGGTATGCCCCAATCATAGATTAACTAATCTATGGGAACACACCTCCTAGTCTAAATGAAATATAGAATACAGCCCTCATACTAAAGGAAACATAATAAAACTATCCTACTCTATTCAAATATTTCCATGCTCATGTTAGTAAATGCCATCAGCATCAAGCCTTTGTCAAAATAAAAACCCATGTAGTAATGCCATTATATTTAGATATAAAAACAACACTATTTACCTATTGGGGAACATATTTTAAGGGGGTTATTAACCCCAAATACTTAATAGGTCATAAGTTTATTCTCTTGGGCATAAATTACTTCACAAGATGGATTGAGGTACTAGCAACAAAGAATAACACCACCATTAAAGTCATCAAATTCTTGGAGAGATATATCACCACTCAATTTAGGACCCCTATTTCATTGGTGTGTGATAATGGTCCTACATTCCAATCCATAGAGTTTAATGAATGGGTATATGAAGAAAATATCACCTTGAGATTCTCATCCAAATACTACATGCAAGGGAATGAATTGGTAGAATTGACTAACATAAACATGATCGATGGTATTAAGAAGTCTATTGAGAAGAAAACTTGGGAATGACATTCACTAATTAAATTTTCTTTATGGGATGACCTCACTAGGTATAAGCAAGCACTTTTTCACTATTTTTATAGGTATGTGGATTTGAGTTAATTCTACCACTAATGCTTAGACTCTCTACTTAAAATTTTATGCAATTGTATATGGATCATGATGACAAAGTAAACTCTAGGATCTTGGACATTATCCAATTATAATAAATCTAGGATGAAGCTTTAGTAAACTTTATAAAACATTAAGGCACTATCAAGTGATGGTTTGATAAAATGGCCAAGGTTAAATCCTATAAGTTTTTTGATCTAGTACTATTTTGGGATAAATTCCATGAAAATAAGGGCTAACATGCCAAGTTTTATCCCCTTTGGAAAGGCCCCTGCTAGATAGATGATCTACTCTGGTATAATGTGTTCTGCCTCAAGGACTATGAGGGTAATGACCTCCCACTACCTATGAATATATAATTAATAAAACATTACTTATTTACTTCCCCTTCCCATGTAGTTTCAAAGTAACTTTGGTGGATATGGTAATATATGTATTAGGCTAGTTTGCTTTTAGTCATGTGTTTACTTTTGGTTTTATTTTTTATTAGTCTATTTATATCTTACCAACCTTACCCTAGTTTATACCTTCAAAGGATGATGTGATTCATGAATGGAAACCAAGATAATAAAATGGGTAATAACCAATCTAAAAATTGATGAAACCATGGAAGGCATATTTTAGGATTTATAAACTTAAAGGGCAAGCTTTCTTTTTGAAAAAAAGTCAAATATGGTGAGTAGTCCTTTACTTTTTAGATCTCAAAGGCCAATGATTCATAAAAAAAAAGTGGGTTTTAGAGTAGCTACATTTCTCAATAGAAGCCATCAAATCTACACTTAACGAAACATCCTATAGAAAAATAGGATCACTCAACCAATCTAAGATCTTCTAGTTATTTCAAAATTTCCAAACATCCCATCACCTATAGCTAGGTCATAAACCCTCAATGAATATAAATATAAAGTATTTTCATAATAAAATTATAAAATAAAGACTAAAATAAAAATTCAAAATCTAAATTTTGAGTCTTACCCAAAAGGGTTATTCAATAAACCTCCATTATATATATATTTTTTCTTAGTTGGCAATGTAGCAAGGACTAAAATGGGACCAATGGTATCTATGTTGGGGCTATATATGTCTAGATGGAAACAAATCAATGCCCATACCATTTCCCCCCATACCATCTATCCAATCAATCCCCCTTTCATAAGTCCTAATGCCTAGATTTATCCTATTAGGAATAAACAACACTTAAACTAGATTTATTATTACCATAAACTAGATATAAAGCTATGTAATAACATGCATCATATAAACATTCCTTAATTCACCATGATTATGAAATCATAAATGATATAACAAGATAATAACATAGATAACATAGATCTAAAGTGGTTCTCCCAATGTGGGCTACATCCACCAATGAAATTTCTCAAATAAATAATTAATCTAAATACCAAGACTATAATGAACTCTCACAGAGATATAAAAATATCCTATAGAAAATTTTGGACAAATAGATGTAATTTCACCTACACATTCATAATGTTGTATCTCATAAGTTGCTAAATCACACCCTGCAATGAACACTTGCACTTTGCAAAACACCTGCACTTTGATTTTGATAATCAAAGCCACACCCTAGAAATAAATCATCAACCTCTAAATGCCACACCACACCCTGTATATATAGAATATGAAGGAAAATCCATGAAATAAGGAGACAATTCATCATGCTTATCCAAGATAAGCATCATCCACTCAAGATAACTCACTTCCACCTCATCAAGCTCATCCAAAAGATCTCCTATGAAGGAACATGCCATACTAAAGGTCTCCACCTCTCAAGGTCACATTTACCAACATCATGTGATCACAACCAAATCTTTGTAATAAGGAAAGCATACCCTTTTATATAAAACAAATAGCTCCCTATGATCAAGAATGTCAACATGGGAAAAGGAATCTAATAACTAACTCCACAAAATATGGAAACATAAAAATTAGAAAATAAGGAATATTCCACTCACATGTGGAACAAGGTTCCAACAAAGGTGGTGTAGGGAAAAATAAACTCCCCACATCCATGGATATCTCTAGGCCCCCAAAATATTCTCCTAAGGTCATGTGATACCTCCAAAGGGCTCCACACTCAATAATCTCCCACTTAGAGACCATTTCTCCTGAACAAAACCTATCACTGCTCCATGACCACTAATGCCAACCAAATCTAAAAATAGTCTCAACATATCCAATGTGACCACCTTGGTCATCATATCTAAAATATTCTATCTAGTATGAATCTTCTCTAGCTTCACTAAGTTCTCTAAATCTATCGTGATGAAGTGATAATGTAATTAAATGTGTTTTGTCATCAAGTGGAAAACAAAGTTCTTTACCAAATGAATAACACTCTAACTATAAATGTGTAGTCTCCCAACTTCTTGCTCATTTCCTAACTCATGAAAGAAATCCTATAACCAAATCATCTCCTTGATAGCCTTTGTGGTTGTAACATACTCTACCTTTTTGGTTGACAAAGCCACAACCTTCTATATCTCCAACAATAAATATATAACATGTCATAATTATCCTACTATTAATATCCCCTACCATATCCAAGTCTACATAACCATGCAAAGTGGTATCTCATCCACCATAACATAATGAAACATCAATGGTTCCTTTCAAATATTGAAGAGTCCATTTCACTGATTGTTAATGCTCATAACCTAGATCACTCATATACCTGCTCACAACTCCCACTGCTTAGGCAATATCTAGCCTAATAAAAACTATGGAATACATCAAGCTACCAACTACTGATGAGTAAGGTACCTTGGACATCTTAATATTTTTAACTTCTATCTTAGGACACTAATATTTTGATAATCTAAAGTGGCCTACCAAAAGAGTACTAACAGATTTAGCATCCAACATGCTAAACCTTTCTATGTCTTTCTTCACATACTCTGATAGGAATAAGATTAACTTCCTCTCCTTTCTATCATGAAAAATCCTCATACCAAGGATTTCCTTTGTAGCACCCACATATTTCATAGAAAAGGAGTCATTAAGCTATTTCTTAAGCATATGGATATGTTGTATGCTATTTCCTAAAATTAACATGTCATCAACATATAAGCATAATATAATAAATAAACCATCATCAAAATGTTTGATGTACATAAAATGGTCAGAATGAAACCTTTGATATTCTTTTTTCAACATAAAACAATCAAATTTATTATACCATTATTGTGGAGCTTGTTTCAAGACCATACAAGCTCGTCTTTAGTCTACACACAAATTTCTCCTTCCCTTTGACCTCATATCCCTGTCGCTAATTCATATACAACTCTTCATCCAAATCACCATGAAGAAAAGTAGTTTTCAAATCTAATTGTTCTAAGTGTAAATCCTCAACTGTAACTAAACCAAGAATAGTCCTAAGATAAGTAATTTTTATAATAAGAGAGAAAATCTCATCAAAATCAATACCTAATTTTTGTGCAAACCCCTTAACCACCATCCTGGCCTTATACCTTTTTCTCCCTTCATCCTCTTTTATTCTAAAGATCCACTTGTTTAGTAGTGCACTCTTGCCCTTGGGTAGCCTCACCAAATCCCACATTTGGTTCTCCATGAGAGATCTATTATCTTCATCCATGGCTTGTTCCCATATCAACTTGGAATCTACCTGCATTACTTCCTCATAACACTCTGGTTCTCCATTTTTAGTGAGTAATAAATAATTCAAATAAGGAGAAAAACATTCAAGTGCTCTTCTTACCCTAGAATATCTTCTTACCATAGGATTTTAGGGTCCTTGTGTAGAATTTTCCTAAACTAAATCTTTGGATACTTTGCCATCTGTAATGTCATCCAATACTATGTACTCTTTCTATTCCTAATCCTATTCCTACAACTAATCCTTATGCATGACATTTTCATTAAAGTCTACATCTCTATACCAAAATATTTCTCTATCTTTAATGCTCCATATACGGAAACTAAAGTCATCCTCACCATAACCAACAAATGTGCATTTCTTTGATTTAGCCTCTAACTTGGTCTTATCCTCTTTCTTAATGGTAGAAAAAGCATGACATCTAAAGACTCTAAGAAAATAATAATCAAATCCTTACCAGACCAAGATTATTCAAGAATCCCTCTATCCAAAGGCATAAAAGGTCCTCTGTTAATCATATATATTATCATGCTAACTAATTCTGCCCAAAACTATAAAGGTAACCCTGCATGTAACTTCTTGCTCTTAGTACATTAAATTATTATTCTATTCATCCTTTTAGATACTCCATTCTACTTTGGAGTTCCTAGAACCATCCTTTATCTATGAATTCCATTATTAGAATAATAATCAAAGAAAGCATTACTATAATACTCACCTCCATTATCTGATCTAAGACATTTCAACTTGAGACCTATTTCATTCTCAACCAAGGCTTTCCACTTTTTAAAAGTGTCAAATACATCAGATTTATTTTTAATGCAATAAATCCAAACTTTCCTAATTGCATCATCTATAAAGGTAACATAATAATTGGATCCACTAATGGAATATACCTGAGTTGGCCCCCATACATCTAAGTGTACCAGATCTAAGTTATGCTCTTTCTTTGTGGGTCCAACCTTCAGGAACTTAACCCACTTTTGATTCTCATACACATAATTCTCATAGAAGTCTAGATCTAGATCTTTCAAACCATGAAAATTATCATTTAAGATCTCCATGTCTTTATGGCTCATATGACCAACCCTGTAGTGCTACATAGTTGCATCTCCATCTGAAACAACTAAATCAATAGAATCAACACTACTAGTCAAATATAAAGTACAAAATGTATTAGATATTGAGACCATAAGAGCACCTTTGGTAACTTTCCAAGAATCTACAGTAAACAATACTAAACATCCTTCATTGCCCAATTACTTCACTAAAACCAAATTTTGTCTCTACATAGGTACATGTCTAACATATTTAAGGATCCATGTGTTCCCATTATACATCTTAACCTAAACACAAAATTTCTCTACTATCTCACATGGTTCATCATCACTAAGATACACATGTCCTATATTCTCTTGAACATAATTAGAAAAATAATGGCTATGTGGGGTGGCATAAAAAGAAGCCCTTGAATCTAATACGCAAGACTCAAAAAACTATCCATAGAAATAATTAAGGCATCTTGACATGATTTAACTAATGTCACATTTACCTCATTCATTTCCTCCTTGTTGGAATTCTTATCCCAAAGTGACCAACAATCCTTCTTTGAGTGTCCACTCTTCCCACAATTCCAACATATCATCTTGGATATAGATCTAGACATAGGTCTACCTTTTGAATTTCCTCGATTGCCTTTAATCTTGTCATTTTTCCTCCCTCTAATATTAATGGATAAATAATTACCTAAATATGATTAAACAATTCTTTTCATTTGCATCTCCTCACTAAGGATCACACCTACAACATCCTCAAAATTTAAGCTTCCCTTGGCAGGGATTGCATTACTCACAACCATAACAAAACTATCCCAACTATTAGGCAAAGAACATAATATTATAAAATCTCTAACTTTATAATCAAAATTAATTCCAACTAAAGTGAGAATACTTACAACCATATTAAAATCATTTAGATGTTTAGCTATTGAACCATTCTTAGACATTTTTTATTAGATTCTGAAGGTTTCTCATACAACTTTACAAGTTTATCCATGCGATATTTTATGGTTTTATCATTATAAATATTAAATGCAATAGAGGATGCAAGGCATAGTATAATGGTTCTCAATGCCTTCCTATCAAGTAATGGCCAATCTGCATCACTCATACTTATAGGTTGTTCTACTTTCCCCTATAAGGGGAGATGTAGTTCCTTCTGATATAGGTAATCCTCCATCTACATTTTTTATAAACAAAAATTCTTACCATTAATATTCTCCACTCTAAATTTGATATCTTCTCCCATATCTCCCACTCAAGATAATAACCTTCCTATGATTTACCACTTCAATAAAACACACAACCAATGGCTCTGATAATAGTTGTTATGAATTTAAAAAACTCTTAAACTAGATTTACTATTACCATAAACCAGATCTAAAGCTATGAAATAACATGCATCATGAAAATATTCCTTAATTCACCATTATTATGAAAGCATAAATGAGAGAACAAGATAATAACATAAATAACATATATATAACAAGGTTCACCCAATGTGGGATACATCTACCAATGAAAGTTCTCAAATAAATCAGTAATCTAAATACCAAAACTACAATAGAATCTCATAGAGATATAAAAATATCCTATAGAAAATGTTACACAAATAGCTACACTTTCACCTGAACTTGCACAATGTTGTATCTCACAAA
The DNA here is from genome assembly GCA_037957365.1 of Torreya grandis. Classification (NCBI taxonomy): domain Eukaryota; kingdom Viridiplantae; phylum Streptophyta; class Pinopsida; order Cupressales; family Taxaceae; genus Torreya; species Torreya grandis. The sequence goes on from JARHVA010006298.1 coordinate 78,852, forward strand.
TTGCTAAACCACACCCTATAATGAACACCTGCACTTTGCAAAACACTTGCACTGTGACTCTGATCCTCAAAGCCACACCTTAAAAATAAATCATCACCCTCTAAAGGATGCACCACACGCTATATATATATATATATATATATATATATATATATATATATATATATATATATATATATAATATGAAGGAAATCCATAAAAGGAGGAGCAAATGCATCATGCTTATCTAAGATAAGCATCATCCACTCAAGACAACTCACTTCCACCTCATCAAGCTCATCCAAAAGCTCTCCCATGAAGGAACATGCCATACTAAGGGTCTCCACCTTTCAAGGGCACATTTACAAATACCACGTGATCAAAACCAACTCCTTGCAATAAGGAAGAAATCCCATTTTCTAAAAAAACAACTAGTTCCCTAAGATCAAGGAAGTTAACAAGGGAAAAGGCATCTAACAACTAACTCCATAAAATATGGAAACATAGAAAATAAAGAATGTTCCACTCACATATGGAGCAAGGTTCCAAAAAGGGTGGAGTAGGGAAAGCTATGATCCCCACATCCTTAGAGCTATCTAAGCCCACAAAATATTCTCCTAAGGTCATGTGATAGCCCCAAAGGGCTCTAGACTCAACAGATCCAAACTTGTTTGAGTGAAATCTAAATAAAATAAGCAAAAATTTATCAATTCACATACACATTGATGGTATTTTGAAGATATGAAGCTTAGTATGGCACTCAGTGTAACTAAATTTAGTGCCTTCTATGTACGTAAAATATTTTCAAAATTTATCAATTACTTATACTTTCTCTCTTGTAGGAACCCATCAAGTCTCAATCTCTCTAAGTGCATGCCTTAAAGGGTGCATTGGGAAAGGGGTGGGCAGACCATTCATGATTTATAGGATTGATGTTCCCTATACCACCACTTTTAATCTACATAACCTTCTCCTATACACTTCCCTAAGCTTTGCCTCCTCTCTTACACACTCCTCCAAGTAATTCACTACCTTACCTAGCCCCCTCTTAAATCCAATTTTGTCTTGTGGATAACTTTTTTAGATGCATAGAGAAGTTGTGTAGCCTAGAGTTGACTTATCCTTTTTATCCTTACATACCACAAAACCTTCTTGATAATCACCTTGGTAAAGGGAGATATTGAGGCTTGGCAGGTTCATTTTCAAAGGTAAGTATTCCTAAGTGTCTTTCTCCTTTGTTAAAGTAGATAGGTTTGCATTTGTAATTCACTCCCATGCATTAGGATTTCCTATAATTTTAATTATGTATATATCTTATATACATTTTTACTTTTATTATTATTTCCCCCACTTTATGCCACAAGTTCTGGTGAGCACTAGGTTAGATTTCATTTTACTTTTCATTTATTTAGTGAAGATGAAAACATGCAACCTAACTACGGTTATTTCATAGTGTTTCTTGATTAGAGGATTTGAAACCCTATTTAGTGATGTTATTGTGGTAAGATACCCCTTAGTTAGGTATAATAGATCCATCTTGGTCATGACCTTGAATATGTAATGTATCAATAAATGAAAGTGTAATTAGGATTTATCTTCTTTGATTTAGGATTGATTAATAGGTCAGCTACATTTTCCTCAAAATACATTCTTGTGAACCTAATGTTAATCAAACCCTTGTAGGTTTTATTTTACACATTCGTTTTATCATCATATTATATATTTTCATTTTTTTAGTATTGTATCAAACCTGTCAATATGGTTCTGATAGTCTATGCACATGTTTAACACATAGTTGCCCCAAAATAACTCTATTATTTATGTGTACATATTTTCCAAATATAGGTGACTATATTGATCATCTCGATGAAATATTTTCTTTAGTTATAAGATTTCATACTATTGTCACCAAAATTAGCCACTCATTTTTGTAGTCAACATGTTAACTATTTTGGTCTTGCAGACCAAAAAAATGTTTTCCTTCCTTCTCAAAAATGTTCTGAGTAGTCAAGTTATCCAATTACCCAAGTCTTTTCAGCAAAAGGAAATCTCTCATTTTCAAGGGTTTTTTATTTTGTAAAATGAACAAAAAACTATTCAAAAGACTTGAAGGCATTTCTTAAAGAATTGCTAAGTAAGGTTCAACATCAGAGTTCAATTGTACATGGTTCATCAATGGGGTTCAATGATTTAAAATGAACGATGCTGAACCATTGAACCATTGAACTCTAATTCAAAATGGTTCAAAGGTTCTAGTGAAAGGTTCAAACAATTGGTTCAATTATACATTGAATTGAATTCATAAGAAGATTGAGTGAACATGACTCTTTGCAAAACATAAAATATTGAGCCACTGAACCATTGAATCATTGAACCATAGAACTGGTGAACTCTAAAAAGATGGTTCAAGGTTTAAAATGGTTCAAGCAACTAGTGACGTCCCTAAAGATGTCAAATTTAGGATAATGGAATAATCATTGATTTTTAAATAACATAGACCTGAGGACAAACTCAGTGATCCACTGAGAAAGGAGCCAAAGAAGCTAGCAGAAGGTGAGAAGATAGCCCCAAGAGCTTGGATCACCAGGAAGAGACAATATATAAAGGAAAGAGGGAATCAAATAGAGAATCTAGAAACATTGACAGAAGAGTTATTCCAGTGTGTGGAACAGTCCACTAGGTATATATTAGAGAGCACAAGCATTCAATGGCATGGCCTATTTTTTTTCAATTGAGTAAAGGTGAGTGGATAGTCATGTAAGTATCATAAAGAGGAGTGGCCTTACCTATCAGAAGACTAGACAACCCATGCCTATGAAGGGACATTGAATATGATTTAAATGCCTCTAGCATGGCCTCTTCATAGAACTTCCTCTTTCTAATGCATTCAATGCAACATGGGCCATTTTGTGAAAATAAGCACTAAAGTCTTTCCTTGGATGCTATATATTTTAATATCTCATTTTTAATGAAAAATATCTCTCAGTTATTAGAAGCAAAACTCTACCCAAATTGAAAGGCATTTTTGAGACTTTGAGCTCAGATTGTTAATCACATTTTATCAGGTGAATGATAAAGCAAGTGACCTTTCAAACTTTGTGTTGAAATAACTTGTATTATATAGGAAATTTTTCTTATGTATTTTTCCTTATATCATCTTATCTATTTGATCAAATAAGCAGAGCAAGTGAAAATAATCTGGAAGATGTCCTGAAGCCAATTGTGGAGACTTTGTGCTAGCATAATTATCTTTAGCTTGTGTGTTTTGCGTTTCAGCATAGAGGATATTAGGAAAGGATTTAAACTAATTTTATCTTCTATTATCTTATTCTATTGTAGCTTGTGGTGGAGACTTTGGGCTACACTTCATTCTACAGTGTCCTATGTACTTAATCAATAAGATAAGTAATGAAAGACTTTGTGCTTTCATGGGTTTCTTGTGGATCCAGTTATTACCTGAGAAGTTTTCTTGTTGTTTTGTGAACATAATTTCTAAAAAAAGTGAAATGGATGGTCTGATTCTACCCCCTAGTTAATATTTAATATAGGTATAGTTTATAATAGTTATAGGGAGACTCCCCTTGTTGAGAGGAGAGATTTATCTCATCATGTTGTGATTGATATAACAATTTTATCTGTTATTAGTTGATGATAAAATATTCACCCAATAGCTTTTTGGTGACTCTGCTGGGGAAGAACACTCAAGTTGAAGCCTCACACTTCAAGTTGAAGTAGTTGTAGTTATTTTCCATTCTACACTCTGACAGATCCATGGTATACATGAAGCTAGATAGCTCAAGGTTTTATTGATCATGTATTCGAGTTGGTGTAGCAAAATAGCTTCGATCTATTTCCTCCTTGACCTCATCTTTAGCAAACTAAGAGTTTCCCTTCCACCAACATTAGATCTCCAATACCAGGTGAAGCTTCTCCTTTCTATGCTAGTAGAGCTTTATCTATATGTACTCCACCAAGATTTGTTATCCCTCATTTCAATTGTCATATCATGGTATCCCAAGGCCCTTGGGGTAACACCCTTGGCCCCCTAAATCTAACCCCACATTTACATTAACTACCTCATAGTTCAAGAAAGAATTTTCCCAAGTTATATGGTGATGGGAAAGTTCATTTTGATGAGCATATTGTAGCTTTCTACATATCCTATGGTGTGATAGGTGTTGAATATGAAGATATAGTGGTAAGACTATTTGTAGAAACATTGTGAGGTACTACTGGAGATTGGTTTTATCATCTTCAAGCTTAGACTATAACTGACTGGAACACTCTCAAGGCCAAGTTTGAGGCTAGGTTCAAACCTACAGAAGATGCATATGCCTTGTTGGCTCAGATTACACAAATGAAGGAGTCTCATGAGCCTATGCGAGACTTCATTTCCAAATTCAATAAATTGAGGAACAAGATTCTTGTAATTTCCCAACCAACACCTAAGAATCTCAAGTGCTTATTTGTCAATTCTCAACTTCCCAAAGTGAGTTTTTTATTAAGGCAGGCTAGCTATATAGATATTTTTGTAGCTTAGATTTTGTCTATCAAGGTCGAAGATGATCTTATCCTTATAGGTAAGATAAGAAGAGATCCTAATAGAAATAAATTTTCATCACCTGCCAGAAATTCTTCCATAGGCCCCACTAACCTTATGGTATAGAAATTAGCAAATGAATTGTTAGTTTTGAAGAGGAAAATATCCCAAGGTATGTCTGCTCCTCCTTATAGGGATATACCAAGGAGGACATTTCCCAAACATTCATATCAAGGCAATGCTGCCAAAAATCAAGGGTAGCTAATCATCTTCCTCCCACATAGGGGAAGCTAGCCATTCAAGTAGCACTAACCAACTCAGTAGTTAGTTACTATGAAGCTAAACAAGATTTCTCTTTCCAACCTAAGATGGACCAAGAAGAGGATGCTAATCTCTTTTTGGAAGAAGAAGAAGAATTAGTTGGTGACTCCAATATTGGTTTTTTGGATTACCAAGATGAAGCTAGAAAGAAGGGAGAAGTGTTTGATAGAGCATATGCTAGTTTTACTAGGTCCCAAAATCAGTCAACTCAATAAGCTGATAGGGTAAAAGTAGTAAAAGATCCTCAGCTAGTAATCTCGATTTCTAAATGCGTAATTTCACTATCTTTCCAATCAAAGGACCTAATGGCTAACAAAAAAGTAAGTACCTCAAACAAACCTCTCCCTTTTGCTTCTATCCCTCAGCCCAGTGTCATATCAAATCAAAATTAGAAGGATGGACTTCCTTCCTCTATTTCTAGTTCATTCTAGTCATTTGACATAATTGATCATGATAAGAAGACCAAGATCCAAATATCTAAGTTTGAATACCTACAAGCCAATCTCGATTAGTTGGATAGGTTGGCTAAATGCATCAAAAACAAAACCATCCCTGTAGGACAAGATTCTCTCAAAGTAACTCATGATCCATTGAAGAACAAATCCATCCAAAATATTCTTGTCATTACTCCTCTAGTCACCCATGGGAAAATATAACCTTTCTATGTTTCTCTATTGATAAATGGTCATAAGTTGAGCAATTGTATAATAGACTCTGGAGTCTCTGATAACGTCATGCCAACCAAGGTAGTAGATTCTCTCGATCTTACCTTAACTAAAACTTTTGGGAGATATTTCTCCATGGAAAATAAACAAGTACCAATTATGGGTTAGATTAAAGATTCCCAATTTGCATTTTTGACCTTTCTAGATAAGAGAATTAAGATGATGATCTTGGTGGCTAATGTTCCAGCTTCATATGGCATCCTGCTCGAATGAAATTTTTGCAAAAATATTGGTGGAGAGTTGAACATGGACCTATCTGAATATAGGATACCTATTATAGGGATCACGAGAAAGTTGATTCTTGAGATAGAGTTAAAGTACATTGTTACTCAGACATCAGACCCTGATGCTCAACTTTTGTTTGAATATTTAGGAATGGGTAATTAATTTTTTGTCCACTAAAGATGTTCTCATTTCATCAGACCAAATTTCATTAGGTAAAATTTTAGATGATTCAGATAGGAAATCAAAAGAACTTGTGGAGCAAAGCTCAGGGGAAAATGAATCTTCCCTCACTAATAAAAAAATCTATAAAAAGATCAAATCATAATGATCTTTGGATCTTAGAATTTGATGGCAGCTGCTCTTCTACTGGTTCTAGAGCTGAATTTTTTTGATATCTCCACAAGGAGATATTTTCCCCTTTTCATATAAGTTGCAATTTAGGAATACCAACAACACCATCGAGTATGAATCATTATTGATCAAATTGTGAGCTGCTCATGCTAAAGGTGTTAAAGTTTTTCATGCTTAAGGAGATGTTGAATTGGTGGTCTACCAAGTGAGGAGCCTGTACCAAACAAAGAATGAAAGATTGTGACATTATCATAATATTGTGTGGGATTGTTTTGAAAGTTTTGATGCTTTCAGTATTTCTATAGTGCTCAGAGAGTTTAATGATCATGTAGATTCATTGGCTATCTCTGCAACCCTCATGGTTCCTCATAAAGATTTCAAAGGGAACAAGTACACTATTGAGCTAGTATTTCGACCAAGTGTACCTGATAATGCCAACCATTGGCAGGTGTTTAATGGAGACCATCAAATCATGTGTTTGATTAGACTAGAAGAGTAATGAACCATGGTAGTGGACCATGTTGCTACACATTGAAATCAAGTAAAGAAAATCTTTGACAAGAGAGCAAGGATTTATGGTTTTCAGATTGGAGATCAAGTCTTGTTGTGGGGCAAGAGGAGAGAACCAAGAGGAATGCATAGAAAATTTGACTCCTGGTAGAGAGGTCCATTTGCCAATCATCGATTATGGGGTAAAAATAGTTTCTTGTTGATATATCAAGATGGAATGCCATTTTCACTGCCTCATAGTGGGCAGCATCTGAAGCACTTCAATTCTTGAAGTATCAAATAAGTTCATTTGTAAATTTGTATAGTCTTTTTTTGTTTTATTTTGTGTTGTTCATTTTGTTTTTGGGCATCTTTCTCTTCTTGGTAGCATGACTCCATGGCCCAATGACATGAAAAAAAGGCACTTAGATTCTAGTTTCTACTCCCTTAGATTGTTTCAGAGTACAACTGATGTAAGTTCCCCAACTGGAACCTGCTATTGTCCCCAAAATCAGGCACTCATTTTTGTAGTTAACATGTTAACTATTTTGGTCGTGCAAGAAAAAAAAATGGTTTCCTTCATTCTCAAAAATGGAGCAGTCAAGTTATCCAATTACCTAAGTCTTTTCGGCAAAAGGAAATCTCTCATTTTCAAAGGGTTTTTTAGTCGAGAAAATGAAAAAGGAATAATTCAAAAGGCTTGAAGGCATTTCCTAAAGAATTGATAAGTAAGGTTCAATGTTGGAGTTCAATTGTACATGGTTCATTGGTGGGGTTCAATGATTTGAAATCAATGCCATTGAACTATTGAACCATTAAACTCTACTTCAAAATGGTTTAAAGGTTCAAAATGGTTCAAAGGTTCAAAAAGGTTTGAGCAGAAGGTTTCAGTGAAAGGTTCAAATAGTTGGTTCAATGATACATCGAATTGAATTCATAAGAAGACTGAGCAAATGTGAATCTTTGCAAAACATAAAATATTGAGCCACTAAACCATTGAACCATTGAACTGGTGAACTCTGAAAAGATGGTTCAAGGTTTAAAATGGTTTAAGCAACTGGTGACATCCCTACAGATGTCAAATTTAAGATAATGGAATAAATATTGATTTTCAAATAACGCATACCTAAGGACAAACTCAGTGATCCATTGAGAAAGGAGTTGAAGAAGCCAATAGAAGGTGAGAAGATAGCCCTGAGAGCTTGAATCAGTAGGAAGAGACAAAATATAACAAAGAAAGAGGGAATCAAATAAAGAATCCATAAACATTGGTAGAAGAGTTATTCCAGTGGGTGGAACAGTCCACCAGGTGGATATTAGAGAGCATAAACATTCAATGGTGTGGCCTATTTTTCTTTGATTGAGTAAAGGTGATTGGACAGTCATGTAAGTATCATAAAGAGGAGTGGCCTTGCCTCTCAAAAATCTAGACAACCCATGCCTATAAAGGGACATTGAATATGATTTAAATGCCTCCAACATGGCCTCTTCACAAAACTTCCTCTTTTCAATGCATTCAATGCAACATGGGCCATTTTGTGAAAACAAGTACCAAAGTCTTTCTTTGGATGCTATATATTGTAATCTCTCATTTTAAATGAAAATTATCTCTCAATTATTAGAAGCAAAACTCTACCCAAATTGAAAAGCATTTTTGAGACTTTGAGCTTAGATTGTTAATCACATTTTATCAGGTGAATGATAAAGCAAGTGACCTTTCAAACTTTGTGTTGAAATAACTTGTGTTATCTAGGAAATTGTTCTTATGTATTTTTCCTTATATTGTTTATCTATTTGATCAAATAAGCAGAGCAAGTGAAAATAATCTGGAAGATGTCCTAAAGCTAATTGTGGAGACTTTGTGCTACCATAATTGTCTTTAGCTTTTGTGTTTTGCATTTTAGCACAGAGGATACTAGGAAAGGCTTTGAACTACCTATATCTTCTATCATCTTATTTTGTTGTAGTTTGTGATGGAGACTTTAGGTTACACTTCATTCTATGGTGTCCTACATACTTAATTAGTAAGAGAAACAATGAAATACTTTGTGCTTTCATGGGTTTCTTGTGGATCCAGTTATTACCTGGGAAGTTTTCCTATTGTTTTATGAACGTTATTTTTGAAAAAAGAGAAATGGATTCAGTTATTACATAGCAATTTTCCTTTACTTTGTGAACATCATTTTTGAAAAAAGAGAAATAGATGGTGTGATTCTACCCCCCAGTTAGTATTTAGTATAGGTCTAGTTTATAATAGTTTATAGGGAACCTCCCTTTGCTGAGAGGAGAGATTTATCTCATCATGCTGTGATTGATATAAAATTTTTGTCTTTAGTTAGTTGATGACAAAATATTTACCCAACATATACATAGTCAAACCAATTGATTTTGTTCATAGTTTTTCTTTTTCAACATATAGGTTTACATATATAGTCAATCTAGTCAAATCTATTCACAAATTATTTTTTAACAGATAGGTTTTGAAAACTCTATCAAGATAGTTGAATCTATTTGTATAATATTTAAATCAGCACTTGGTCACTAGAATATATTTTTTTTCAAACTAAGCATCTTAAAAACCACCAATGTTTATTCTTACCTTGTTTGTCAATTCAATTTTTCATTTATAGTACTATTTTTCACAAGTGTTCAATCTATAAAACTGTAACCCTCTAATGATTTAGGTTGACTAACTCAACACAGTTAAGTAGCCTATCATGTATCTAGAAGACATAATCAACCTATTTAATTATGTTCTTCTATATCTTACTTCCTAAAATAGTAACAACCATGTTGACTTTTTTCTACAATGTTTGCACATAGTGTTGCCTAAATTAAGTATGTACTATTCACAGTCAAAGAATTAACCTATTTTTACTAGTAAGTAGTTCACTTTTCATTTTAGTTGCTTATATGCTTAGAGTAAAAAACATAATTTAATTAGGTGGTTTTTCAATTTATTGATTTAGTCACACTATTTTTCTATTTTTACACACTTTTAAATAACTTTACATAAAAAACATTTTTTTTTCAAGGCCCAATATTTGGATTTCATCACCAAGGGGGAAGCTAACTTGGTTTTTTGGCCAAGTATAAATATGTGGTTGATTATTTATTATCAAATCACCTAACACCTTTATCTCTATGAGATTATTAAGTGAGGGGGTAGGACTTAATACCAAGCCAATACCATGACACATACATATTCCTTTCAACATAAACTACATGAAACTATCATAAATTAATTTCTAGTTACTTCTTATAGCCAACTTCCCATCAAATTAATTTAAAATTTTATTATAACTTAACATCATTTAGGAATGACTGATTAGTTATTATTTACATTCAAGTTGTTTTTTGATCTTTGATCATTGTAGTTTGTATTGCCAAACTTGCATTAGCTAACGTTAGTGAAAGGTTTATGATGTATGTTCCAATTAGATTAATCACATCAATCCAATTACTTGTGTGATTAATTTAATTTTATTAGATATTATATTACAAAATTTTTCTCTATTTTCATAACACTATCATCCCTATCAACATAGTTTCTTATAGGTTGTTCATCTTGTTTGCCTACAATACATAGTCACCATATATGACTATGTATCTTTATTAGCCTATCTTGTTTCTTATCTAGAATACATAGTCGACTTGCTTGATTGTGTATCTTATCCTCTAATTCTATTTATTATCTAGAATTACATAGTCAAATTTTATGACTATATCCTCTTGTTCCCTATTCTATTAGTTGTTTTATAGAATATTATCAATTTGTCTAATTTTATTTCCTATCAACTGATTATTCTTTCCATCAACTATTTAAAATATTTTATTCATCATGAATTTCCTATTTTAGGATAATATATATTTAAATCAAACAAACATGATGAGTCTTACCAATCCTAATAGGTTTCCCAAGACACAGCTTATGGCTTCCACCCTATATGAAAGTAATGTTCATGTTGCCACTCATACTACCAATTATGGGACTCCTCCCCATTCATCCTTAGTTCATAATTCTTTATTATAATTAAAATATGATCATGATTTAGAGTACACATGTAAAATTATCTTCTTCATTAATGAATTTCCTCAACATAGAGGAAATGATTCTTTAATGATTTATAATCTTATGATAGGTCCTCAAGTAGAAGAACTTATTTCACCCTCCCCTACTTTCTCTCATGAATTTTGGTGAAATACTTTCCTTGCCTCTCAACCTTTTCTATCTATTATGTCTCCTGTTGGTCAGACTTATCACCCAGTTAATACCATATTCTTAAATATGCTTAACATTAATTGTCAACCAAGGTTATGTATGCTTTTTAAGGATATCAGCACTATATATGCATTATTGATTCATAGGGTAAATTAATTTTTAGTTATAGTAAAATGAACTTATACTATTTTTACCATATAGATATACAAGGAAATTATTATAGTAAAATGATTTTTTTTTTCACACTTATGAGTCACACATGCATCACGTTGTATATAATCAACTAGTAATGAAATTAATTCAAACAACACACTTTAATCTAAGAAGGGTCATGATCTTCACTACAAATCCTTTCAAGGGGCCCTTTCCTCATTTAGAACTGAGTTCCAATCCTTCTTTGAGAAACTTGCAAAATCTAATTACAGAATCCACCTTCTCATAACTCATATCTGTAGTAGTTAAAGATTGCTACAAAAGATTACAATATTTTATAGAATAAAAATGCAATTAATTCTACAATTCTCTTATCATTATTCTTCAACCTCTAATCTAATCTAGGTTCTGCCATTAAATACATAAGCTAGTTTATTAGCTCGAACCAATAATAATAAAGTAGGAAAGGTATAAATAATTTGCAATTGACCCAGTCAACCTTCAAGTGGTTAGTAACTGAAAGTTACTTATTTTAGGTCTGACTAGGTTAAGGACAATATATACTAGTTTGCTATTTTACTTTTTTTTCTCCTTTCCATTGTCCTTGTCTTACTCATTTTTTGGTAGCACATCCAAGATTATTTTCATGTGAGGGATCTATATAATAGTTGTGGAAGATCTTCTTCAATCATCCATTTGGTTTCTATGATAGCTGGATGTGTCCTCAAGAGCCAATTATATCTTATCACAATAATAGTTATATTATATGTAGTGGCTATGGGCTCCTATAGGTGAAAGCCTATAGTTTCAATGGGTAACTTGTAGGTGGAAACCAATATTTTCTATGGGCAACCTATAAGTGGAAGCCAGTAGTTGTTATGAGCAACCTATAGGTGGAAGATAGTAGCTTGGCCATTGATATGGGCTAGAAGCCCCTTTTTCTATGGGCTTCTCTATAAGTGCTATGCCCAAACAAGATTCTTGCAGTCTTATTTTACCCTTTAAATGCTTGTTAAATAATGTTTCACAAGTATAATCTAGTCAAATAAAAAACATCATTAATTCATAACATAACATGTATTTATCAATTCACACATAAAACCATAAATTCATTCATTCATTTGCATGATTTATGGATGGTTATAGGGATTTACATAGGAAAAAGATATATAACCAGGTATGGATGAGGCTATAAAAATTGGTGGCCTCATCATCTCACTCACACACCATGACATCTTCTATGAATTCTTCATCCTCCATGTTAAGCATCTCCACTCACATGGTAGGTTCAACTTAGAGTGGGATTTTTCCAAAGACCCTTATCCTTAATCATGCCACTAGTGCATCCTTTAGTACTAATGCTACTAATGCTACTAGTTCTTTTCTTAATAATGTTAATCATGTCACTAGTGTATATTTTTCTACCAATGCTAATTATGTTACTAGTGCTTATTTTATACTAATGCTTCTCATGCCACTAGTGTGGTGCATGCTACTACTCATAGTGTAACTCAAGCTACTAATAAAAATACCAATGCATCACATGCTACACACATTAGTCAAAATACTACCCAAACCCACCAAATTTTATTATAAACACTCAATAAAATGTGCAATTTTCAAACCAACAACACAAATCAAATATGTAGATGTAAAACCATATCATTAACCTTCAAAACCAATCCTAATAGGTTTTATGGGGAGAACAAAATCTGAATGCTTCTCCACCCCCCTAGGGATTCCCATGATGACCTTATTACTCAACCACCCCTCATTAATAAAATAATCAAACATGTCTAAAATGAACCTCTTTTACCTCAAATTGCTAATATTGACGTAGTAGGTATCACACCTACCATCACCTATAATGGGTCCATTAATCCCACACTACACTTAAAGACATTTGGTAACATTTATAAAGATTGGGTTAAACTTAATACCTTTTATTCTACCAAACTATTAGCTAGAACACTCCCAAGACATGATTTATATTGGTACAATAAACTAAAAATCCATTTTATCACTATCCTTGAAGACTTGATTATCTCAATATTCCTATAATTTCAAACTAGTGATATTTTCAAGAATTACTTATCTCACTTTATAAATGTAAAAAACTTGAAAATGAAATGATACAAGCCTTCATCAAATAATATAAGAACTTGTCTAATAAATGTAAGCATAATATGGCAGATGACAACCTCTTCCACCTATTCACTAATCCTCTCTACCCCAAGTTATAATATTGGGTTAGGACTCTCTCCCTAAGAAATTTAGAATATCCTCTTAACCAAACTAAGTGACAAAACTTTCTCATGTGCCAATTTGAACCATATCAACCTACCATGGGCACTCATATGCTCATTAATTTTTTTTATCATGTAACTAATGATGACATTACCGATACCTATGACACTATTCACAATATTAAAGCAATCACTCTAAACAACACTATGGAACATGCTCCCCCTATAAACAACACTCACAATCCTATATATTTGTAAATAAACAACACTAATGTCCACAAACAATTACCTTATCCAAGATTCAAAATCATGTTCCAAGACCTCTACCATGAGATCTTAACCCCACTCATCTAATGAAATCATGATATGATTTGAACAAAAATTTTCAGTTTCATGTAAGTTGGGGCCATTCTTGTGAGACTTGTATACAATTACATAATTTAGCTATGGATTTTATTCTTTACCCAAAATTTGATCATGAATCACACATTTGCAAGTGTCAATAGGATATGATGTAAATTTTAAATCTCATTAAATACAAAAGAAAAATCAAGCTTTAAATCAAGCTAATGCTTATCTTTCTATACACAAAGATCCTCTTTCCAACCATGAAGACATCACAAACAAGTCTACTCCTACAAATAATGTTGAAAGTCTTATATACCTCACTATTAATGAGGAAAATGTGGTAAATATGACTAACATAAGAAGAATAGTTAATTTTATTAATACCAATCCAAAACCCATACACCAAACCTCTCAAATGTTTTATGTTATTCAAGACACTTCCCCATCTCATCTAATAGAGTTGGGCCAAGAGGACCATATAAAGTTCCAAGAACCACTCTCAATAACTCAACTTGATCATACATATCACAATATATCTACTCTTCCTCTAACATCTACACACCTAGACAATGTTTCTTAACCTTCCAATAATATATATTCAACCCAACCAAAAGAAATACCTCAATAAACCATCCCACCACCTAAAGTCAATCAACCTATTTATGCTCTACCCAAACCAACTAGACCTTATCAACATAAGTTTAATTTAACTTCCAACCCTCCATAAGAGCTCTTACAAAATTATGTGCCTATATCTAATAATCCCCCTATGGGTTATGATGAATGGGACCCCATTGTATAAATTTCTCATCTCCCATCTCAAATACCTTTCTTTAAATTAATGTGAACTTGACCCCATCATCGAAACCATCTAATATAGGTATTATTTGAAATGAACATCACTCATCCTCCTCTAACATGATGTAAAGCTACCTTCTCTGGATCTAAAGATAAATATCCTTCAATAATGTGAAGATATGTACATACATTTTGATGAAATTATGGACTTTTATCTTTCCCTTAATTTACCTACCACTTCCATCATTCTTGATGAGATTCTAATTCATGTAGATGATCTTCTTCTATTTATTATCATACAAATTGCCTATATCCAAGTTAATAATGAATTAATTGATGAGGGTTTAGTTGCTTTCATTACCTCTATTGATTTCATTAAAACTCTTAGATATTATGAATTTAATCTCATGTCCACACATAGAACATGTTAAGGCTATGATATAAGGCAAATGCCTCCACTAGGTTATGTGCAGATTCAAATTACCATCCCACCTGTCACCATCCATGTGAAAGTTATGATATTTAGCTTTCCCCTCTCTTATAACATATTTATTAGTAGACCTTGGACTCATCATATTAGGGATGTCACCTTATCCTCATGTAAATGCATAAAATTACCCCATAATGGTATTATTTACAATATTTAAGGAGATACAAACCCTTAGAATTTTGAACAATTTCAAGAACATGGTATATTTAAAATTACTACCCTTGAAACTTTGCCTAGTATCCTATTTAGGGAATCTCAACTCTTTAATTATCCTATCAATTCTACTTAAGATTATACTATTCATCCTGAATTCATTGGGAACATACCACCCGACCTCTTAGATTCTTATGATGATGAGCTAGATGAGATTAGCCTCAAGATCAAAACTTCTAATTTATCCATTGATAACATTACCCAACTTCATCCCTATTTATAACCTCAATCCCATTAACCTCCTATAAATGATATACTTGTGGTCTTAACCAAGACTAGATATTATATCCATCATACAAGTTCCAATGACAAGGTCATACCTACATGTAACATTGACTTGCATATGTGTGACTATGATAATGGTTATGCTTTAGACAACCCATTTTTAGGTGGACTTATCCAATCTAGAAATTCCAAAATTATTTAATATCATAATTCTTTATTTTATTATTTTCATTCATATTTTAACATTCATTCCTTCATAGTTCCTAATTTTATTTTTCTTCCTATTTTTTATAAGGTAGAGATGGAACACTCACATGGTACACATCTAGTTTTAGTAGAGACTCTTAGAAGCATGCTCATAGATAATTCAATGACCAATCCATACCATTTTGATAGATACCAAAATCCTTATTGTTTTCTTCCCCTAGAGATGTTAACTACTAGTCTTAAGCCTTCTTCATAACCAACCTCACCTTTAGTCAATCCTCATCTTATTTTTACTCTTGCTTTACCTTCAGATGAGCCTATTCTAGCTTCTTATTTATCCCCACCTTCCCTTGGTGATGACCTTATTCCTTTGCTATAAATGGATCCCATGCCTGAACAATGGGATGATCAACCTTATTTTTATATCCATAAAGTTTCTGGGTATTGGACCAGAGACTATCAATAATATCAACCATCCCTGGTTTATCTTTCTACCTCTTCCATTAATAGGCCCTCAAAGTCCACTAACTAGTGTATTTATTAATTCCATAGGACATATAACCATTCTTACACTCATTAAAATAAGCTACAAAATATATTTACATATTGAATCCCACCATTGCTCAGCCCAAAGATAAGGTAATACCTCCTCCTAAGTTGTTACATGAGTATATCCTTAAATATGGAGAGGTATAATATCTTTAGCAATAGTATGATACCCATTATACTAATAATTATCATATTCTATAACAACACCTTCATGATCAACTTTAGTTGACACCTGTACCAATCATTCCTACTTCCACAAGTCACCCATGCAATAAGGCTCATTATTCATCGATGGCACCTCCTTCTCATCTAATGGTTCCTCCTTCTCTCCTTATGGATAACATTCCTATTCAGGCACCTATTCCTATCCTTGAGTATTTCACACAAGAGATCCGTCATGAGCATGATAATTTAGTTACACTTATATTTTCTATTGAGGAGATTTGGAGAGATGTCTTTGCACAACTTTCCTTGAAGATTGATGAGACTCTGGTTGCCATTAGGATATAACTTTATAGAGTTGTTTCAGATGTCATGGATAATATTTGTGGGGAAATTTATCAATATTTATGAACAAGACATGGTGTTATTTCACATTGTTCTTCATTATGATTTTGGATTGGATTTGTGATCCATTTTTTAATCTTATACATTTGACTATGTCAAATTTGGTTTTACCTATCTATTTGACATGGATATTTATATTATGTTGTATGTGTTTTATATGGTTTTTTTTACTTTCCTCTTTTCTTATGGCTTCTTATCATTATTTTTATGATTTCACACTTATATTTATGAGTTCATTTATTTCATGGATTATTTTTCATTTACAATTATTGTTTGCGGCCTTATCTCAATTAAAACTCATATAATTATTATTTTGACTTGGTTATATAAACCTTGATCCCCTTAATAATATTTCTTCACCATATGATCAATTAAAAAATAATAAGTCTAATGGTAATTCTATTTTTTGATCTAGTTTTGATCTCCTTTTGTTCCTATGTATTCCTTTCACATTCTAAGCATACATACAATTGAAAACTTGAGATTACATACTAGTTCATAGGTAAGCCTAAGTGTTTAGTTAGTCATATATTTAGATACTTAGATTCATTTATCCAAAGTCTAAAGATAATTTGTGTGTATCACTTATATCATTCATGTTGGTTATTCCTAATCTGTATGGTGGAGAAATCATAAAATTGATGAAAAAAGTTAAAAGCCAAATCATTTAAACAAAAGGCAATGATATAAAATGCAACATACAAATTCAAAAATATAATCAAATTTAAAGATGTGATTCATATCACATCTCTTATTTCCAATTGAATCTCAAACTCCATAGTTGGCCTCATAATATATTCAAGGCCCATCAGGGTGTGGTAGGCTAGTAGATTTGGATAGGAGAATAAAAAAATATTTTAGTGATACCTAATTTCTCAAACAAGTACCAAGTCTTTACAATAGATTGATGACACTATAAGAGGTCCTAAGAAATGAGGAAGATGTTATGGGAAGGTAATCAATTTTACTTTTATTATTCATATAACCAACATGGGTTGATATTATTATCTCACCTATTTGCCTATATAACTTTGTGCTTATTGTGAGAAGGTATCCTTTATATTTTTATGGTCACTAGACACTTAGTGACTCTCTTTTGTACCTAGTATGACTCATGTTTTATAAGTTCTTATCATAGATGCCTATATAATGATTTTTACATTCCCTCCTTTCATTACAACATTCTTAATATATTTCCTTCAATTTTTTTTTTAACTAATCATTCCCCTTAGGGTTTCCCTTTATGAGTTACAGTGTAAGACTATGGATAGGATCAGGCTCTCCTCATAAATTACCATAATAAAACATTTCCTTATTACCATTAAACTAATTGGTGTTCCCCTTGTGAGTTACAGTGTAAGACCATGGATAAGACAACCCTCACAAACCACCACATTAAAAACCTCTTTTAAATCATTCCCATAGTTATTTTAACCTCATTGATGTCCCCTTTATGAGTTGCAATGTAAGACCATGGATAAGACTAGGCCCTTTTCATAAAATATTCCAATACCCATTTCATACTATAACCAAGTCAAAATGAAATTACATGCATTAAATTTGGGATAAGTAGTGTTTGATTATGAGTTACACATCATTGACATACTTCTCATCTTGATTTTGTATGTTTTATGCTTACTTCATAATCCTTTCACTTTTATATTCTTATTTTCCAATTTCATGTATGCTTACAACCATTTTATTTAATTTTTAATACTTCCCAATTTGAATTTGTGTGATTAATTTAATTTCCTGTTAAATTTCCTATTTAGTTTTATGCTTCTAAGCTTGATTTAGTATGATTGATTGACTTAATTATTTTTGTTTTTATACCATTGGTTTTTCATGTGTTCTTCATTTTATTAAAATACTTTCACACTTTCCAAGATGATATAGTGTGATTTTCAATTTAATTTGGTGCAAATATTTTACATGGTTTGAATACATTTGTTTCCCTTTTTACCATATTTGGTTTATTATATTTATTAATATTTTATATTTACACATTTCTCATTGTGATATAGTGTGTATTACATATATATTTATTAATTATAATTTTCCAAATCATTTTTGCCTCTTTATTTTTAACCATGCATGTGTTTCACATAATGCTAGAAAAGAAAACACATCACATATTTCCCATAGCATTGTAGACACTATAAATTTACACCATTTTATTATGAATAAATGTGTCTTACCCATTCCCCACCTTTTTTTATGCTATTTAATATAGATTTACCATTTAAAATGTTACATTGTGTAATTAATCTAGTTAATTACCGTTTTACCTAGGTAATTAGTTAACCATCCCTAAATCTAAAACAATCTCCCTAAGCTTATTATAAGTAAGTTGTTTTAACCTCCATAACAACTTCTCCATACCTGAGCCCCATTAAAAACCAATCTAGACTAAGTTTAATCTCATGATCTTGAGTTTTTAGAACCAACAAGTTAACATTGGACCGAATCAATAATAATCCCCACAATCATTGTCAATCTTGTTAGGATCAATGTTGATTTATAACCGGTCTATCCTCAGGCTGAGGGATCCTAATATTTGCATAATAAAACACTAAATAAATTAACCTAGAGAACTATAAAATAATTTCACCCCTATTTCATCCCATCTTCACTCTATCCACTATCAAGCACACCCTTGTCAATGAGATATTCTCTACAGCACAGGGAACATTTTTAGAGGTAAGTGTGTTATTTGTTTTGAGTACACTTAGATTACTGTATTGTCAATTTACATTTTTTTATGGATCTAAGTCTATTTAAATAGTTAATAACCAGTCCTTAACCTTTTAGAATATGTTATATCCCTCCTTAGACCCCATCCTAATTTTTCTAGCACCCACTACAAGGATCGACTATGATTCTTTCTAGATCGACATGAATTACATAATTGATACTAATTCAAGATAATTGGTATGAATCCCTATATTTTTTTTTATCTCTATTTGAAATCTGAGACTAGATTAACAATATTAAGTGTTTATAATTGACTACTTTTGAGTCATGAAATCATGCATTACTAACTGTAGATGACCTTGCCTAGTATTACACATGATGTGGTTTCAATCATGACTTACCCTTCGTTCGTCACCCATTATTCACCAATAAAAGTGACATCTCTCTTAAATTAGGAATTTGTGTGATTATATTTTCCCCAAATCTATAAGCCATCACTGAATAACTAAAAGTCATTCAAGAACAAGAAGATTAAGCCATAATGTATTGGAATGAATGCTTTGATAATATCTATAAAGTAGATTAATTTGTTTCCTTTTTGTTTCATATCTAATCACATGCTTTTATTATAATTTATCTAATTATATTACCCACTTAATTACATAAAATAGTGGATTGACATCCCTCTAAGGAAGTGTACCACTTCCTGAAATTGAACTTGTATCAGGTAGTCCACTCATCTATCTTATAAATCCAATCTCATCCAAGTTGTCTCTTATGTGTAGGTAATACTTCTTAGCCAAAAATGATCTCCCACCTCATTGGATCAATAATGGACATCCCCCATCATAGATATTCCTCTTTAAATCCTGTATTATTTCTATTTTTATTAAGTTAATTTTATTAATAAAAATTAACCAAAAAATACCAAAACATTCTAGAACGCCCGATAGGACCCCTAAGGTCTCATTGTTCTTGTTATTTTTGTTGTGAAATTGTTCATTAGTTGCATTTTATTGATTTTTTGATTTCATTAAAAAAATTAAAAAATCCAAAAAATCTTACTTTCCATTTTAAGGTTTAAAAATAATTGCATTCATCCTTTTCTTGTTTAGATAATTCACATAGATTAATCTAGGTAGATCAATACATCATAATAATCACACTTTTTCACACAACCAAAACTACATAATATTAAAACAAAAATAAAAATATTTTTCTACCTAAGGTGGACCCACTTGGATTTCATCACCAAGGGTAAAACTGACTGAGTGTATTAGTCGAGCATAAAAAATATGGCAAGAAGTATAAAGGCTAAGTACTTGACACCCTTATTGTTGTGATGTGTGAAGTGAGGGCATAGGATCCAATACTAAGCCATATATTTTCTTCCAACATGAAATTAGGCCTTAATGTACCTTCATGTATATAGAGGTTCTCATCCTTAAGAAAAACCTAAAAATATTTTTAGACTACTATTTCTTAGTACCCTTATTAACCCTTTTTCCTTACCACATTCTAAATTTAGTCTCTTAAAAAGTAAAATATTTAAATTACATTTAGTAGTGTGTGTGTGTGTGTGTGTGTGTGTGTGTGTGTGTGTGTGTGTGTGTGTGTGTGTGTGTGTGTGTGTGTGTGTGTGTGTGTGTGTGTGTGTGTGTGTGTGTGTGTGTGTGTGTGTGTGTGTGTGTGTGTGTGTGTGTGTGTGTTTGCTTCTACTAAAATGAGATAATCAAAATATTATTGTGTGCATTTTCATTTATTTTTGATGCTACATGGTTTTAATGCAATATTAGTCACCAAAAATACTAATCTCTGAACTCATCCTCACTCATGGAGAACACCCCAAGTCCTACCTATCTTAAATTTAGGGGGTTTCCCAAGTTATATACATAAAGAGGTCCATAATTCGTTAGCATATTGGATAGTAATCTAATTGCCTTTTATCATTACCTTAGTAATCGATCTATATGTATTCCAATTTCACCTTGTACCCGGTCTTATGAGATTTTTTTGGCATGCCCCTAGAGGGACCTGAAGGGATCAATGAAGCTATGGTTTTCTCTCTCAACAATCCTCCCCAAATAGGTTATGATACTAACACATCACAACCCTTTAAAAATCCACCCCTAGTAGTATCTAGTAGTTCATATTTGACTAGTACCCACGCCCAAAATATTACTACACTTCAACTTATGCTTACTCCACCTCCCACTACTTCACCTCAAAACTTAGTAATTTCAATCCTTGCAAGATTCCCACCCATACAAACTAGAATAGATTCAAATACTAAAACCCAACCTTTATAATAGGTTCTCCTAAATTAACCTCCTCAATAATATGTCCTATTAAATACTCAATACATAGCTCCCTTGCAAGCCCTTGGATCTACTTACCTTTACGCATCCCCACAAAAACCTATATCCTTATAATCCCCATAGTATGTGACTATATCCCAAATTATTATGCCCACTTCTATTGGTTACCCCTTATCACAACCCTTTTCCACTTCATTCCATACTTATCAAAACCCATAACAAAATGTCTTAGGGGTATTTCTCACTATAATACCTAGCCTAACCTTATGAATATGATGGAAAATATAGAAGCCTATATCTTTGGGCAAAAAAATATCCTCATATATGAGCAAGTTTATAATTAACCCATTAATCCAACTGTTCCTATTAGACCATATGCATCACAATGAGAACTTCCAAAATTTATGAAATTTTAAAACAAGGAAGATATTCAACAACACCATAGAGCTTTTAGACATGCTTGTTATCTCATAGCTCATGATGATGCTCTCGTCCTAAGAAAAATTTTCATGTCATTAGCTAGACCATCCTTAGACTAGTATATCTCTATCCCTCAAAACTCCTTGTTCTCTTTTGGGAAACTAGCCTAAATCATTTTAGAACACTTTTCCATTAACATCACAAGGAAAGTGACCATAAGTGACCTATATGCCATTAGATAATTTGATGATGAATCTATTACTAGATTCATGGCTAGATGATGAAGTATTATAAACCAACATGCTTTTTCCCTTCCTTAACCAGAATTAATCGAGTTATTTTTGAGATCGTGTGCTAAGCATATCTCATATAAATTATGGGTTCAGTCATTTAAAAAATTTGATGAGGCATTTTCCATGGCACATAAAATAGAAATACAAGCTTTATAGGAAGGAAATGTCAAGTTACATATTAATAACCTCAAACCCAATCCCTCCAAAGGGACTAATAATACCAAAACTAAAGGCATTGCTAATTTTGTGGTCTTAAAATTAACACCTCTACAACCAAAGAGCCAATCTAAACCCTCTACCTCCCAAATGCATTCATAAAAACCGTTAACATGGTTTAATCCTCAAAAATACATACCCTTATAGGAATTGTATGCTTTAATTTTAAACAAGCACTTAAAATCTTTGATTATCAAACTTTTTTCAGTTAGACCCATTAACGACTCTTTCCCCAAACCTAGTTGGTTCAAAGAAAATGACTTTTGCAATTGCCATCATGTACTAGGTCACAATGTCAATAGGTTTCAATACTTCAAAGGTCTAGTTCAAAACCTTATTAACCAAGGGGAATTATAGTTAGATGATCCTAATGATCTTCTTAATCAATTCATTGATATATTTAGGAAACCATTGTCAGGATCCTACTCTTTAAGAGCACACTTGATTACCTTTGTATAAGCAACTAAACACAGAATTAAACCAGAAGTAATAAGTAAAACGAATTCAAAAAAAGCACAAAATATGAGAGACAATACAATCTTGTATTAACACTCTTCCAGAAGGAAATACAAAGAAGAAATCACACTCTTCCCACACCTCTTAGGCATACAGTAATTCTCCCTCAAGAGTTCTCTCTCTCAATCAATTACAACCACAACTCAACACTAAGTTGTTCCCTCCACCAGTAAGTAACAATACTGCTAGTCCACCAAGTACTCAAAGTACTCCAAGTAGATCTCCATAATCTTACTCCTTGTTGTGTTGCAGATCTCCTTGATCTTGCTACCCCGCAAATCTCCTTTGACCTTGCTCACACACACACACACACACACACCTACAAACCAACTGATCTTACTTACCATGTAAATCTCCCCTGATCTTGCACAACATGTAGATCAACCTGGTCTTGCACACTTGCAGACCCTCTAGATCTTACACACCTTAGAAGAACCCTTGTCCTTGCCTTTTCAAGTCCTTCTGATCCTTCACACTTTATAATACAGCCCCATGGCTCTCTTAAATAGATCCCATACAAACAATAATTAAACTTCCTAATTACAATAATTAGAAACACAGACTCAAGACTAAAATTAGTCTTTTACATACAAAATGACTATCCATCTAAAATTAGACCAATTTTGGAAGCACATGCAAATGCATGCACACACAGGTTGTCAATGTCGGTTCCTATTTGACTGATGTCGGCCAACCCCTAACCGATGTCAGTTGCTCTACACACTAAATATGACCGATGTTAGTTAGCCTGACTGACATCAGTTGTTATGTAACTTAGCAACATCCTCTGTTTACATTAGTGAAGCTTTTAGCTCCACAACCTAACGATCTCCCACTTGGAGATAAATAGCTGCACCTGTACTTATACTTGTACATCCTCTAACTTTTTTTCTTGGCTTGTATCCCATATTCAAGTTTAATCTTGAAGACCGATAGAAGTTGAATGAAGATTCAACTTCTCCTTTGTTCCCAGCTTTGTTAACATATCTACAGGGTTCTTATCCGTATGGATCTTTTCCAGCTTCAACTATCCATCCTCCAATACCTATCGAATGAAGTGGTACCTAAGCTGTATATATCTAATTCTTGAATGAAAGGCTGAATCCTTTGCAAAATGAATTGCTCTTTGACTATCACTATACAATTTGCAACTCTCTTGCTCTTTTCCCAACTCTTCCATGAACCAAGTCATCCATATCATTTCCTTGCTAGCCGCTGTGACTACAACAACCTTCTGTATCTTTGAAATCCAGCTAACACCCATTCCACCAACAGTGAACACATATCCTGTGGTGCTTCTCCTATCATCCAAGTAACCTACCATATCCGAATCTACATACCCATGTAGAGAAGTGCTTGACCCTGCATAGCATGAATCCCTACTGTTGGTCCCTCTCAGATACCTAAGAATCCACTAAACTATTTTCCAGTGCTTCTTTCTTGAATTGGCCATAAACTTGTTGACAACTCCCACTACTTGGGTAATATCAGGTCGAGTACTCATGTACTCAACCTCATCATGTGATTTAGGACACTGTTCTGTGAATTGTCCATCCATAGGTGTGCTAACCGGTTTTGTATCTTGCATATTGAACCTCTCCACTACCTTATTCACATAATCATATAGAGACAAAATCAACCTGTGACTTTCCCTATCTCTAGAAATACTCATGCCAAGGATTTTCTTTGCTCCTCCTAAATCCTTCTTGGCACACCTCTGAGCTACTTTTACCTTTAGCTCAGCAATCTCTTACATGTGTGACCCTATAACAAGCATATACACTACATACATTAACAAGATAATGTAGCTAATATTATCCAACCTAGTAAAGTAAACATAATGGTCACATTGACATTGACTAAAGCCATGCTTTGTCATACACCTATCAAACCTTAAACACCATTGTCCTGTAGCCTGCTCAAGACCATATAACCTGGCCTTCTATCTCATCTATCCATTCTCTCCTTTCTTTAACTTAGGAATCCATTCATCTTTTAGTGCTTTCATCCTAGCTGGCAACTCTACCAAATCTCCCATTTGGTTCTTTCCCAAGGAATTCATGCCATGCTCCCACTGTTTCATAGATTCTACCTGCTTTGCCTCTTTAAAACTTCTTGGTTCTTGACCATCAGTGAGCAAAAAGTAGTGTAAAGAAGGGGAATAATGAATTTGAGGCTTACTTACCCTTTCAATCCTCCACATGGGTGTTTGAGACTCCTTGACAGCTTGCTGTCTGCCCAAAATCCATTTTGACAGTGACCGATCTTGGTCACCTCTGGTTGACCTTGGTCTACACCTGACCAATGTCAATTCCACCTGATCGATGATGCTGGTTCCCTGACCAATGTTAGTGTCTACCTAGTCACCAATGTTAGTTCCTTGATTGACATTGGTATCAACCTGCCTGACACTACCGACTCTAGTCTACATATGGCTGACATCGGTACCTGCTTGATCGACATCGGTTCTCACCTGACCGATGTCAATAATTGTGTTTTCCTATGAGTGATGATTTTTACCTACGAGCTCACTTTGGATCATAACTTTGTCCAAACTACCCTACTCAAAATTATTTAGCCCCTTGAACTAATCTCTATCCATCATCTCCTCCTTGAAAACCAAGGCTTTCAATTTCTTTAATGTGTCAAAAACATCAGATTTCCTTTTTATGCAATAAACACAATCCTTTATTGTAGAATCAAAAACATAATATTGTGATCCTCCAATAGAAGCTCCTTAAGCTAGTCCCCACACACCTGCGTGAAGAAGCTCCAACCTATGCTTCTTCTTTGTTGACCCAGTTGTGAGAAACCTCACTTTCACCTGTTTCCCAAACATACAATGCTTACAGAAATCTCAATCTATGCTTTTCAAATTTGAACTCTTACCTTTTGACTTAAGAACATCCATTCCCTTCTCACTCATGTGACCAAGCCTATAGAGCCACATCTTTGCATTTACATCTGAAGTAGATAAAATAGAAGGAGAATCAGTAATACAAGTAGATAGATAAAGAGTACCTACTTTCTTACCACATGCTAATTTAAGTGCACCCTTGGAAACTTTCCAAGATTCCATTGTGAGAGTAGCTATGCAACCCTCAGCACCCAACTTTCCTACATAAATTAGATTCCTCTTCAGGACTGAGACATGCATGACCTCCCTCAACACCCATGTGTTGCCCGTTTGCAATTTCAGCTGCACTTCCCCTTTGCCAACAATTTGACAAGGCTCACCAACCCCTAAATAAATCTTTCCAAAGTCTCCATGGACATAATCAAGGAAAAATACTCTATTTGGGGTTGCATGGAAAGAGGCAACAAAATCTAAAATCCAAGATTCTACTTTATCTGAGGAACATATAAGAGCATCCCGTGCAACAATACCTACATCATTTACTTCTTTATTTCCTTCATGCTGATCTTCTACCAACCAACAATCTTTCTTTACATGCCCTTTCTTTCCATAATTCCAATAGATTATACTGCCATACCTGGATCTGGATCTCCTACTTATATTTGACCTTGATTTCCCTTGCTCGACCTTCTCTCTTTACTTTCCCCTACTTTCAACACTTAAAGCATTCCCTGATGATTCCCTTATGATTTTCCTACAAATTTCTTCATTCAAGATTACACTAACAACATCATCAATTTTCAAGATATTTGAAGCAGACGTAGTATTACTTACTGCCATTACCAAGCTATCCCAACTTTCAGGTGAAGAGCATAAGATTAAGAGAGCCTTAATTTCATCATCAAAAATTATTTTGACTAAATTTAACTAGTTTACCAAACCATGGAAATCACTAAGATGACTATATATCGATCCACCTTCCAGCATTTACAAATTAAATAATTGCTTCATAAGAAATACCTTATTTGAAGCTGAGGGTTTTTCATATAAATTTGCCAAAGATTTCATTAACTCTACCGTTGTCCTTGCTTGAGATAATTTGGAAACCACAAAAGCTACCAAGGTCATCCTCACAACTCCTAGAGCCTTTCTATCAAGAACCTTCCATTCTTCATCTTGCATACATGTGGGCTTACTCCCACCCAATGGTAAGTACAAATCTTTCTGATACAGATAATCCTTTATCTGCATCCTCCATAATTGATAATTCTTGCCATTGAATTTATCCATTCTTAGCTTACTTTCTTCTACCATTGCTTTACTCCCACTCAAATAGAAACCCCTGTGTGTGACCTATAATCAACAAACACTAACATGATCTGATACCACCTATTAGTGAACCAAGATTTGAACCAAGCTCTGATAAACCTGTAGCTCTGATACCAGTTGTTAGGATCCTACTCCTTAAGAGCACACTTGATTACCTTTGTATAAGCAACTAAACACCAAATTAAACCAGAAGTAATAAGTAACTAGAATTCAAAAACAACACAGAATATGAGAGACAATACAATCTTGTATTAACACTCGTTCAGAAGGAAATACAATCAAGAAATCACACTCTTCCCACACCTCTTGGGCGTACAGTAATTCTCCCTCAAGAGTTCTCTCTCTCAATCAATTACAACCGCAAACCAACTGATCTTACTTACCATGTAGATCTTCTACCTGATCTTGCTACCTACAGATCAACCTGGGCTTGGACACTTACAGACCCTCTAGATCTTACACACCTTGGAAGAACCCTTGTCCTTGCCTTTGCAAGTCCTTTTGATCCTTCACTTGAGGATCCCTTCTTTGATCCTTCACTTACCCTTTACAATACAGCCCCATGGGTCTCTTAAATAGATCCCATACAAACAATAATTAGACTTTCCAATTACAATAATTAGAAACATAGACTCAAGACTTAAATTAGTCTTTTACATGCAAACTAACTGTTCGTCTAAAATTAGATTAGTTCTAGAAGCGCATGCAAATGCACACACACACATGTTGCCGACGTCGATTCTTGTCTGACCGATGTTGGCCGACCCTTAATCGATGTCGGTTGCTCTGCACACTAGATATGACCAACATTAGTTGGCCTAACCAACGTCAGTTGCTCTGCAACTCAGCAACCTCCTCCATTTGCATCAGTGAAGGTTTTAGCTCCACAACCTAACAATCTCCCACTTGGAGATAAATATCTGCACCTGTACCTATACTTGTACATCCTCTAATTTTGTTTCTTGGCTTGTATCCCTCTTCAAGTTCAATCTTGAAGACCAATAGAAATTAAATGAAGATTCAACTTCTCCTTTATTCCCAGCTTTGTTAGCATACCTACAGGGTTCTTATATGTATGGATCTTTTCTAGCTTTAACTATCCATCCTCCAATACCTGTCTAATGAAGTGGTACCTAAGCTGTATGGTTCTTGAATGAAAGGCTGAATCCTTTGCAAAATGAATTACTCTTTGACTATCACTATACAATCTGCAACTCTCTTGCTCCTTTCCCAACTCTTCCATGAACCAAGTCATCCATATCATTTCCTTACTAGCCTTTGTGACTGCAACAACCTTCTACATCTCTGAAATCTAGCTAACCACCGTTCCACCAATAGTGAACACATATCCTGTGGTGCTTCTCCTATCATCCAAGTAACCTGCCATATCCACATCTACATACCCATGTAGAGAAGTGCTTGACTCTGCATAGCATGTATACCTACTACTGGTCCCTTTTAGATTCTTGAGAATCCACTAAACTACTTTCCAGTGCTCCTTTCCTAAATTGGCCATAAACTTGCTGGCAACTCCCACTACTTAGGTAATCTCAGGTCTAGTACTCATGTACTCAACCTCATCATGTGATTTGGGACACTATTCTATGAACTATCCATCCATAGGTGTGCTAACCAGTTCTGCATCTTGCATATTAAACCTCTCCACTACCTTATTCACATAATCATCTTGAGATAACATTAACCTGTGACTTTTCTTGTCTCTAGAAATACTCATGCCAAGGATTTTCTTTACTGCTTCCAAATCCTTCATGGCAAACCTCTAAACTAATTTTACCTTTAGCTCAGTAATTCCCTATATGTATGAACCTACAACAAGCATATACACTACATTCAGTAATAGGATAATGTAGTTAATATTATCCAACTTGTTAAAATAAACACAATGGTCACATTGACATTGACTAAAGCCATGCTTTGTCATACACCTGTCAAACCTTAAACACCATTGTCCTACAGCCTGCTCAAGACCATATAACCTGGCCTTTTGTCTCACCTATCCATTCTCTCCTTTCTTTAACCTTGGAATCCATTCATCTTTCAGTGCTTTAATCCCAGCTGGCAACTCTACCAAATCTCCCGTTTGGTTCTCTTCCAAGGAATCAATTTCCTCATTCATGCCATGCTCCCACTGTTTCTTGGATTCTACCTGCATTGCTTCTTTAAAACTTCTTAGTTATTCACCATCAGTGAGCAACAAGTAGTGTAAATAAGGTGAATAATGAATTTGAGGCTTACTTACCCTTTCAGTCCTCCTTATGGGCGTTTGAGACTCCTTAACAGCTTGCTGTCCACCCAAAATCTATTTTCTGGTCGACCCTAGTCTACACCCAATCAATGTCAATTCCACCTAATCACCAACACCATTTCCCTAACTGACATTGATATCCTAGTTGCTAACATCAGTTCCCTAACCGACATCGATCTCCACCTGCCTGACACCACCGACTTTGGTCTGCACATGACCGACATCGGTACCTGCTTGTTTGACATCAGTTCCACTTGACCGACATCGATAACTGTGTTTTCCTGTGAGTGATAGATTTTTATCCACAAGCTCATTTTAGATCATAACCTTGTCCAAACCAACATTACCCTGCTCAAAATTATTCAGCCTGTTGAGCTGATCTCTGTACATCATCTTCTCCTTGAAAACCAAGGCTTTCCAGTTCTTCAATGTGTCAAAAACATCAGATTTCCTCTTTATGCAATAAACCCAATCTTTTCTTGTAGCATCAGAAACATAATACTGTGATCCTCCAATAGAAGCTCCTTGAGCTAGTCTCCACACACCTATGTGAACAAGCTCCAACCTATGCTTCTTCTTTATTGACCCAGTTGTGAGAAACCTCACTTTCACTTATTTCCCAACGATACCATGCTTACAGAAATCTCGATCTATGCTTTTCAAATCTGAACTCTTACCATTTGACTTAAGAACATCCATTCCCTTCTTACTTATGTGGCCAAGCCTATAGAGCCACATCTTTGCATCTGCATCTGAAGTAGATAAAATAAAAGGAGAATCAGTAATACAAGTAGATAGATAAAGAGTAACTACTTTCTTAACACATGCTAATACAAGTGCACCCTTGGAAAATTTCTAAGATTCCACTGTGAGAGTAACTATGCAACCCTCATCACCCAACTTTCCTACAGAAATCAAATTTTGCTTCAGGACTAGGACATGCATGACATCCTTCAACACCCATGTGTTGCCATTCTGCAATTTCAGCTGCACTTCCCCTTTGCCAACCATTTGACAAGGCTTACCATCCCCTAAATAAATCTTTCCAAAGTCTCCATGGACATAATCATGAAAAAATTCTCTATTTGGGGTTGCATGGAAAGAGGCACCAAAATCTAAAACCCAAGATTCTACTTTATCCAAGGAACATACAAGTGCATCCTATGCAATAATACCTGGAACATCTGCTTCTTCATTCCTTCATGTTGATCTTCTACCAACCAACAATCTTTCTTTACATGCCCTTTCTTTCCACAATTCTAGTAGATTATACTACCATACCTAGATCTAGATCTCCTGCCTAACTTTGACCTTGATTTCCCTTGCTTGACCTTCTCTCTTTGCTTTCCCCTACTTTCAACACTTAAAGCATTCCCTGATGATTCCCCTGTGCTTTTCTTACAAATTTATTCATTCAAGATTACACTAACAACATCATCCACTTTCAAGATATTTGAAGTAGACGCAATATTACTTACTGCCATTACCAAACTATGCCAACTTTTAGGTAAATAACATAAGATCAAGAGAGCCTTAATTTCATCATCAAAAACTATATTGACTGAATTTAATTGGTTTACCAAACCATGGAAATCACTAAGATGACTATATACCAATCCACCTTCCAACATTTAAAAATTAAATAATTGCTTCATAAGAAATACCTTATTCAAAGTTGAGGGTTTTTCATATAAATTTTCCAAAGATTCCATTAACTCTACCATTGTCCTTGCCTGAGATAAGTTGGAAACCACAGAAGCTACCAAGGTCAGCCTTATAGCTCTTAGAGCCTTTCTGTCAAGAACCTTCCATTCTTCATCTTGCATACATGTGGGCTTACTCCCACCCAACGGTAAGTACAGATCTTTTTGATACAGATAATCTTCTATCTGCATCCTCCATAATTGATAATTCTTGCCATTGAATTTCTCCATTCTTAGCATACTTTCTTCTACCATTGCTATACTCCCACTCAAACAAAAACCCTTGTGAGTGAACCTATAATCAATAACCACTAACCTACTCTATACCAGCTGTTAGTGAACCAAGCTCTGATAAACCTGTAGCTTTGATACCACTTGTTAGTGGTATCACTTGGTGATACTAGCTCTGATACCACTTGTCAGGATCCACTCCTAAGAGCACACTTGATTACCTTTATATAAGTAACTAAACACGGAATTTAACCAGAAGTAATATGTAACTAGACTTCAAAAATAACACAGAATATGAGAGACAATACAATCTTGTATTAACACTCTTCCAAAATACAATGAAGAAATCATACTCTTCCCACACCTCTTGGGCATATAGTAATTCTCCCTCAAAAGCTCTCTCTCTCTCTCAATTACAAACCAACTCAAACACAGAGTTGTTCCCTCCACCAATCAGTAACAATACTACCAGTACCACCAAGTACTCAAAGTACTCCAAGTAGATCTCCCTGATCTTGCTCCTTGTTGTGTTGCAGATCTCCTTGATCTTGCTACCCCACAAATCTCCTTTGACCTTGCACACACACACACACCTATAAACCAACTGATCTTACTTATCATGTAGATCTTCTACCTGATCTTGCTACCTACAGATCAACCTAGTCTTGCACACTTATAGACCCTCTAGATCTTACACACCTTGGCTCCGTTTGCATCAGTGAAGCTTTTAGCTCCATAACCTAACAACTATTCCCCAATCATTCTTCTACATCTAATTTTATACAAGTAAACTTAGGATGCAAATCAGATCATGAGACCCATGTGATAAGTATGATTTGTATACACATAATATTTTTAACTTTTATTGATTATTGATACTTTATATCTTTCTTGAACTCATCAAGTCTCAATCTCTCTGAGTGCACACCTTAAGGGGTCATTGAGAAAGGGGTGGGTAGACCATTAGTGCTTCATAAGGTTATTTTCCCTTTTACCACTTACCATCTATACACTTGTATCTTAAAATCATTTACCCTTAGATTATTCTTCTCACTTGTACCCATTCCAAACATTTGTCACATCTTTATCCTCTTATTCCTTGCCTTATCCCCTTTTTGATAATTGGTTGTACTAGGTCAACTAGGTCAACCCTATATAGTTTTCAACCTTTGATTAATATATAGGGTTGATTGGGTCAACCCTATATTATTCTAGGGTATTTGTCAATTTAGATCTTATTATCCCTTTGGCTGACATAGCTTGGTACCTAGTGAATTATCTCTTGAAAACATATAGGGTTGATTAGGTCAACCCTGTACAACCAACATATTCATAAGAAATTATGGTAAGATTCACCTATATGTACAAGTTCATTTATAAACATTTGAGAATAGGAAATCAAAGAATAAAAAGTGAAAATAAAAATCTTCTTATTGACCATTCTAATTTAGGAATAAATATTAAGTATCCATACTTTCTTTGGAGACATAGATCTTGTCTTGTGGAGAAGTATTTTGGATGCATAGATAGGTTGTGTAGTCTAGAGCTGATTTGTCTTTGTTATCCTTACATACCACAAATATCTATTGTTAACCACCTTAGCTAAGGGAGAGATTGAGGCTTGATGGGTTCATCTTCAAAGGTAAGTATTCCTAACTTTATTTCTCCTTTATAAGAGTAGATAGATAATGTAGTTGTGTTTCTCTTCCATGCATTAGGATTTAATATACATTGATGTGAGTATATGTATTATATGCATGTTTAGTTTAGTTTATTTTTTTCTAACCCCTAATTTGTGCCACAAGCTTTGGTGAGCACTAGATTATATTTACTTTCTTATTATTAGAATAATAAGTATAATATAAAAACCTAGGGCCCCCTTAGGGTTATTGCATGATTGTGTTAGTTTGGACACTTTGGAACCCTCCTTAGCATAGGGTATTATGATAAATGATACCCTAATTGGTTATATCAGATCCCAATATTGGTCATGATACTAATTAAAAAATGTATTCCCAATCATAAGTATAGGTATGTTCTATCTTCTCTAAGCTAGGATTGATTTATAGACATGATACATTTTTGATTACATACATTCTAGTGAACCTGATGTGAACTAACCCTTAAAATATTTTTTTACTTATTTCATTATTTTCATCATCATTTTAATCATATATTTTCCATACTATGTCAACTATGTCAACTCAGCTCTAATTTCCTCTATAAGTTTTTAGGTATAGGCTACTAGATCAACCCAATTAACCTAGTATAAGTTTTCAGCTTTCTAGACTTCCAGTCTAGACTACCAGATCAACCTAGTAAACCTTGTATAATTTTTAGACTTTAAAATATCCTGGCACTTAGTAACAGGTTCCTATAAAGCTTGATTGACCCAACTGACCTAGTTAATAGGTTTTGTAAGCATTTTACAAGGTTCTTTGACAAAAATATCACTTATCTACATGTTCAAACCCATTAAAGTGCCTTTTTATCATTTTAATCTTTCCTTATAGTCTTTATTTTCATAGTTTGCATTCTTCAAAATTCCCTTATGCAATCAACTAATCGACCCTGTTGACCTAGTTTTGTATTCTATGTGCTATTTGGATAACTAGGTCAACTAAACTGACCTTGTTCATTTTTAGAAATTTATTTCAAATTACAAGATTGACCTTATCAACCCTATTCTATATTTTTTGCATATATTTTCAAATGTATCAACACTATACCTTGTTTCAAAGTTAGAATTAACCTTTATATGCTAGTAATTAGCTCACACTTTCATTTCTTATTAATTGCATGCTTAGAATAGATCACATATATTAATTAGGTGGTTTTTAATTAATCATTTGGTTTCAATATTTTCTATTTTAAGCACACATGACCAAATCACAAAATATAAACAAGCATTTCAAAATTTGACTACCCAAGGCCAACCTACTTAGATTTCATCACTAAGGGGGAAGCCAACTTGATGTTCTAGTCAAGTATAAAGCATGGTTAATGGTATATTATGGTGAAGCACCCAACACCCTTATCACTATGGTGTGTGAAGTGAGGGGGTAGGCCCCAATACCAAGCATGTATCATTACCACTATAGATCCTTTTCAATCGAAACATCTTGAAACTATCCTTAGATTACTTTTTAGTTTATTGTTTATAGCCAACTTCCCATCACATTAAAAAATGTATTCTACTAAACTTATAAATGTTCAATTTGACCATTTATTTATCTCTTTACTTTCTAATTTTATTTATTTCTCTTTGCTCAAATGTCTTTTGTATTGTATAAACTTGTATTAACCAGTGTTGGTATAAGGTTTTGTGTTGTGTGCCTCAATTGGATTGTATAGAATTAATCTAATTGATTATTCATTTCTCTTCAGTTCTCACTTTTCAAATTACTTGAAAAAATTATCTTGTTTTAATTCACAATCTATTATAGGCTTTCTAATTTTTCCTATCTACTATACTAGGTCGACCTAGTCAATGTTGTACTTTTTCCCATCCTTTGTTCACTATACTAGATCAACCCAGTTGACCCTGTACTATTTTCAGACCTTATTCACTCTTTTTCCAACCTTTTTTCACTATAATAAGTTGACCTAGTTGACCTTATACTATTTTTATGCTCTATTTTCTATGCTAAAATGACCTAATTGACTATGTACTATTTTTATCACTTCTTATCTCTTTGTTCTTTTTTTCACCTCTTTCTTGTGTGTTTATCTTATCTTATCTCATCATGATGAAATATATTCACATTTATTTTAGTCATGAACATTACATAATTAAGGATTTGGATAATAACCTCACTTATTTTGTTACTTCAGATGAAACTATCCACTTTTTCCCTTCCTTTTCTCCTAAACCAAAACCAATCACTACACAATGTAATGTAGATGAGGTCATTCACTATAATTGTCTTCCCAATACCAATGTTTGGAATCCTACACAGAATAATCATCCTCCTATCAAAACCAATACCCCTCTTACAAATACCAACCCACCTATTGATACAACTCAACTTCTTTCATAAGTCATATAATAAATAAACATCATGTAAATAACCAATCAAACTCAAATGGTGAATATGCGACAACATTTATTAAACATGACTAGTCAACCACCTCAAGTCATCATGTCTCAACCAAATCAAAATTTTATCCCTCCTCCTCTTATAGATGCCAATGGGAATATCAACCCTCAACCTCCAATAAATAACAAAATGTTTCAACATTTTCAAAATGAAACTTTAGCAGCCCCATTAATTGCATCCATAGATAGATATTGGAAATATTTCTCCAACTATCACATATAATGGGAGTAAGGACCCTAATAACTTTCTTAAATATTTTGTTAATATCTATAAGGAATGGGTTTAAAATAACACCTTTGATACCACCAATCTCTTAGCCAAAACATTTGTTGGTGATGTACTTTAATGGTACAACCAACTTCCTAGACATTCCATCTCATAACTAGAAGATTTATTTAATGCTCTAGTGAAGGAATTCCAACATTATGACCTTCCTAAAAATTATCTTAGCCATTTCATCAATGCCAAGAAACTTCCTTATGAATTTTCTCATACTTTCATCAAATGATGGAAGTCTCTCACTCATAAAGTGGATCATAACATGAATGATGATAATCTTTTAAAACTATTTGTTACTTCTGTTAAACCTCCCCTTCAATACAAACTTTGAATTTTTTCACCTCAAAATTTATATGAAGCATTAGACTAAGAAAAAAGGCAAAACTTTCTTATGACTCAATTTGAAACACCTCAAACAACTACTAAAGCACCTTTTCAATCATTTTATCATAACATTGATTCATTCAAGCCTCCCCAACCTCAAAATGGAGCATCCAATTAAACCAATTTTAACCCAACCCACCCTCCCTTGATTCTAGAAAAACTTAATAATAAATTTCCACCATCTAAACCCATGAGCTTTGATCCTTCCAAACCTCTTCCAAAATGGTAGAATCTTGATAAGTTTTATTAGTGGCATGTTACTATAGGTCATTCTCATGAGTCTTGTCATGATCTTCACCATTTTATTATATATTCCTTTCTTGGTCCACATTTTAATCTTGATATTATCACAAAATAAATTTATGAAGACTATTTTCAAGCTTCTCAAATTCGATCTCAAAAACCACAATCACATCAAAATCAACTACCTAATGATTAATAAAAATCTTCCCATACCCACCACCCATATTCTAATTTTATTTAAACCACTATTAATCTTTTTTCCTACACCAATAAGGAAATGATAGCTAACATGAACTATTTTAAACATATTATGGCATCCATTTAACCTCAACCTCTTAGGCTACATGAACCAAAGGAGTACTTAGTTTAAATGCCTACTCAAAATCATATCATACATGGTCCTCCTTTACCTCCTTTACCTCTTTATACCTCTCATATGCATCATATGTCACATTCAACCTCAATAAAATATAACAAACCAACACATTTACTTATCTCCAAATGTACCTACTAGCATAATGTAAATCATTTTAATAGTTAAATGTTACCTCACTCCACCTCACATGTTAGGGCATCTTTCAATGCCCATCCACATATCCCTTAATAATTTGGGTCATATTTCAATGCCCATCCCTACATCCAATTACACATTGGGGCATCTTATGATGCCCACTCTTATTCTACAATGCATAATAATAAATAAATCTAGCTTTAAGAAATCTTCTGAGACTTATAGACTTGTATTTCACATTCTTATCTTTGATACAAACATTAACATAGATCTTACTTATTATTTTTATCTCATGTTTCTTTATTTTTATGCACTTTATTTCTTTTACTTTTTCTTTATAAGCATCATTGTCTTCCTTTACATTCTTTGGTTTTATTTCACATTACATTTGGCATTTTCTTTCATTTTGGTCCTTATATATATCTTTTTATTTTTTCCATTTTTATGTTATTTTTTGCCTTAGTAGATTAATGATTATTGTTTCCCTTATTTATAATTCACCCTTATGGGTTTCTCTTTTGTGAGTTTGCAGTGTAAGACCATTGATAAGACCTGGCCCTCCTCACAAAATACCACCTTTGATTCTTTTCTCATTATATTGTTTCACATGTTTATTTTTGGCACCCTCATGGATTTTATTTTATGATTTTTAGTATAATACCATGGATAATACCCAACACTCCTCATAAAATTACTATATTATCATTCCTTTTCTAAAAAAATTCTTTTAATTCTAGTTCTCAACTTTAGCTTTTGCTTCTTTTTATATATAGAATTTGCATAACAATATATGTTAGCATGTTTTCCTCCATTTACCTCATTATTATAATAAGGAATCACACTTTACTATCATTGTATCCATTTTTTCCTTTTGTGACATTTTTTTTGATTTGAAGTAATTCAAATTATTCCATGTGTCACTCCTCTTGATTTCCTTTCCTTTCACTCCACATTAGATAAAACAAGGTCAAAGTCAAGATAACACTTTTGTTTTAGATAGATTTATGAGACTCTTAGACCCCATTCTCTTTGAAGTTTCTCTCTCTTAGCAACCAATGAAAGTCATCTTTATCACCTATGTTTGGTTTTCAAAATCCATATGGAGGAGGAATAGAAAAATCCATAAAAAAGTTAAAATACAAATAATTTAAAATAATAGGCAATGATATACAAAAGGAAACATAAAAATATCAAAATTAAAATCACACCAAATGACATGATTTCAAGCACATATCCCATCTCTAATCAAGTCTCAAATTTCATAGTTGGACTCACATAGAGCTAAGGTCCATTAGGGTGTGGTAGGCTAGTACATTGGAATAGGGGAATTAAAAAAACTTTATGGTGTTACCTATTTTCTCACACAAGTACCCAATATTCATAGTAGATTGACAAATATGTAAGTGTTCTTTAGGAATAGGGAACATGTTATGGGAAGGTAGGTATATTTTAATTTTCATGCATATAGCCTTCACGGGATGATCTATGTACCTCATTTGTTGACCTAAGACTTGTGTAGCTAAGATAATTTCTTCATAGTACTTAAGGTCAAAAGTCCTCTTGTTTTTAAAAACCTAATTTGAGTGTGTTGACTTCGATAAAGATTTCCTCTACCTTGATTTTTCTTTCATTTTTCCCCTCTACCCATTTCAACTCCCCCTATGATAGGCAAATTGTGATTCTAAATTTGTTTTCCATCTTCTATTATTCCTTATTATTCACCTCTTAAAAACATTCTAGCATTGCTTTATTTTAGTTTTATCTATCCTTCGATCAAAACAAAATGTTTGAGAAACTATGGATTACACCCTTACATCATTTATTTACCACACCTTCTCATTGTCATACTAGTCATGTCATTAGGTGGTTGTGTTTTCTTACATTGTATCTTAGAATAAGAACTAAGTTTGAGTTTTCATCCTTTAGAGGTTTTGATTTTCATTTCTCCATCATGTTCTTATTTGATTTTTGTGGACTTATCTCACATATGACATTTTCCATTATTACATGTTTCTCTTTATGTATACCTTCTTCCTATTTGTCTCACATCTTCAATTACATTTCATTTTTAGTCTTTCATGTTTTTATTTTTTCCTATCTTAAATGAGCTTACTTTTCCATTTCTTACATATTTTTGTTCAAGTTTTCCTGCATGGATATTTCATTTGTCATTCATGTTTTACATGATTCCCAACGTGATTTAGTATGTTCTACATACTTCATTTTCCATTTATGTTTTACATGCTTCCCAATGTGATTTAGTATGTTCTACATTTATTTTTATCATTTATGTTTTACATGCTTTCCAATATGATTTACTATGTTTTACGATCATTTATCATTTATTTTCCAATCATATTTCATTCATTTTTTGTCATTTTGTCATTTATTTGACCTCAATCTGTTGGTTCTCACCTTGCTTTAACAATCCTAATTTGCCAATTCTTCCTAATACCCTTATTTCTTTGCCTAACTCATTTTACACTAATATATGTCTATCTTTCCAAAATCTTTCAATTTTTGGCTATTTTTTACACTAATATCTACAATTCATGTAATGTTATTCACATTGGACACCTTAAATTCTCTCACAGTCTCCTTTTTTAACTATGATACTAAAATAAGTAACGGTATGTATTTTTTAATTCTATCCTTTTATTTATCTTATTTTATACTTTTTGTACTTTACTTAGCATCAACATTATGTTTTATCATGTTCTATTCTTGAAATAACATCCCATGTTGCACTTATATGACATATGATGATATTCTATTGGGGAATATATATACACATGATATTTTTAACTTTTATCTATTACTAACACTTTGTATATTACAAGAACCCATCGAGTCTTAATCTCTCTAAGTACACACCTTAAGGGGTGAACCATGAAAGGGGTGGGTAGACCATTGGTGCTTCATAAGGTTGTTATCCCTTTTGACTCTTTCCATCTACACACTTGTCTCATAAAAACATTTACCCTAAGCTTATTCTTCTCATTTCTACCCATTCCTAACATTTGTCACACATTTATCCTCTTGTTCCTTGCCTTATCCCCTTTTGATAGTTGGTTGTACTAGGTCAACTAGGTTGACCATGCATAGTTTTTAGCCTCTAATTACTGTATAGGGATTAATAGGTCAAACATGTACTATTTTGGGGTATTTTTCACTTTGGAGCTTATTATCACTTTGACTAACATAGCTTAGGATCTATTAAATTATCTCCTAAAAGCATATAGGGTTGATTGGGTCAACCCCGTACAACTGACATATTCAGAAGGATTTAGGGTAATATTCACTTATACATAAAATTTGATTTCCAACCATTTGAGAATATAAAAGTGAAGAAGAACAAGTGCAAACAAACATCTTCTTATTGACCATTCTACTCAAGGAATAAATCTTAGGGTTGCATACTTTCTTTGGTGATACAAATCTTGTCTTGTGAAGAAGTCTTTTGGATGCATAGATAGATTGTGTAGCATAGAGCCAAATTAACTTTGATATCCTTACATACCACAACAATCTATTTCAAAGAAAGGCTAAGGGAGAGATTGAGGCTCAGTGGGTTATTCTTCACAGGTAAGTATTCCTAGCTTTATTTCTCTTAAGTAAGACTAGATAGATAATGCCATTGTGCTTCTCTTCCATGCATTAGGATTCTATATACATTGACATGAGTATATGTTTTTTATGAATGTTTAGTTTATTTTATTTCATTTATAACCCCCACTCTGTGCCACAAGATTTGGTGAGCACTAGATTAGATTTACTTTCTTTTTATTATAATAATAAGTGAAATATCATAACCTAGGACCCCCTTAGGGTTATTGTATGATTGTGTTAGTCTAGAGGGTTTGGAACCCTCATTAGCATAGTATATTATGATAAATCCCTAATCAGGTCTAGCATATCCCCATCTTAGTCATTCTCCCACTTAAAAAATGTATTCCCAATAAAAAGTGTAGGTATGCTCTATCTTCTTCGAGCCATGATCAATTTATAAACATGATGCATTTGTGATTACATACATGATCCATGATCAACTTCTACCTAAATAGGTTGGTAGTGCTTATGAATCACCCTAAAAAATATTTAAAATACCATATCTCATTATAGGATAATCTTTCAAACCATATAAATTAAGTAGATATGTCTCTAATACTCACTCAGGTTTTCTAGACCTCATTATTTGAGACCCTCTTGAGGAAACATTACCTAAACATGTTAAATACAATCAAATAAAAATAAAAGATGAGAAAATAATCTAGGAAGATACTTGTTTAGATATCCTAGAAGATATGCATACCACTCCTTTAGTCACTACAACACCTTTTCATAACATACCAATTCCCTCTAGCTTACTCCCTATTGAGAGGACTGCTACTTTACCTTGACTTACTCCAAAACTAGCTTACCTTATAGCTCAAGTTGAGCCATATCTTGTAAAAAAAGGAATAAGGGGAAATGTTTCAATAAGTGAAAACAAAAACCTTAGGGCATCATGAGGTAAATACTTACAACATCCACCCATAAGAATTGAACACCTTGAAGAGGTTATCCCTTCTACCTCTAACCAGATTCAAAAAGGGAAAATGGTTATGCCATCAATTTTAACTAGAGCATCCATATTGGGACCTCATCCTTTGGTGGGATAAAAATTTACCATTATGGAATCCTCTTATAAGAATCATATATAAGTAAAAATAGATATTACAATAGTAATAATGTCAATACATAATCCCTTAAATCCTTATTACCCTAAAAATCTAGATGTAAGGTCTTATCCCAAACATAGAGTACCCTTTATGGGAAATATTCAAACAATCAATGTAAGGAATCAAGACAGGAAAACAAACACAAACTCAATTCCCATGCCTTTAAAGGTTGAAATACCCAACCAATATCCATTATGGGGGTCTTACTCTAAGATTCTTGATCAACTCCTTTAAACTTCCCTTATCAAACTACCACCCATAAAACTTATTAACCCCCATATTAAAAAAACTAGCATGGTATCAAGAAAGGAAGAAATGCACCTATCACATAATAGAGGGACATGATACCAAAAGTTATAATATGCTAAATGTTGTAGTCCAAAATTTATGAAAAGAGGATGATTTTTTACTAGAATAATTTTGTCATGATTATCCTCATAGTCAAACTATTAGAGTCACAACAACCCCAAAAACTAGTCTATTATCAAGAGGGTCAAAATAAGTTTCAAAGGAAGATATAACCTCCAATAAAACTTAGTATCAACCCCTCTTCAACCCTCTAAAATTAGATGATTCTAAAAACATGGAAAACCCACCATTATTTCAGATCAATGCAATACACATAGACACTCTATCCTACACCCAAGTTATATAACCCAAAATCCCAACAAAGCCAAGGTGACTATAAAAAAAGAACCTACTTCTACCATAGATAATCTTACAATGCATATCCTAAAACCTAAATTTTTTCTTCTTGGGAAAACACAAAATAATAATTCCTTAGAGTTGATATAGATATCGGTTCTAAAATAACTCCATCAAGATATATTTATATTAACTTATCCATAATTCTCTACAAAATTATGAAGCTATGATAGAGGCCTTGTGAGCCACCAAGATTCAATCAGATGAAACTAAACCTCTATTATATTTTATTACATCTTTGCAAAAGATATCTTTAATCACATTTTATGATTCTGAAATATCCCCATTACAACCTAATGACTAGGACCCACCATTATTTATCACTTACCAAGTTAATCAAACACAAATCAAAAGAATTATGATTTATAATGGAGCTAGTATAAATATTATTTCCTCACATACTTTTAGGAAACTCCAGTCACCTAAAATCATTATAGCTCAATATCAATATTATTACCCTCATGTTAGGTATAATCATCCTTCCCATCCAAGTACATATACATACCCTCCCCAAGTTATTTTACATAATAGAGGGGGAATTTAAATATAACATCCTAATAGGACATCCTTGGATATGCACTATGCATTACATTCCATCCACTTTACAATGATGTCTTAAATTTGAACATGAAGGTAAGATCCATGTCATTCCAGTAGATCCACATTCGTTTAAGATGTGAAACTTGAATTATCATCCTAATGATTTATTGGTTCCCCTAAATAATTTTAGTCCATTATATTTGGGGGAAATTTCTGCTATCTCTACTATACATTCATGTTATATCTTTGATGTAAACACTTTTGACTCAACATTCCAAAAACTCTCTGTAGGGGAATATAAACTATTAACTCTTCAAACTTTATTAACCCCTTAGGAATATGGATGTATTAATTGGAAAAAAACCTACCAACATAATCTAGGAGACATTATCCCCTTTGGATCTCTACATCTCCAAACACACTTAACCTATGGAGGAATTGACTAATCTCCTTTTTATAGGGAAAGTCAAATACATGCCCAATCATTTGTGTCTAAATTCTCATTTATTAAAAAACCATGATTTTCACAAACCTATCTATAATGTTTTTCTTAGAAAGGATTTAGACTAGGACATTATGATAGGGACCCCATGAGGTTACGATAAAATACCTTAGAAAACTGCACAATAAACATGGCCTTAGTTTCAAGAAAACTCTAAAGATAACAATGATCATACTTTGATGTCCTACATACCTATAAATGTGGATAAAAAAACTCACTAATTACCTCTTATTTCACCTATGGTAATTGATGACACCATTTCCATCCCTCCTAATTTTTTTATTAATGTCATTCACTTGGAACCACTAACCTATCAAAGCAATGAGAAAACCATATCCCTTCCTTTAGTTTTCCTTGACCTAAGAGATGAAGATTCTTCCTCGATACATGTAATGGAATGTTGGGATGATAACTCCATTTTAATGTATTTAGGGGTAGGAGATTCATATATGAATAACACCATACCATCTAGGCCTACTAATCTTTCAAATGAGGTTACAACTAACATTAACATAGGGATTATCAAAGGCCCATGAAATATCAAAGTGAGTAAATCCTTAGATTCTTAGGAACATCAAGATTTTGTAACATTCCTTGCTAATCATAGATAAGATTTTTCCTAGTATTATAGTGATATGCTTGAAATTGATCTTTCTATAGTTATCCAAGCCAGTAAAATAAAAGCTTTGTATATGCATCCTTGTATAACACTTATTGTCAAGGAAGAATTATAGAAGTTTTTATTTATTAATTTTATCTAACCCTTGATTACCCTCAATGGGTATCTAACATAGTATCTATCATAAAACCCACAAGGGGACTAAATATTTATAATGACTTTCATGACCTTAACCTTATTTGTACAAAAGATGATTTCCCCTTCCTAATATCAACCAAATCATGGACCTCATTATAGGACATGAGATGTTGTCACTCATGTATGTATTTTATGGTTATAATCTGATATTTATCACCCTAGAAGATCAACATAAAACCTATTTTATTATTCCATGAGGAACTTTTTATTATAAGGTTAAGCCCATTGGTTTAAATAATGTAGGAAAAACTTACCAATATGTGATGACCTAAATTTTCCATGATTTAATTCATAATATCATTGAAGATTATGTGGATGATCTCTTTGGTAAATATAGGCATCATAAAGATCACTTATTTATCCTTCAGTAAATTTTCACTCATTGGATCCAATATCAGGTTCATCATAACCCCGAAAAGTGTGTCTTTGGAGTTTTATCAAGTTATTTTTTGGGTTTTATCATTTCCCTTCAGGGAATCAAGGTTGATCCTATCAATATTAAATTCATTATAAATAT
This sequence comes from Torreya grandis, assembly GCA_037957365.1. Lineage (NCBI taxonomy): Eukaryota > Viridiplantae > Streptophyta > Pinopsida > Cupressales > Taxaceae > Torreya > Torreya grandis. Next base: position 123,662 of record JARHVA010006298.1, read on the forward strand.
GTCATCTCCTTATAATCTTAATCAACTTCATAATTTAAAAGGGAATATGTAGTCTATTCACCACTTTATTTTGTAATTGTTAGACTAATGTTAACCTTTCCATTACCTTATCAATAATGACACCTGATTTGTATGGGATTTGAATTGTCAAGAAACATTTTATACTCTTAAAAATTATCTCTTATCAACCCTATCCTTGTTATACCAAGAGAGGATACGCCTTTTTACTTGTATATCTTGGCTATGGATCATGATTTAGGTGTCATGCTTACCCATCAAGATGATCAACATAGAGAAAAAGTGGTTTATTATATAAGTCATACTTTGTTTGAGTATGGGACTTGTTACATGCACATTGAAAGACTATACTTGGCCTTAGTATTTTTTGCTTCCAAGCTGCAATAATCAAAAGACCTATGTGATTACAAATACTGATCCTCTTAAGTTTATGCATTTAAAACACTATTAGAATCAATGAATGGAAAGGTGGTTGAAGCTAGTCATTGAGTTTGATCTCAAGTTCCTTAAAAAAAATTAAATTAATGGTAATATCATCACCAATCAATTGGTTGAAGCACCCCTTGATGATAATTTACCATCTAGCTATAAATTCCCTGATGAAGCTATAACCTCCAAATCCTAGGAAGATATCAAATATCAAATGACATTATTCTTTGATGGATCTAAGTGTGAACATGGAGGAGGATTATGGATTATTATAATACAACCTAAAGTCATTCCCATACCCTTATATTTTAATCTTTATTTTAACTATACTAATAATATGACATAATATGAATCCCTAATTATAGTTTTCTAAACATCTTTGGCTCTAAGAGTTAAATTACTTCAAATTTATAAGACTCATAAATGGTAGTAAAAAATATAATTGCCATATATCAGTGCAAGAATAAAATCCTCCAAAGGTATAAGATGTTAGTAGAATATTTTTTTATCAACCCTTAACTATTATGTCATCCAAACAACTCCTTAGTCAACCAACAAGTTTGCTAATACCATGGCTTCCTTGGCCTCCTTTATCATGTCTTCCTCATAGGAGTCTAAATTATTTGTCCTTATTCATAGGTTCAATCAACCTTATTATAATAAAAATGATATTCCTTATATCCATATTATAGAGGAAAACCATTTTGATCTATGGTACACATATATATTAGACTATTTTTCTAAGGGTATAATTCCTTTAGATTTATACAAAAATGATAAGCATGATTTTTAGTAGCAAAATTACTAGTACATAATATAAGGGGGTATGATTTATATGCTAAGGTTTGATGGTAATCTCTTCTATTATCTCTATAATTTTGAAGTAAGTCTCAAAATCAAAGAAACTCACGATGGAATCTGAGGTGGCCATTTTAGTGGTTTAACTGTCATTAAGAAAATTGTGTGATTAGGATATTATTAGCCCACTATAAATTGAGACTATTGTGAGTATGTCAAGAAATGCACAAAGTGTCAAAAAAATTCCAACCTATCCCATACCCCTAGTCATGCATTACAAGTTGCCAACAATTTTTGGCCTTTCTCTCAATAGGTTTTAGACCTTATAGTGTCTATTAATACTAAATATTCCTAGTGACATAGCTTTATCATTACTGCTACCAAGTATTTCACTAAATAGATGAAATCCATTTTCCTTATTTCAACCAAGTTAGATAAGATTATTGATTTCATTAATCATCACATCATATGTCATTTTGGTGTCTTACATAAAATCATTATAGATAATGGGAAATATTTTAAAAATAAACAAGTCTAAAAGTTATGTGATTCCTTTGGAATTAAGCTAAGCTTTTCATCCCCTTATTATTTACAAGCCAATAGATATACTCAAGCATTGAATAAAACCCTTGTCAAGATGTTAACCAAAATAGTCAATGAGGCTAGAAAGGATTAGAGTATTAAAATTCCTTTTACTTTGTAGGCTTATCGAACTAGTGTTCAAACACTTAGGGGGATACCCCTTTTTATTTGGTCTATGATACTGAAGCAGTTCTGCCCTTAGAGGTCCAAATTCCTTCCCTTAAAATATTTGTTAAGGATATAATTTTTGAAGAGGATTGTCATCAAGACCAATTATAATAGTTGGAACTTCTAGATGAGCATTGATCCATATCCCTTGATTACCTTCATGTATATCAAGAATGAATAAAATGTGCATATAATCAACATTTAAAAGAATAAGAATTTATTATCAATGACATTATCCTTAAATAAAATCAACATGTCACAGATATGGAATGAATTGAATGAGAAAAGTTTGCTCCTAATTGTCTTGGACCCTATATTATCACTCATAAATATAGATCTAGGGCATATCATTTGGTATCCCTTGTTGGAAAGCTAGAACATGATCCTCTTAATGCTTTGCATTTACGTCCTTTCTATTTTTAATAATCCTATTACAAAATTAAGTTAGAATAAATTATCCTAAAATATTATCCCCTGCCTTTAAATTGACCCCATAATGATCAAGAATTACATGGATTTCTAGTAGTATACTAGTTTTATCATTAAATATGGACACCATGGCTCTATTCATAGAACTTTATCATGGATTGGTTCTAATCAAAATAAAATAAAGTTCCAAATCAGTATTTCATAACAATCCTTCACTTTAAAATAGTTTTCAAAAGGAATAACACATGGCCTTGATCCATGACTTATGAACATACCTTAAGTCTAATTCATGACCAAAAAGTTGTGGATATCAAAATAAATCAAAGATTAAAAAGATAGATTGATCCCTTAAAGGATAGATGTTATCAAAATCAAGAAAAAATCAAATCAACAAACTAATCCATCGAAGGACAACTATTAAAACATATATATCTAAATATGTAGACCACTCCCATGAAGGATGGGTATGTGCCTATGATTGAGGAAACTTCGGGCATTGATAAATTTCCTATTAAAATAAAATCATGTAAAAATTTTATGAAATAAAAATCACATCCCATGAAATCTTCTTTCATTGATCAAATTTCATTAAATTTGTAGACTTCCTAGATTTATCAATCTACAGGTATCCATGGGTTAGCTTAAGGTTAAAAAGCTAAAAAACATAAAACAACATGTGTATTCCTAGAGAATTAAGTTTTCCCCCATTCCTATATAAGAATCCCCTTTTTAAAAACCAAATATTTATAAATTTTATTGATAATATATTGTTAAGGATTTACATTAACATTTGATAAAAGGGCATATATGCAAAAGCAACAAGGGGCCTAGCATTGGTTAGTGTCCAAGTCAATTATTAGTCATGCATCCTTGATCAGTTAATAAACATTTAAATCCATGTAAAATTATAACATAATCCATAATCAACCATGATACAAAATCCCATCCATATAATCTAATGAGTATAATAAAAAATATAAAGCAATATAAGCACCATTCATGTAATATAACATCCATAGAAAATATGTCATAAATCCATAATACATCATAAATTATCACATGTAATTAAAAATCCATAATCAATTGTTAATCCAACTAGAACACCTGAATCCATAATCAAGATAAAAGCTACATCACATAATTTAAATATCATAATCTATGTAAACACTGCATAATCAATATAATCCATGATATAAATAAACTCAAAATCCATATGAATATAATATACATAATCCAAATGCATAATCACATAACACAAACTCATGTAATAAATGTGTATAACATATAATCATGAATATATATGCATAAATAAAATGTATATCATAAAAATGTCATAATATGAAATATGTACAAAAGCTAATGCATATAGTTAGCCATATACATGACTACTCAGTGAAATGTATCTAGCTCATGCATACATCTACTCTACCTACTTTTTTATCCCCTCATCTCCTCCGTCATCCCTCCTATCTCTCCCATATGGAACACTCCCTACACTAACTATAGTAGTATATGCCCTCCATCGAGTCTGACCTTGCCTAGCTATGTGGATGGTGTATTTAGGAATCTCTGGTAATCGACATATAACTCTAATCATAATATCACGTCTCAAATAACACATATTGAAATATATCTATGTCACCATACCTATAAGCCCCATCCTCCTTCCCTATCCCCTTCCTCCTATAGTAGATCCTAATAATGCTTCCCCTAATGCACATGATAGTACTATAACCTCTCACATTGATCATGATATATGTCCCATTCTTAGTATGCCTCATCATAACTCCACTATAATGTGTCATAGTACCCCTATAGCTCTATCAAATGCATATTTATTTTATCTTTCTTAAAAATAACTCTCTAATATTGTGCCCAAGCCACATCCCTCTCTATAATAACTACCTATATATTTAAAACCCCTCCTCCATATCCTCCTACAACATCTAAATATACCATCTCCACATCCACCATCTACCACCTATAACACACCACCCTCTCCTCTTGCCTCCATGTTTATCCACTGACCATAAGAAATATGCCTTTGTCACTTCAACACCATCTAAGCCTACTCCCTCTGTCTCTTCCCCTGCTAACATATCCAACCTTTTAACCTATGGCTTAGGTAGACCCACCTATGAGTCATCCCTCTTGTATACCTAATCCACCTCAAGTATATCCTAAAATATCTCAAACATTTTCCATACACACCCAAACTTAAATATCTCTACATGGTCTAGGCATCTCCGCTATAACTACCTTGCTCATTATCCTACCACTAGCTTTATCTCTATCTCTAGCCACACTAGAAACCTAACATATGGCATCCATATCACCTCATCATCCTCTAGATCCTCCCACACCTATCTATAATAATGTAACTCATGCAATCTCCTATCTTCATATAGATGGGCAAAGTCATCCCTCTATGGCATAAAACCAACACTAAGAACCAATTGGTGCCAACCTATCCATGGTGTCCCTAGTGGCTTCAGTACTTAGATGTGCTTGTATGCCCATCACTATAACACATAATTATAATTTAGCCCACAATGACTCTACATACTATGTCCTCATAACTCTCTATATTTTTGTGAAAGTAAGGTCAGAGACCACATAAATATTGTATAGTGCTCCCACATATTTACAAACACCCCTATCAAGCTCCAAGATAACTTCCCTTTACTTGAGTCAATTAAAGAATATAAAGAGATGGAAAAAATCATCATGGTATTAACCCCTCTCCCATTTAGGTCCTAATCATATAAATACTTAAAACTAAAGCCTTCTACTGTAAAACTAATTTTCATAGCATCATCCCCATACAACCATCTTAATGTAGCTACTCATCTTCTCTCATCCACTAAGATGATCTTTGATCCATGTATTAATAACCATAGTGTCATATTGTTTTCCTCCAAAGTCACAATCATCTCCCCTTTCAATAGATAAAAAGTTCCTACATTTAAATCCCATCACACTAACAATACCAATTACAGACTTTGATCATGATGTACCTAATAATAATAGCATAGTCATCCTAAACCTAATGCCTTAAGATGATCCCAATATGTATCTCCTATCACCTCTCATAGTATCTCTAACAAAGGTGGCACTTGATCTTGTATGGTCAATAGTACAAGTGCCTAAAATCTCATAATCCCCTAGGATTACTTAGTTTCCTAGCCACTATTCCTATACTCTTTATTTTCTTGTCCCCCTAGTAATTAACATCAACCCTTAATGGATCAATATTTATTGGTACTTGATCATCACTAATTGGTGGTTAATCACTAGAGAGTTGGTATCAATCCATTAAGGATCAATTTTGACCCATACTAAACCCTAACAGTGATAAAACCCTAACCTAAACTAGCTTGAAATATAAAAAATTTAAAAAATTCACAAAAACACTATAAACATGTCACCCATACCTCATCATGACATTATCATCATCATCTCCCACTCCCACTAGCCTCTATCATATATATCTCACTTAAAAATGTTGACCAGTGTCAAATTTTTGGCTCTAGCTCAGTTCACATGATGTAATTTACAAAATGGGCATTGAAGCCATTAGGCAACCTATTTATAGTCCTTTAGGATTGACATCAATTATTTATTTATTAGAATTGATTCTCTCCTAATTGGTATCGATCCATTAGATTGATGTTGACTTTTTCCATTTTGGCTCCCTTACACTACTTATAAATCTCTTGCATCCTTATATCCCTATTCCAAGGCCACTAAAGTAATATATTATTACAACTATCCTATCCTTTATTACTTATCATTAATGACTTACGTACATAGATCCCTTGGTTAGCCCATAGCCTTTGAGAGGTCTACATTCATTTTAGTGTCTATCCCCTGTGGATCTTGAAAAATGTACCTCATCTTGAGTGTAAGTGTCCCTAGGTAGCATACACATACAAAGAACACTAGATGCTTTGGTCAATGCATCATATCCTTTGCACTCTTGACTACCTTTGATAGATATTGGATATTCCTAGTTGTGGTAATTTATTACTTGTTTGCCTTGGGGCATTCCTATTCAAGATATCTTATCTCTTATTAGTGAAACAATATACATCATGATTATCCTTACATCTTTGAAACTTATTTTATATCTACCCTATCCATTACCATATTATTTTCAAACCCATCTTTGCTTCATTATTATTCATCAGTTCCCAATTTGAGGGGGAATACCTCCTTACATTAAACATGGGGCATTAGACCCATCCTAGTTTTTATCTCATGACAGGTTATCATAAATTGCTCAATAAAAAGGGCAAATGTAGACACTAAAAATTTACACCATTTTATTATGAATAAATGTGTCTTACCCCTTATCCACCTTTTTTATGCTAGTTAATATAATTTTACCATTTACCATCTTATGTTGTGTAATTAATCTATTTAATTACCATTTTACCTAGGTAATTAGTTAACCATCCCTAAATCTAGTAAAATATTCCCAAACTTATTAGGGGTAAGTTATTTTAACCTCCCTAACAACTTATCCATACCTGAGCCCCATTAAAAACCAATCTTACTAAGTTTAATCTCATGATCTTGAGTTTTTTGAAATAGCAAGTTAAACTTATGGCAAATCGATAATGATACTTGTGATCATCATTGATCCTATTAGGATCAACATTAATTATAGATAGTCAGTCCTTAGGCTAAGGGATTTTGATTTTTACACAATAGAATGCTAAATAAATTCACCTAGAGTACTAAAAAATAACACCACCCCTATTTCAGCCCATCCACACTCTATCCAATGTTAAAGACATATCTATCAATGAGATATTCTCTATAACACATGAAACCTTTTTTGAGGTGTGTTATTTATTTTGAGTACATTTATATTACTGTATTATCCATTTACATTTTTTTAATGGCTCTAAGTCTATTTATATAGTTACTAACCAACCTTTAATCTTTTTAGAATCTATTAGAGCCCTCCTTAGTCCCCATCCTAAGTTTTCTATCACCCACTGTAAGGATCAACTATGATTATTTCTACATCAAAATTGATTACATAATCAATACTAATTTTGAGACAATCAACATCAATCCCTATGTTTTTATCTTTATATATAACCTAAGACTAGATTAGCCATATTAAGTATTTCTAATTTTTTAGTTCTAAGTCATAAAATCATACATTACTGACTTTAGATCACCTTATCTGGTGTTACACATGACTTGGTTTTGATTCATGACTTACCCATAGTTCCTTACCCATTATTCACTGATCAAAGTGACATCTCTTTCAAGTTAGGAATTTGCATGATTATCTTTGCACTAATTCTAGAATCCATCATCAAGTAACTGTAAGTCATTTAATAACAAGAAGATTTAGACATCATATTGGAATTAATGCTTTGATAATATCTATGTAGTAGATTGATTTTTTTTCAATTCAGTTTCATATCTTATCACATGATTTATTGTAATTTATCTCATTATATTATCCACTTGATTGCATTAAATAGTGGACTTAAATCCTTATAAGGAAGTGTATCACTTCTTAGAACTGATCTTGTATTAGGTAGTCCACTCATCTATTTTATTAATCTAATCTTGTCCAATCTTGTCTCTTGTGTTTAGGTAGTCCTTCCTAGCCAAAAAAGAGCTCCTACCTCATTGGATCAATGGTTCACATCCTCTATCATAGGTATTCCTCTTTAAACCCTATACAATTTTTATTTTAATAAGTTAATTTTATTAATAAAAATGAACTAAAAAATAATCATATATAACAAAAGATAAATACATGTTCTATAAAGGAAATATATCCATGCATCCACATCCAAATCCAAGTAAAACTGTCAACATATATATATATATATATATATATATATATAAAGTACAAAATAAAATATCTACAACTCTAAGGTTGTACTCCATCCTATTTGTCATGTGGTCTAGCCATGTTACCCATGGATGCCTATGATTGATCCCTTTGAATATTATCTTATAAAGAGGCAGTCTAGGATCACAAACTGGAAACCTATCCTTATAGATTGGCCACCTAGGCTTGTACCTATCCAAATTGGATGGTAGTATTGATATGCATGGTTTACTCCTATGATAAGTCCTACTAGGTTTGAGCTTCTCCAAATCCAAACCTTATAATTAGATCTAACCTATCACCATGCTATTTTAGCTATCATACAACCTATTATTCTAGTCTAAACTAGACTACCTAATTTGGGGTAGTAAAAACCACAATATAATCTTATATGGTAGGGTCATATGGTGATAGCACCCTGTCTAAAATTTCATGATGTGTGACCATAACTAGGGCTCCCCATATGACTTCCTCTATAGTGGGATATACAAAACCAAAAACTAGATAGGCATCAGATTGAATATATATATATATATATATATATATATATATATATATATATATATATATATATATATATATATATATATATATATCATAATCAATTATGAAAACAGTGTTCTATAGGCAAAACTTAAAATAAAATTAAAACATTTCTCACTATTATTGGTATCACCAACCATGGTCTCACCATATACTTTCCCACCAAGCACATATTCCATTAAATGGCTTTGCACCATGGAAGATCTATGAGTCACCACCTGATCCTACTATGGTTCTCTCCTTAGTGGTCTCTCTATGGACCAACTATGTCCTAGAGCTGATTTAGGATCCCCTTGTGTGATAACTAGTGCCTACATCTCATTACATTGATGGTGTTTTAATATATGATGAGATCATGGTGGTCATTTTTACCTATACTTTGGTACCTAAGGTTATCTCTCCTCCCATTCATACACATTGATATCATCTCATCCTAGCCATAATAGCACCTACTATCAAGCTTAGCCATACCATAATCTATGCCACTAAAGCCTAATCATAAATATTTCCATAGGTACCACTCTACATCTTCTCCCTCTTGAATCTCTAACATGTCATGCCCAATAAGCATGCACTACTAGAGGATCCACTAGATGGGAAGTCCTAGTTATCCAAATAGATGAGCCACTAGATGAGGCTTTGCTCATGAAGTGTAGTGGCATGTGATCTATGCACATGCTAAAATTGTATTAAAGGTATCCTAACTAGGCTATATAGTATTTATATGAGTGTATGGATATCACACTATCTACCCTCATGTGATAGTCTACAATGCTAGAACATGAGGCATAAATTATACATGGTCTTTCCTCCATCAAATTATTTAAAACAACATATAATTTTATAAATGGGGTAACCTAGCCAAATGATATATAGGGAACCTATCATATATCCGTGCACTCTCTTGTATAATTGGTCCCATTTTCTTCTATCCCTAAGACAAAATCCCATACATATCATGCAACCAAAATCATGCATAGAATGAAAATCATATAATGCTCCTTGATTTAAAATTGACTAGCTTTAAGATATCATGTATAGTGGTACCTTACCATCTGACTTGCGACACAACACTCATGCTATCACAATCCCTATCACATCCTTCTAGATATTCATAATGGCCATAAGATAAACAGTAAACAAACTCACCTATGATCTAGGGTAGATCATATGTAAGCTTGTACCCCACTAGGCTAAGGATTGTAGCTCATCTTTTGACTCTAGTGTATCAAATATCATTGGTGTCCCACCTATAAAAAGTCCAAACAATACATGTACATCTTCCAAAGTGATATCCACCTCGATGGTGTCCCCTTTCACCTCCCACTCGAAAGTGTTGGTCAATTATTCCCATCCTCTTAGGAACATGACAATGATATCAACACTTAGATGGATCTATTTCATCACCATAAAGCTACTGAAGTCTAAGGTAATTGGTTAAGCCCTATCCACATCTACTAATCACTCTAATAGATTTAGTAGCCATAATGCATCCATTAGGTGCTAAAATCTAGAATGTCTCTAAAAAACATCAAATAATATCTGTGTCTTGACGTATTCTATTTGCTAGTGTCGATAATCACTTAAATCATTATATAACTCCCTTATCATTCTATATAAGTCATTTAGAATGTAATAATAATTAAAATACATTCTTAAAATTTACAAATTAACTACTCCATTAATTTGTTTGATTTTATTTTATAGTCGTTCTATCTAGACCATCAACACATTTGATAGTAAATTTGCCCTATTATAGTCCTATTATACTATATTAGCCAACTAGTACATAGTCAACCCTTTTATTTTAGACTATATCAACCTATTTGATACCAAATCATCCATTTTCTAGTTTTAGCATAATACATTGACCCTCTGGTGTGTAGTCAACCCCTTTTAGCAAACTATATCAGCCACATATTAAAAACTACATTAGCCAAATGGTGCTATGTAATTCATCTTCCTATTCTAAACTATGTTGACCTAATGCTATGTAGTCAACCACCTTCAATAATACCATGTTATCCCACTGATACATATTTGATCCCTTATTCCTCTCCTACCTTACAAACTGAGTCGATAGGGTCAACTCTATTCTTTGTCTGTAGTGAATTTTTAACTATTTACCATAAATGCCTTAGGCATTTATTGGTTCAATCATTTCCTACCTAGTATCCCATTCTACCCTTAGTTTACCTAAAAATTTCCTAGGTCCAATTTTGATTTTTAGATTTTTCCTACCATTCAATATTCTATATTGAGATCAATATCAAATAAAATTGTTCAAAAATATGAAATTCATGCTTTCTAACCTATGTTGTACTTGCTACATTTGCTATGAATCCTCCATGTTTTAGTTATCATCTCCTCACCATGGTTGCTCTCTAAGCTCAAATTGGGTCTCTTAGAGAAATGTTTCCTTATAATTTTAAAAATGAAAAAATATTTATGTTTCACCCTATTTATATTTACTATTCAAAGTTATTTACCTCTAAAATATTTATAAATAGATTCTATTTTTCAATCATATCTTTATTTCTAATATCTCTTTTTTTGAACCAAAATATGTTCTATAATCTTGACATTGTAGATAATATTTTCACATATCACATGTATATTTTTCAAAAATAATGATTTTCTCTCTTTTTCACTAATTTCTATAGGTTTACCTAATGTTCCTATTGTCACCAAATATTGTACCCTAGAGGAGGTTGTTCAAGCTTACTCTAAGATATGGGAAACATTGGAATACCTCTAGGCTTTTGGGTTGCCTATAGTAGAGGTAGACCTCTAGGTTTAATGGATAACTCCTTAAATTGACCTTTAAGTGCTTATCACCTACACTAACTAATTGCTTGTGTGAAAATAGGTAGAAAAATACATGAAATTAAACTATTATAAGGATGTGATACACCATTAATATCTCCACAATATTATCATACTCTTTCACTAAGAGAAATGACCTATAATACTATCTTCAAAGTTTTATAAGACTCTAACATTAGTATTTCAACATGAAGGTGATATGCATGAAAACTAGTCAAGTTAAGTAAACTAGAGATTAATTGTAGATACTAAGGCTACTTATACTCTTTAAAATAGACCCATACACTTGAAAAAACTTCATGTGACCTACTAGAGAGGAATAATATTCACCAAACATGGAAGGATTGAGAGAAAGCAAGGATGGATGTCAATCGCTTGATGATTCACTATACATCTCTTCACACACTTTGAGAAGATAGCTTATGAACTCAAAACCAGATTTCATGTATTATTCAAAGGAAAAGTACAGCATTAAACTAGCAAGACTTTGCCATACCAAGTATGGAATTAGCATACAAGATCCAAAATGGCTTGCATTTATAGAATGTGAGGAAGGAAAGAGAAGAATGAAGCTTAAGAGTCATAAGAACAAGTGTCAAGCTGAGAGGGAGAGTTAAATTTGTAAGAGAATGGAGTATGAAATATAATAAAAAAAGTTATCTTTATATAAATGTCCCTTATAATAATCAAACTCCCAAAACCTATCATAGGATACTCTCAGTTGGATTTTTGAAATTGCCTTCATCATTAGGCCTCTCTTGAGCACCCTATACTAGAATAGGGAGAGTTTCCACATATACAATATCAAAGAGGGGTTAGAAACAAGATTTAACATGAATTATATGTGTACCTAACTACTATTATTATTTTGGACAAGTTTTCTCATCATCTACAATCACCATCACTAGCTTTATAGGTCTATCCTCACATTTGGCACCGAAATGGCCTTCAATTTCTCAATACAATCCATGTAAGGGGTGATATGACACCTTTATTGAGTCCCCTTATCTACAAATCCATTGGTAAGACCTTAAAAGTCCTCCTAATTAGACTTATCACTCTCTCATTTAGTGGTCACCCTAAATTCTCATTATCTACCATAGACTACCTAAAGTGAAGGAACTTGTAGAAGTGTTTGTGTGCTTGTTTGAGGTAATACATAGATATAAAGAGTTAGCTAGGTCCCAATTGACCTTTAAAATTTATTTTCATTGTTTAAATCTCTTTTAAACCTCAAAAAAACAAAATATATCAAGAAATCCTATTTTTTACCCTATCTATACAAGTAGGGTACCAACCAACAAGATGGGATGGAGCATGAGAGAGTATTATTCAATCCCAAAATAATTTCTAGGTCATACTTTCTCTCTTGGATGTATATATAGACTCTTAAGTATTATTAATATAATCTTTATAATGAAACCTTAGACCAATTCCACTAAAATCATGTTAGGGACCCTCTTTAATAGCTCTTAACTCCTTGCATCTCCATTTATATGCCCACACTAGTGTGAGCATCTAAAGATGGCCTCTCGAGCTTAAGAGTGTATTTTAGATAGGTCTTAGGTGTATTTTAGTCCAAAATGACTTTTATACTATATATATTAGAAAACAAAGGTTTAAAATAGCTTCATACCTCCTTTGAAGGTCATATAATATGTGGGAAAGTTCATTTGGCCATAGAAGAGGTATTGATACCCCATTAGGGCTTTAGGCCTAATAGGCCTGATTGTGTTTCTACATGTTCAAGCCATCTTGTTTGATTCATTATTATTGTGAGGACCCATTTGTGTTTTTTCATACTTAAAAAAACTCCCTAAACCTATCTATAATGTCTCACCAGTTCCCAACTTATCTCTTTAACATCTCTTCACCCAACCTATGGTCTTACTTCTCTATGATTGCCCTTTATCCGAGATAGAACATAAGGAACTTATCTTATATTTTAAGATGATATGAAGGTATGAGAGACTTAGGTAGGTCATGAGTGTATTTTTTACTAATTTATAGATTTAGATCACACTAATAGGCCCTTTAACTCTTCAAAAACCCTCAAGATAGACTGTGTAGTATTGATTGTGTGTAGGGTTTATGTATTAACTATAGGTTGAAGGTTAAAAAACTCATTATTATATTTTCATATCCTAAGAACCATGTTAAGTTACTCATAAAATCTATGAGATTGGTCTTATTCATATCCACCATCCTAACTTCTACCAACTCCTCAAAGTACACTCTCCATGACTATGCTTAGTTTTGAGACTATGTGACTATGCTATTTACTTAGGAAATGACATGCCTATAGGTTTCAATCAGTTTTATACCTTGTGTATCATTCCATAAGACATATTATAAGTCATCAAGGTCGTTTAAAACTCATTTTGACTCACCTCATATCATGTTTTAGGTTTTGTGTCGAAACCTTTCTAGCATACTAGCCTAGGTTGGTCTCTCCACTATATCAAGTTGTAGGTGGATATTTTTAGGCCATAGAGACCCATATAAGATGTTTTAAAAGGTATGTTTCATGATTATACATTAATTTAAGTCCTTGGATCAATATTCATACTTTAACTTATCTATACGATGCCCTAAGTTAGACCAACACCCAAACTATTATGTTCAATTTGAACTGTCACCCTATAGTCAACTATAGGTAACATTTTTAAACCAAAAGGGCCCCATATAGGTGGTTTTTTGGGTAAAAAATATATGATTCAAATCCATCAAATGATATTTGGGCCACTAGTTCATTTTATGATCATGTAAGGTCACTTTTATATATGGTCTTATTCTATTAGATCTCAAATGGTGAGGTAAATCCATTTGAACTAAGAATACTATAGATAGTACTATCATTCTATAATTGGAGAATGTTTGATATGGTGACCTAATTATATTATGATAGGGCTCCATGATGGAAAAATTTAGACCTACTCAAACGTCAAGACACTCTAGTTTTAGAAAGTTTAAGGTAAAGTGTCTCTTAAGTCACTTCCTTCACCTATGAGCATGGTTTGGGGTATATCTACAATCATGTGAAATTTAGACTATCTCAATGACACTTCTAATGCTCCTAGTCCTTAATGGAGATTTAAACATTATCAATCACCTAACATTTCAATGTTTTCCCCTTTGTTTAGACCACTTATATGTGCACATAAATAATATACAAGGAATGACTTTATATTGTGGAATTTTTTGTCTTAAACCAATCTAAAACCATTTTATATGGATTAAACATGTTTCTGTCACCTCAGGATATGTCTCACCACCTTAAAAATTTCACGCTTGACCATCATGACTATGTAGGGCTCTTTTTCACTTGATTGTGTGTGACAGTCATGAAGTAAGTTGATTGTGTGGATACTTCTTGACTGCTTATTCTCTCAAGAGGTGAATTAGAGACAAAAATTCCTTAGGAGATACTGATCATCATATTTTGAGAGGTGAAAAACATCTTATTTGACTTGAAATCCAAAATAGGAAAAGGAGCTCCACTATTAGGGTAATCTTGTCTATATATTGTGATAGTGTCCTTTACTAGTAGTATGAGATTATTGTGTTTTTATCTTTTATCACACACATGAAAAATGATCTGAAAACCATGTGAGTTGGATGTACACACTATTTAGAAACATGTGGAAAACTTGGTTTATATAGATTAACCCAAAAAAAGAGGAAACCTACATGGTATGGGAATGAGCAAGTAGAAGTAGTAAACTTCATAGCATTGGTTCATAAATCACAAGTAACCAATATTAAAAATCCTACCATGTATTTTAATTAGACAAGGATTAATATCTCTCACCAAGTGAATTTGACTTGATTTATCTCATGTTGTCTGTTATGAACCAAAACTAGTTGACATTTTTGGTATGCAAATAAGAGTGATGGAGGAAATAAATGGTTTAGGCCATTTTTAGGTGCTTCAAAGAAAATAATATGTATAATTGAGTTTATGGTAGTTGAAGGGTCATTTTAGAATCTTGCCACACATGACACACTCCTATACAAACTATACAACTACCAAAACTTCCTCCTTTTCTAATTATTTTCTTGATTTCAATGTAGCACCTATAATTTTTTAGTTAGGACTGACATATCTATAATAATATGACAATCAATATGTTAAAATACACTTTAGAACACTTGCCATTCTAGTAAAGCTATATAAACTTCATTAAATTTCCTAAACATGACCTTAAGTGACATACAATACTAAAAGTGACTATGACAAAGCTAATGGAACATTGA
The DNA here is from genome assembly GCA_037957365.1 of Torreya grandis. NCBI lineage: Eukaryota > Viridiplantae > Streptophyta > Pinopsida > Cupressales > Taxaceae > Torreya > Torreya grandis. The sequence continues at coordinate 139,578 of JARHVA010006298.1, forward strand.
ATAACATCACTATGACCATGGTAGACCCTATTAAATCATATAAGACCCCTATATCAAGTTTTTATAATATAGGGGGTTGACCTATTTTGACTTGTGGTCAAAATATTCAACATTATTGGTGACTTATTAGGGGTGGTATGCTTGCTATGCTAAAGACTGATAGCCTATTCCTATCCATTGGGACATGGAGTCACCTGTACACAAGTTTGACACTTGATTGGCTTTGAAACCACACCAAAAAAACACACACACAAGATAAGACACATAGAAAAAAGCACACATGTGTTCTTAAGAAGACTTATGGAACACACACATAATAGAAACAAAGACACACCTATCCTAATATGTAAAAGACCTCAAGCATTTGAGGTGAATAAAAATTCATGATGCTTTACCCTAAGTCAAATATGGTTCCCCTTGCATCCTTTCTCCTCTGTGAAATCAACCTATCATGTGAGGTATACTTATAATCAAACACCTTTTTATGTAGATGGTAAAATGAATTACCATCCTTGGATCTTATTTAGTCTACAAGTGAAATACTTTGGGCCTTCAAGGATACTCTTTCTTGCCTCCCAAGGATCTTATTTGAGACTGCAACTTGCTTGATCTCTATCATATCTAATTGGTGTTCCCTACAAGTTAGGAGGCATGACAACTATCTCAACCTTACCTTATTCTTGGTCATGATATACTTAATGTATAGGATCATCAAGTTTGTCTTCATTCTGTTCCAACACATCTGAGAGTAGATCCACATCAAGTTAAGGTGTTAGCTATTCCTCAAGCACAAAAACTTATGCCTTGGAGTCATTAGACTCTTTCATGACTGTAGCTTCTTGTATATTGGCTTGGAATACAACTTCATGCTTATCAAGACATTAAACTTCATGCTTGACAAGACACTCAAACACCTAATTTTTAAGCTCATCAACAACCTTATTATCAAATATACACATATTAGGAGTAGTCTTACTTATCTGCTCAAACTCTTGAGTTATGGCATTGAACCTTTGCCACATGTCATCTTCCTCCTCATGAATGTCATATTTAAGGTATCTTTCATCAAGTGTAGACATAATTACATTATTATTCTCACCATATTAATCTATCATGCCCTTCAAACTATAACCATCATACACATGAATCAAGTAATTGCCTTTAGTATCTTGTGAGAGAGAATGCTCAATGATTACCTCAGATTGCTCATATGCTTCCTCATGGATGATATAGGTGTAGTTATATGGATAATATTCATACTAATATACACCATAATCATCTTTAAATAAATTAAAAATTACCTCAAGCTTGGAATATGTACCATCATCCACAATATACTCCTCTTTATTATTGATGACACAATTCAAATTGGAGATTTCTTCTACATAGTGCTCAATATGGAATTTAGAAAGTGGCTGAGTCTTAATGGTTACCTTTACTCCATAACTTGTCCTAAATGATAAGAAGGAACAATTAACTAAGAGGTATCCTCTTATCTTGTCTATGAAATCTATTGAGAGGCAGATAGCAAAGTGGGTAGGCAAGTCAACAACCACAATGTCTTCAAGGGTGGGGAAACTTGGGAAGTCATGAAGGAAAAATTTCAATCTCTTGACCAGAAATACTAACTTAGTAGGTGTTCCATCAATTTGAATCAAAACTTTACTATATGGTCCATAGTTTATATCCAATTTATCAACTACAACCTTGGACATCACTAAGGTACTAGCTCCACTATCAATGATGCAATTATGAACAAGCTTATCCCCCATAATGAGAGTGATGTAGAAAGGTGGAGGCTTTTCAGATTTAGTAGAGGGATATATAATGTTATTATGATAATTGGTAAGAGAAACATTACCATGACCATGGATTTATGATGGATGGATAACATGAATTATGGACAACTACTTTTGTAAGACTTCCTTTTAGCTAGGCATATGAAGGACATCCCAAAGAGAGATAGATTCCTTGGCATTATTCAATGAGTCAATAATTTTAAAAGTAGAATTAATTAATTTTTATTGAGTCTTTGAAGTCAAGTAAGTTTTTTTAACTTGAGGTGTTTTAGTACTTGAAGTCACTCTCCCAACATTATACCTGAAGAAGGTGTAGGAGTGGTATGGTCTACCATTCTTGTAGTCATGCCTTAATACCTTATATGAGAACTATTTGAACTTATAGGAACACCATTAGTATCTCCTAGATCCTTAATATTAGATCTAGTGTTGTCTACAATTTAATTACCTTAATTAAGAACATAAGTGTCTTCAACTATAAAGTTAGTGAAACTCACTCCTTGAGGTTATCACCCTTTATTAGCTTGCATTAGAACTTTATATTCTACTAATATTTGAGGAGTGAATCCTCCTTGAGAAACCAAATATTAATCTCCACCTTCATTGGCATCCATGAATTGACCATGTTTCCATTATTCTCCTTGGATCATATTTCTATGCACCGATACCATTGCTCTTGTGTTGGATATTGAAGTAGGATTAAATGCATTAGAAGGCCTATTGAAGTTAGGTTGACCTTGATATATCCATATCCCATATTTTTGACCATATTGCTGAGGATAGTGATACATATTTTGATTTACACAATATTGTAGATTAGGTTACCTAGTTTGAGCCTCTAAGGCCTGATATCTTACCTTCCAATAAATTATCTCTTCTACCTTCTTAGGATCAGTCCTTAACATGAAATTTACATAAATAACTTGAGAAACACTTGGATTATCAACAAACATATTTGGTAGTAGAGGCATGGACACTTTTGGAAGCAAATTCTCATCTTGTATGAGTCCATAGTCAGATGTAATGGAAAGGTCATATGCCTCAGGTAATGTGTATCCACCCATAGATTGTAACATTATGGCTATATCATTACTAATATCACTCAAATATGTGAGAAACACAAAGCTAGAAAGTGGTCTCATGGGAGGAGGCAACCTATGCCAAGTCCTTTGGAATATATCATTAAAATCATGCATTATCTCCTTGGGAGCTCTTTGAATCACATTGAGCTGATGGATGAGTGATGTGTGATCACTCTTATCTTCAAATATTGATGTTAGTATCTCTCCAAAATCATCCTAAGTTATAATACATACACTATGAGAATTCCTATACTAGTCAATAAATTTTCCTCTATAGGACATGGAAAGGAGTCTAATAGTGACCTCGGTGACATTGTGTAAACTATAAAAGTTTTAGATAACCCTAATGTGCTCACTAGGAGTGACATGACCTTTACCATTGAATGTAAGAACACTCTTCATAGAATTATGGGGAATGCCATTATATGCATCAATATGGATTGGATTTTCAACATCAAAGGTTAGGAAGGCATGCTACTTATCCATGTTATCTTCAGTTTTTTCTTCTCTTTATTGGTATTATTGGCTAGCAAAGTCCTATTGATCTTCAAAGGGAATAATAAGCTAAGGATATTGAACTTCAAGAGGAAGTTTAGGTTAAAGAGGTGGATTGATGGGATTGAAAACTCTCTTAGAAGATCTAGTAAGGACCATTAAGTATGAGCATAAATATATGATAAAAAATGGTATACAACCAGATTTTACCTTGAATGGAGTTTCCAAATGATGAGTAGAACACCATATGCAACTATGATGTTGTCAAGGCTAACATTCACCTTGACAAGTTGTTTTTAGGAAAATGTCCTACTAAGTGTGCCAAATATATTGTTACCAAATCTTGTATCATAAAGGAGTTAATTTGATCCAAATATAATATTTGGGACACATTGGAATATCTTTAGGCCTATGGGTTTCCTATAGTAGAGGTAAACCTCTAGGTTTAAGGGCTAACTCTATAGATTGACATTTAAGTGCTTATCACCTTCAATAACTGATTGCTTGTGTGAAAATAGGTAGAAACATGCATGAAATTAAAATATTATAAGGATATGATACACCATGAATATATAGACAAGATTATCATACTTTTTCACTAAGAAAAATGACTTACCATACTAGCTTTAAAGTCATAGAAGACTCTAACATTAGTATTTCAACATGAAGGTGATATGCATGGAAACTACTCAAGGTAAGTGAACTAGAGATTAGTTTCAGACACTAAGGCTACTTTTACACTTTAAAATAGACCCATAAACTTGAAAAAACTTCATGTGACCCTCTAGAGTGGAACAACTTTCACCAAACATGGAAGGATTAAGAGAAAGCAAGGATGGATGTCAATCACTTAACTATTCACTATACATCTCTTCACACACTTTAAAAATATAGTTTATGAACTCAAAACTAGATTGCATGTATTATTAAAATGAAAAGTACAAAATAAAACTAGTAGGGATATTCCATACTAGGTGTGAAATTATAATACAAGAGCTAAAATGGCTTGCATTTATAGAATGTGGGGAAGAAGAGAAAAGAATGAAGTAGAAGAGTCACAAGAAAAAGTGTCAAGCCAAGAGGGAGAGTTAAATTATTAGGAAAATGGATTATGAAATAGAAAATTAAAGGTATCTTCAAACAAATATCCCTCAAAATCATCAAATTTCCAAAACCTGGCATACAATACTCTCAACTGACTTTTTAAAACTACCTTCATCATTAGGCCTCTCTTGAGCACTCAAAAGTAGACTAGGGAGAGATGACACATATGAAATGTTAATTAGGGGTTAAAAACAATATTTAACATTAATTATATGTTTCCATAACCACTTTTCTTCTTCTAGACAAATTTTCTTATCATCTGTAGTCACCATCACTAGCTATATAGGTCTATCCTCACATCTAACACCAAAATGGTCTTTGGTTTCTCAATAGAATCCATGTAAGGGGTGATATGATGCTTGTATCAAGTACCATTATATTTAAATCCATAAATAAGACCTTAAAATTCTTACCAATTATAATTTTTACTTTCTCACTTGGTGGTCACCCTACATTCTCATTATCTACCACATACTACCTAAAGTGAAGGAGCTTGTAGAAGTGTTTATTTGATTCTATGAGGTAATAAATGGATATACAGAGTTATCTTAGAAAAAAATTTACCTTAATAATTTATTATTATCCTTAAATTATATCTTAAACCTATAAAACACAAAAAATATATCAAAAACACCTATTTTGTACCCTGTCTATATAAGTAGGGTACCAACCAACTATTAGGGATGGAGATTGAGAGAGTTTTATTAAGGATTATTCATATAATATTGACATTCAAACATTAGATAAATTACATTTAAATCATGTTATGGACCCTATTCAACATCTCCTAACTCGTTGGGTCTCCTTGCTAAATGTCCATACTTGTATGAGCATATAAAGATGGCCTCTCAATCTTGGGAGTACATTCTAGATAGGTTTGAGGTGTATTTTATGGAAAAATGACTTTTATATGACATATAATACAAACTAGAGGTTTAAAAAAACTTAATACATCCCTTTAAGTTCATCCAATATGTGAGAAAACTTATGTGGCCATAAATGTGGCATTGAGACCCCATTAGGGATTTAGGCATGGATTAGGCCTAATAGACCTAACTTTGTTCTTACATGTTTAGGACATATTATTTGATTTATCAGTACTTTGAGGACTCATTAATTTTTTTTTCACTCTTAAAAACACTCCCTAAACCCTTCTATAATGTCTCACTAGTTCCCAACTTATCTCCTTATCATCTCTTCACCCAACCTGTTGTATTGCTTCTCTAGTGCCCTTTATCTGAGATAGAACATAGGGAACATCCCCTATCTTCTAAGATAATATAAAGGTATGAGAGGATTATGTAGTTCATGACTTTATTTTTTAACAATTTTTAGATTATATCATACCAATAGGCCCTTTAAATCTTCAAAAACCCTCAAGATAGATTGTGTAACATTGACTATGTGTAAGGTTTATGTAATAAGTATCGATTCAAGGTTTAAAACATCCTTATTCTATTTATATATCCTAATCACCATGTGAATTTGGTCATTACCATTATGAAAGTGGTCTTAGTCATATACACCATCCTTAATTCTTCCAACTCCTCAAATTACACTCTCCATGACTATGCTTATTTTGCAGACTATGTGACTATGTTATTTACTTGGGAAAAGACATGCCTGTAGGTGTCACTCAGTGTTAGAATTTATATATCATGTAATAAAACCCATTTTAAGTCATTAAGATAATTTAAAACTCATTTGGACTCACCTCATATCATATATTAGGTTTTATGTCCAAACCTTTCTAGCATATTGGCCTAGGTTGGTCTCTCCATTATAACAAGCCATAAGTTGATATCCTTAGGCCACATAGACCCCTATAGGATGTTTTAAAATGAATGTTTGATGTTTGGAATTTACTTTAAGTAATTTTATTCATTTTAATACTTTAACTTTTCCATACCATGCCCTAAGTTAGACCAACACCTAAACTATTGTGTTTAATTTACACTATCACCCTCTAATCAACTGTAAGTAATAGTTTAAGACCAAAAGGGGCTCCTATAGGTGTTAGTCTGGGTCAAAATTTTGTGCTTCAACTCAATCCAATTCACTTTGGGTCACTAGTGCCATTTATCATCATGTAAGGTCACTTGTCTGTAGGTTATTCTTCTATTAGGTCTCATATGGTGATGTAAGGCCATTTGAACTCAGAATACTATAGAGAATACTATAATTATATAGTGGGAGAATTATTGAGATGGAGACCTACTTAAATTCTACTTACATGACCAAAAAACCAAGATTTATTAACAAATATTTAACCCTATAGTAGGGATCCATTATGTAAACGTTTAGACCTGATCAAACCTCAAGACACTGTAGTATGAGAGGGTTAAATGTAAGGAACAATCCTAGTTTCAAAAAGTTTAAGGTAAAATGTCTCTTAAGTCACTTCATTCACCTATGAGCATGGTTTGGGGTCTGTCTATAATCATGTGACATTTAATCTATATCAATGGCACTTCCAATTCTCTTAATACTGAATGTAGATTCAAACAAGATAAATCACCTAACATTTTAATGTTCTCTCCTTTACTTGGATAACCTATAGGTGCACATTAGTAGTATATAAGGCATGACTATATATATTGGGGAATTAATTGTATTTAACCAATATAGAACCATTTTATATGGTTCAACATATTTCTATCACCTCAAGATACATCTCACCACATTGAAAAAATCATGCTTGACTATCATGATAGTTCAGGGTTCTTTTTCACTTGATTGTGTGTGATAGTGATGAAGAAAGATGACTATGTGTATACTTATTGAGTACTTACTCTCTCAAGAGGTAATTGAGAGACCAAAATTTCTTAGGAGACACTGATAATCATATTTTTATAGGTTAAAAATAACATCATATTTGAATTGAAATCCAAAACAAGAAAAGGAACTCCACTACTAGAGAAAACTTGTCTACAAACTGTAATATTGTCCTTCACTAGCAGTATGAGATACTTGTGTTATCTGTTTCATCCCATGTGTGAAAAATGAGTTGATAATGTTAGATTATTTTATGATCCAAAGTTATTTATTTTATGTTTTTATTTATTAATAACTTTAATATTATGTTTTGTTTATAATAATTAGTTGGTTCATGGGAATGTCAGTTATATCCCATAACCACTCCATGAAAAGCTTATAAAGCTTTTCATCTCTCTTTGTAATAATAATCCTAAAATAATACACTATCAATTTTGTGTGTAAAATATTTATTCATGATGTAATTTATCTCTCATTCCTAGATCCAAAAATGGTATCATAGCATGGAAAATTGAAGAGGAGTGAAGAAATTTGCCTAGCCATTTTGAAAGAAGAGGTAGTATGGCAGTACACATTTGATTTATCTAAATTTTTTCAAACATTTGATCTATATGGTCATCAAAGTAAATCTATAAAGTGGCTTAGCAATTCAAATCTTTTGAGTGTATCAATTCAACATTTTGATTTAGATGGAAATTGGTGCACCGGCTTAGACATGTATGATGCCTAGACAATAGGTTCTATTTAAATGATAACATCATTTATTTTTGAAATTAATTGTTTATTTTAGACAAATAGTAAAATAGTGCTTCAAATTTCATGGTTGATACATACTTTTTCACAATATTGTTTTAATAATATTGCATTTAGATATACATAATTTTGTATGTTATAATCTACAAATGGTTGGCCATCCTCAAACTAGTTCCCAACAAAGATGAACCTTTGATGATTAGGCTGAATGCCCTCTATTTAGAACCTTCACATTGTAAATTATATAGATAGAAATATTCCAATAATAAATAGTAGAAGAAGTATGCAGTGCTAGTATAAAAAAAAAAACTATGAATCAAATGGCATCCATAATGGAATGCCATGATGGAAGAAATGTTTGATGTCTTCAAAACCTAAAATCACATATGCCTTCATTTAAAATTTGTTTCATAAAGCATGGGATCCACCCAAAGAAACATGAGATTAATTCCATTTTTATTACACCATGAAAATTTTATCCATTTGATTAAAAAATGTACCATATAAGTATCTTATTTCCTTCAGAAAAAATAAAAAATACTTATCTCAATTTACCTTTATACTAATAAGTTGGATGATATGGAGTTGGCTACAATCATTTGATTGGTCACTTACCTTCATAGAATTCAAAGTTTCAAAACTTATTGTTTTTGAGACACACACACACACACATTCAGTGATATAAGGGTGTATTTAAGACTATTGAGACACTTTTTTTGCTTAGTCATTTTTTATACAAAGGTGATCATGTGACCATTAAAATTATAAGTTTTAGAATATTCTAAACATAATAAAATGGTCTATTTTGTGTTTTGAAACTATCATATATGATTTTTGTGATAAAAATATTAAACTAATGTAAAAAGATGCACTTTTAATTAAATCCAACACCTTCAAAATGAAAATTTTCATAATATCACTTCATGCTTGTGTTCTCAAAGATAATACCATATATTACATGTCCTAGGATCCTTTTTATTAACACCATATAAGTGACAACTAGAGGTTAGAGGATTCATTGGAGGTTGGAGGATAATTACCCTCTCTAGTTAGTTATTCACTCAGAGTATGGGTTCAATGCTTGAATGGAAAATTTTAGCTTATGTTCTTGCTTTCAATTTCATTTTTGTCTTTCTATATCTAATATTCATGACATGGAGTGGATAGAGTTAGTTATTTTTGTTTCTATTAATGCATGAATTATCACCTCTCACCTGATAGGGGGAGAAAATTTAGGCATTCGTTGGAATTTGATTAGTCATCAGTGATAATATGAGTTGATAGGGGTTTATAGCACCAAAAATGTTGAGCAAAGGTCTTCAACATTTGTTGGGCATCATGAAAATCTACCATATAGAGTACAGGTTTGTCACTTGGATGGATTCCTATGTGTAATTTTATGTGGGTCAATTTCTTTGGATATGCTAGATCATGTTATACTATAGTAGAACATTATGATCACTAGGGATGAGTATGAATTGATCATGTTCATCATCCCTTTTTTTCCACAACTCATAGGGGTGGGTTTATTTATGGAGCAACATAGTTTTTGGTCAATACTAGATGTACAATGTACCATTTGTAGTTATGACATAGATCTTTTGCTGACTTTAGAGTCATTGCTCCAGTCCTTTCATATGCTATACCCATTTAGATCAAGGGGGAGTTTATTGGATTATTTTATGATCCAAAGTTATTTATTTTATGTTTTCAGTTAGTAATAACTTTAATATTATGTTTTGGTTATAATAATTAGTTAGTTCATGGGAATATCAATTGTATCCCATAACCATTCCATGAAAAGTTTATAAATATTTTCATCTCTCTTTGTAATTATCATCCCAAAATAATACACTCAATTTTATGTGTAAGAAATTATTCATGATGTTATTTCTTTCTCATTCCTAGAGCCAATAGAGAACTATGTGAGGATGTTGTCCACACTATCTAGAAACACATGCAACACTTGGTTTGTATGGATTAACCTAAATAAAGAAGAAACCTATAGGGTATGGGAATGATAAAGAAAAAAAGAAGTAGTAAAATTCTTAGCATTGGTTCATAAAGAAAAATCAACCAATCTTCTAAATCCCTCCATGGATTTGAATTAGACAAGGAGTATTATCTCTCACCAAGTGCATTTGACCTAATTCATCTCCTGTTGTCTATACTGAACCAAAACCGATTGAAATTTTTGGCATGAAAAGAAGAGAGATGAAGGATAATAATGGTTTTAGGGAATTTTAAGGTGTTTCAAATCTGATCAAATGTATAAGTGAGTTTAGGGGAGTTGAAGGGAGATTGTAGAAGCCTGCCACACATTCCACACTCCTATACAAACTGTATAGTTGAAAAAACTTCCTATTTTTCTAACTATTTTATTGATTTCAACATAAAACCTAAAATTTTTCAATTAGGATTGACATATATAATAATAATATGACATGTAGGATGTTAAAAGACACTTTAGAATACTTTTACTTCTAAGAAAACTATACAAAATTCATTAAATGGCCTAAACATGACCTTAAGTTACATGAAATGACATAAACGACTAAAGGTGACTATGATAAAGCTAATGTAACATTGAATAACATAAATAAGGCCATGGTATACCCTATTACATCCTATAATACCCCTATATCAAGTTTTATACTAGAGGGTGTTGACCTTTTTTTAACATGTGGTCAAAATAGTTAATAGTTCCCTATATGAGAAACCTTCACATTTCTTTCACTTCATTTCTTATCTACACCACTAAGGTAAATAAGGGTATGTGTTTTTCAATTCTCTCATTTCATTTATCTTAGTTCTATAGCTTCAGTGATGTGTGTTGTTATGTTCTTTTCCTAAATCACCATCCTATGTTGCACTTACATGACACATGATGAGCTTCGAGTGGGGCACATTTATACACATAATATTTTCAAACTTTATCAATTACTGATACTTTATCTCCTGTAATAACCTATTGAGTCTCAATCTCTCTGAGTGCATGCCTTAAATGGTGTACCAAAAAAGGTGTTGGAAGACCATTGGTTATTTTCAAGATTGTTATTCCCTATACCACAATTTTCTATCTACACAAACTTCTCTTATATACCTACCTAAGATTTGTATCCTCTCTTACACACTCCTCCAATCAATTTAGTACCTTACTTATCCCCTTCCTAATCTTAAAAACCCCATTTTAAATTTATCATACACTTTAGCCTAGGCCAACCCTATATCTTAATTGATATTTTCATGTTATAGGTCTAGTTAAGACTTGACTAACCTAAACTAGGACATAACTTATTTTTTTAATTAATGATACATAGTGAAATTGGGCTGGCCCTAATCAGATAAACTTTTGGAAAAGTTTAGGGTTAGCTTCATCTATATATACATATCCATTTCCATCTTTTATGAGAAAGGAAGAGAAGAAGAAGAATAATGTATTATGTATGTACTTATCGATATTTTACTTAAGGATCATTACTTAGGGTTCTAAGACTTTCTTTGGAGATATGAATTTTATCTTGTCAAGAAATCTTTTGGATGCATACTAAAGTTGTGTAGCCTAGATATGACTTATCCTTATTATCCTTACACACCACAAAAACCTATTATGAAGCACTTTGTCTAAGGGAGAGATTGAGTCTTGATGGGTTCATCTTCAAATGTAAGTATTCCAAAATTTACTCCTCCTTTGTTAAAGTTGATAGATTTACATTTTTAGTTCTCTCCCATGCATTAGGATTTCCTATACATTAGCTTAAGTATATATATTCATTTCATGTTTAATTTTTATGTTTATTACCCCCACTTTGTGCCAAAAGCTTTGGTGAGAACTAGGTTATATTTTACTTGTCATTTATTTAATGAATATGAAAACATATGACCTAACTAGGGTTATTGCATAGTGTTGCTTGACTAAAGGCTTTGTAACCCTCTCTAGTGATTTTATTGTGGTAAGAGACCCATTAGTTAGGTTTAGAAGATACATCTTGGTCATGTCCCTGAATATATAATATATTAACAAATAAAATTGTAAGTAGGATTTATCTTCTCCGAGCTAGGAATGATTAATAAGTCATCTACATTTTCCTTTGTATACACCTTATTTCTCTATCTATGTCTAAGGATTTTCTTACAATCTATGTTTTGTGTAGGAATGAAGGTTTACAACTCAAGATCTAAGTTCTTAACACCACTTTACTTATGGAGGTTTCCATTTTTTGTGTCTAATAGAACCCCTTCTTCTTAGAAGTGGCAGACCTCTCTTCTAAGTAGCTCAAATTCAACTTACTAGAGTTTTGATCTCTCTTTGGTCAATGTCTTTATTTTAAAACCCTCAAATTTCTATTTCACCCTAGTTTTTTATGAATCCATTATATTCATAATGACATTTGATCCTTATTGAGCCCTCTTATGGATTTTGAGTTTAAGAATAGTCAATGCCATGTAATTTCACACTTATAATATTTTTATTACAATAACACTCTAGTCTACAAATTTGGACTTGTTTTAAAGTTCTCAAAGTCTCAGTATCCTAGATTTTTAATTTCTTGGAGTCTTATGTGACACCCTTATAGAGATCCATCAGTGATCAGTGGAGTTGTATTTGATTATGTGGTTTCCCTTAGTACTTAGTCTCTTTTTTATGTTATTTCATAGGTTAGTCAATTAAATCATAAATTATCATAGGTTCTCACTATTAAGTCTCTTTTTTATGTTATTTCATAGGTTAGTCAATTAAATCATAAATTATCATAGGTTCTCACTATTAAGACACATCAATCTCCTAGACCTAATAAAGATGTCAGAGCCCAAGAGAGATTGAATAATCATATCCTCAAAATATTAGAATGGTTAGTCTCTCAAACTTGATATAGATTTCAAAACCTAAGAGAACCTAACTTAATGAGAACATGCCACATGGTCATGGTGACCAGAGGTGCCAAAAGTTGACCAAATAGATGGTCCTAATGTCAAACATGTAAATATATTTGTAATAAAAAGATGTCAAATCATAAGAGAGACTAAACAAATGAAATGATGCCATGTGGCCAAATTTTTGAATTTTTAGTGTCTTATACCTAACAGAGATGTTAGAGTCTAGGGGAGCCTAATAATCTAGACTAGGACATGTGGTACTTTTGTATAGAGTGCTAAGGGAAGACCAAGAATCCCCAAGTGATCAGAGTAAGGTACAAAAAAACCTAAAGGGATAATAAAAAATCACCATGAATTAATTCAATCCTCTATTTGGATACTTCTACTCCCACAATTATAAAATTAAAGTATCAGATTGTTCCTAGGTAGTAGCCATTGAAGTCAAGACCAATGAGTGATGGACACATGGCAAAAGAAATAGTAGTCTAGGATGCCACTAAGATGAAATGAATTTATGCCTATCACTCTTTTGTCATTAATTAAGTGGGTAACAAGGCATTTATTGGAAAAATTATAACATCACTTCTTAATCACCAAATCTAGTAGGCAACACATATTTGATATCATTAAGTTTAAGTCCAAATTAAGAAATAAATGGGAAAATATGGCCACCAACTACAATTTAAAGTCATGATAAGTGAGATACCTATTATAATCACAATCATTAGGTGGTTAATCCATGTCTTAAAACTTTCTTTCAATTCCTCCTTACCATACATAAACCATCACATCAACATATAGATCAAACAATGCATTAGCAATAAACTATACAAGCATGAAACAAGATTACACAAGACAACACATAATATATGTGGGAAAACCTCAAGAGGAAGAAAAACCAATAATACCTAAAAATGTACTATATTACTATAATAAAAAATCTCAAAATTTATTAAAGAACCAACTCCACATGGAACACCAACTCCATTTAGCTAAGGACCAACCCAGCTAGGCTTTAATAAGCACCAACTTGTAAGGAGGCACCAACCCCCTAGATGAATCAACATAAAATAATTCAACTAATTACTTTTATCACCTCAATAAAACTATATTTCTCACACAATAGATGATGATCACCTTCTTTATCTCTTCACACTCTTTAACTCTCTCAAAATGCCTTTTAGGCTTCTTCACTTAACTAGGTCTATTTAAGACCAATTAAGTCATATGACCTTGATATTCATATGAAAGCATAGTGTCAAATGTTTATAATAGATAATATATAATCCTTTTATTTTCTAAAATACCTCCTTCTACTTACTAATGTGTTATTTTATTTGCTTGCACTCTTTATACATAAATATGCCTAAAACTGCCTTGTATATATACCATTCCTTGTTTATATGCCACTTAGTTAGTCATATACCCTTGTACACTTGGATTATTATTAAAATAGGTCTTATAAAAAAATTTATACATGAACAAATCATTAAAATAGGTCATCATCAACCTAAAATACCAAAACCTCTTTCAGGCCTTAAGGAGACTTAATTCAATTAGGCCTTCATTAGTACACGCTACACTTTGATCTCCTTATAACACTTTAAAAATACACACACAATAGGAAATATTCATATAAAACTAAAATATAGCCCTAATGATCTCATATTATTTCTTGCCACTTTTATCTTCAACCACCACTTGAAGCACACCATTAATATTGTTCACATTAGGCCTTCACACACATAGAAAGGTTTGTCTTAAACAAATAAGGATAACACATTATTTAGTCACACAACCATGATAATAAATAACATTATTATAAAATACATGACCCTAAAACCATCACCATTTTATTTATACTTCATAACTCATGGAAAAATGACTCAAACACTTCTCTACAAATAGCTCACTTAGAATTTCCAAAACACTCCAAAACCTAGTCATGAATAACTTGATCTTTAAAACCTAAAAGAACACTTCCCATGATGACTTATATTTTAAAAATATTGTCTGATATATATATATATATATATATATATATATATATATATATATATATATATAGACTGTCAAATACAAAAATCATAAGGTCTAATGTCAAATATTAGTCTTGAAAACCAATATTTTAAACTCACTACACCAAATCAAACCAGAACCTAACAAGCTATTTTGGATTCAATATTCAACAACTTTAAATAATTATGAAACCTTTTAAAAATCATAGATAGGACATAAAAGACCCAAAAAACAACATCTTGTGCACTATATACTTCAGCTCAGGTCATATACTCTCAAACTCATCAATGTAACTTGCTTACCCAGAACTTCTAGTTTACCTTAAAACACAATCATGATGGCATTGACCTTCAACACCTATATGACCAATTTAAAATAATTATTATGAAATTATATGAACCTATAACATCTCTATACCATATTCAAATATAATCATCATATGGTCTAGTGGCAACTATTAGTCTTACAAACCAATTTATTGACCTCACTGTACATAGACCTCACTAAGCTAGACATGCCATTTTGAGTTCATAATTTCACCAATGAACCTAAATTTAAATATATTTACCATGCATTAATAGTACATAATAATTTGAAACCATATCTTCATGCACTTGGTTTCATCACTCTATCATGATAACACATCCCTAATCATATTTTCATTATTGCTTGGGTTTTTCATTATTTCCACCATTAGTTATGGTAGTGTCTAGCTAACTTGGATGAATGATTTATAATAATTTATGGATAAAAGATATCTATAAACCTTAATTGACATGAAACATGAGCATAAATATTCATCCTTCATCAATTTTCAAAATTTGTCTAATACAACTTATTGTAGCTACAACTTCTTCATAAATAAGTCTGTATCTTCACATTTTATCTCTCCTCACTCTAACCACCACCACCTATAGGTACTTGGGAGAGTTAAATACAATATAAAAACACTTACCTAAGAATAAAAAATCATCTTAAGCACTTTTGAATCATATCTTCAATGTCAAGTCACTATTAGGGTTCTCAGAGGGTTTAAACACACTTCTACTATTAATGATTGTTCATAAAGCATAACCCCTCAATCCTAAAACTAATTCTTATAATTTTTAGATATTACCATTACCCTTATAACATTAATAGATTAGGTTAACATGCAGAGGTTTGATAATCTAGTGAGCACAAGAAAATCCTTTTTGGGTTGAGAACCCTTCATTCTAAGCACTCAAGAGACCTCAAAACAAATTTTCATGCTTTGCACTTAAAAATATGACCTAAAAATGTATGAAAACACTTAAAATAACATATATCACCTATGAAAATTCTTACATGATCTCAAACATTTTGAAATTTGATTATGGCCCCTCATTAGGCCACACTCTCTCTCTTTACTTTCTAGACCTTGAACTAAAAATTACATTAGGCCTTAAAACTGACCTTCATGCCTATTTACATTTTATCTCCACATTAATAACATACTCAAGAAACCTATATAATTCTTAAATACTACCATACATCCTTCGCATGCCTTGACAATAGATCATGATAAATCATTAGGCTAAGCAGGGTCTAGAAATGGTTTAGTTGTAAACTTGATCTGAAGGTCCTACCCCTATAGGATCACCCTTAGAATATAAAGAGTGATCTAATGACTCATATTCATGCTAAATAAACCTTTTATAACAACTCATGCCTATGTGCACTCATCTTACCAAGTCACCATACTCATACCTTCTCACAAGGACTTTACATGTCATGACTAGTGTCATATCTAGGCTTCTTAATCACTTAAAACATGATAACTAACCTTGAAACAATTTTGAAAGTATGTATACTTTAATTACATGATCAAACAATGCAAAATAACCTATCATAGGTTTGTGCTTACTTACTTCACCAAACTTTACTATGCACATCTTCTCACAAGGTCTATACTAGGCTTTTCAAGACATCTTGTACTCAAGAACTACTACAAAATATGCTTACCTAAATGATATCAAACAATAAAACTCTTTAGATATCAATCTCACACTAATGAAATAATATCTCATGACTTCATGAAAACCTAGAGCCTCATAACCATCCTTCAATGCTCACTTGACCATCATACCTTTTGACAACACTGAAAACTTCAAGCTAACTTATACCTTGACATCAAATTTGATGTCAACCAATAGAAGAGACATTAGGTTTCCTTCAAATTATCTCTTAACTTCAAATTCTCTCTTGTCACATGGATTTATTTTCACATCAATGACATCAACCTTGATATCAATGATAATACTTGTCAACTAACTCCCCCTTTGTCATTGATGGCAAAAAATTCTTCAAAATGATCACTCTCATCTCCCCTAATCTAGTCAATTTCACTTCTTCAACTTTTTCCCCCTTTGACATTAATGATAAATGGTCATACATAATGCAACTTATTAAACAACTCATTTTCCCTATTTGAAAACTACCCTCAGAAAACTCTTCTCTGCTTATCAATAACTACACTTGGAGCTTATAAACAACCTAAATAGCTCCCCCTCAAACCAAGTATCCACCATGATTATGCTAACTGAAGAGAGTATCCATGAATCCTAATGGATTTACTTTTTTTATAGGTCACTAAAACAAAACAAACTCAAGAGATTGCTAGATCTCGATGTTTTCATAAGATTGAATATTTTTCAACATCCTGATAGGCTTTATTGGCACCTTAGGCTTGACCTTTTCATTAACTATTTGATCAATAATATGAGTTGATATCAGACACTCCTAAATTGATTTCACATATGAAGTGTGCTTTACCATAGCAAATAGTCCACTTGGGCTTGTAGACTGATCATGACTCACCTTTACTATCTTTGGTTTCCATACATTTATTTACCTTCTCTCTTGTACTCTAGGGGATTCAAACCTCTTGTTTTGAATTTATGGCCTTATAAATCTATTAGGATAGAATATTGCAATGTGTCCCATATTATGACAACTATATAAAAAAACTTTATTCATACCTCTTAACTGATGATTCCTTTCATAATCCCATGCATATTCATTTTTAAAGGATCTTATACACTCTCTTACTCTATGACCAAACTGATTACATTCAAAATAATAACCATTGAATGAATTAGTATACCTCATAGCATTAAGATGTCTGATTGGTATTTTCATGTTAACCTTATTCTCTTGATTAGACTTATGCTTGACTTGATCTACCAAGACATGTCTTATCACTTATAGACTTATGACTACTTAAGATGTTGTCTAGAGCTTTAGTACTCTTTTCAAACTTCATAAAAGTCTTCAAATTTCTAGATGCTTGATCCAAATTAGATTTTAAATATTCCATTTGAGTTCCATAACTAGTAAATTCTTCCTCTTTGACTTTTAATCTAGTAATGACTATCTCCATCTATGCTTCAATCTGATTTATGATCTCATCATACTCCTTAGATGTGTTACTCAGTTTCTTCTCAAACAAACCAATTTTATCTTCATATTCCTTAACTAATGACTTTAATTTATGATTCTTCCTTCTTTAGAACTTTAACTTCTCTAGATCACTTACCAATTTTTCCTCAAGGTTCACTTTAGCCTTTTCTTCATCTAATTCTTCATCATATGGAAGGCCTTTCCCTTTTGATCAACACTCATTGTCTATTTCTATATCCATGTATAAGGTTTCATTATTATCATGTTCATGTTCATTATTATCATTATCACTATCATATGTGCTTATGTAACTTACATCAAATGAGTTATTTTCTTCTTTAGTATAAAAACTTCTCTTGTTCTCTAATGACCCTTTCCTACCTTCATACCTAAAATATTTCTTGTTTTTTCAGGCTTATATATATTATTATCATATCCATGATGTTCATCATGGTTTTAATCATGATTAGTATTACTCTTGTTAGTAAAATTATATGTAAAGTGACCAATCTTACCAAAATTAAAATATTTGAAAGGCAACTCACCCTTATACTTACCAGATCCAAACCTCAATTTTCAAGCAAACATGACTATTAGTTTGTCATCATCAACATCTAAACATACCTTATCCTTAAATTTATTTGATTTTGACTTATTATTATCTTTTAATGCTACTTCCCTCTTGGGAGATCTTAATTTTTTCTCATCTCATAGGTAGTAAATATGCCATGAAGTCCATCTATTTCCAGCTTATCCAAATTTTGCATCTCTTCTACTATAGACACCTTAGAATCAAACTTAGGAGTTAGTGATATCAATACATTTGAAACAAATGTATAATCTTTCTATTTTTCTCCTAATCCTATAATGATATTGACCACTTCATCAAACCTTAATAGGTAGGATTCAATGGTTTCATCTTCATGCATATTCAAACTTTCAAACTAGCTTTAGTGGGTCTGCAACTTGGCCATATTCACCTTGATGTCTCCTTCATAGATATTATTCAATTTTTTCCATATATATTTGGATAACACATAGTGCATCACCTTAAAAATCTCTTCCTCTCATAGGACACATAGAATGACATTCATTGCCTTGGAATTCCTCTCACTTTCCTTGTTACCTACTATGTTAGTTGGTGGTGTAAGAGGTGGAGTGTATCCATCCACAACTAAATACCATATATCATGGCCCATTTAAATTAGATATGTAATCATTATGATGCTCCAAAAATCATAATTAGTCTTATTGAAGAGTGGATCCTTATTGGTAGAGAAACCTCCTTAAACTTGACTATTAGACATCCTTGCTTGTAGGATTTCCTTTAGGTTGTTTAGCCTACTTCAAAAGACCTAATCTGATACCAAATGTTAGAATCATAATAATTGAGAGGTGGGGTTGAATTATTTTCTTCAAATTTTATTTCAATTCCTTGTTAACATACATGAACCATCACATTAACATATAAATCAAGCAATGCATAAAAAATCAACTATAGAAGAATGAAACAAGATTACACATGACAACACATAAAATATGTGTGAAACCATCAAGAGGAATAAAACCTACTAATCCATGAAAATTTGATATATTTTGATAAGATAAAATATAATAATTTAGTGAAACACCAGATTCACATGGAACACCAACCCCAACTATCTAAGCACCAACATGTAAAGAGGAACCAACCCCCTAGATGACTTAAAAAAAATAATCCACCCAATTGATTTGATTACCTTAATAAAAATATGTTTCTCATGCAATATATGATGATTTCCTTCTTTAGCTCTTCACACTCTTTAACTCTCTCAAATTGCCTTCTAGGCTTCTTCACTTAACTAAATCTCTTCAAGATTGATTAAGTCATATGGCATTGATCTTCATATGTAGACAAAATGTAAAATATTCATAATATATACATTATACTCCTTTGATATTCTATAAGACTTATTTCTACTTACCAAAGTGCTATTTTCTTTACTTGCACTCTTCATACACAAATAGGCCAAAAAATACCTTCTATATATACCAGTCCTTGTTCATATGTCACTTAGTCAGACATATACCCTTTCACACTTGGATGATTATTAAAATAGGTATTATAATAAATTTAATACATGAATCAATAATTACAATATGTTTTCCTCAACTTAAAATACCAAAACCTCTTTTAGACGTTAAGGAGACTTAATTCAACTAGACCTTCATTAGTACACATTACCCTTTGATCTCTTTAGAACACTTTAAAACTCAAACAATGTAAGGAACACTTAATATACCACTAAAATATATCAATAATAAGAAAATATTAGGTATATGACACTTTTATATTTAACCACCACTTGAAGCACACCATTAGTACTATTCACATTAAGCCTTCACACACATAGAAAGGTCTATCTTGAACAACTGAAGATAACCTATTATTTAGTTACATAACCATGAAAATTATTATGCCCTTAGCCATTGGTGTGTCTAGGGATATGTGTGGTTGACTTGGGATTACATACCTCTTTAGTTTACTTATTACATTTCTCTATGTTCTTAAATAGGTCAGCTTATAAAATAACCTTGGCTAAGTAGACTATATATAGGAGGTAGTGGTTAGTATTTAAGCATCATGTGTGAAGTATTATGATAATAGTGAATTGTTGTAAAGGTTACCCCCTTGAAGTAGCTTTTCTATATTATCCATTATTCTATTTTGCTATCAATTATCATTGTGAATCTCTCATATTTTCTTATTTTATGAAATATAAAATCATTTTATGTGAATATCTAAGTGATTTCATTACAAGTGGTATCAGATCTTCGATTTGGTCAAGTTTCCTATGGCATTTTTTTAAAATCTAGTGAGGCATGGCTTCTAGGAGTAGTGAAATGAAAAAACATAACTTACAATCTGGGAAGAATTAATTTTTTATCAATGTAGTATTGCTTGAAATGTTTTTTTGAAAAAAAATATTTGAAAAAAAAAAAAAGTTTGGATTTTTTTTCCCCTTACACACTTGCAGTCATTAGATTCATCTTAGTGAGATGATCACAATGGTGTATTCCATTGGTACACTTTTTTTGGGGGGTAAAAACCATCTTAGGGTTTGTTTATGGTAGGTCCTTAAACTTGAGGAAGAAAAAGGGCACTAAAAACTCCAAAGACTCCTATCGATGACATAAAATCTAAAACTTTAGATTCAATGATTTCTCAGCTTTAAGAGGACATAAAAAACTTGGTGAGGCATGAAGACTTTGTTGCAGTCCAAGCTAATGTTTTAGGGATGCATAGAAAGATTAATGGAGTTCACAATGAATTGCAACATATCACTATGCAATTGATTACCATCACATCTCAGTTTCAGCCTAACAATCCTCTATTTCAACATTTAAATCCTCCTCTCAACAACTCCCATACTGGTATGAAACTGATGTTGCTAAAAGTGGACATGTGTAAGTTTGATGGTAAGGATCCTCTCACTTAGATTAACCAAATTGAGAGTTTATTTGAGCTGCATCAAACCCCTAGTTCTTAGAGGGTGATGGTGGCGTCCTTGTATATGGAACTTGAGATATTTATTTGGTATCATTGGTTATGTGCTCAAAAGAAAAAGAATGGTGCTCCTATTACATGGAATATTTTTACTAAGCAGTTGACATCTCATTATTAGAATAATGTCTCTAAGAACTATTTTAGCTAATTAGCCAAGCTACAACAAATATGACCTATGAAGGATTATATTCATCAATTTTAGACTCTCTCTTTAAGGGTGGAAAATATCACTATGAAAAATTTGACAAATCTATTTTTGGGTGGCCTCAAAGATAGAATCCAATACAAAGTTTGAATGTTTAGCCCATAATTTGTATCAGAAGCTATCCTTAAGGCATGTGTGATAGAATAAAAAGAGATGGTCAAAAGAAAAACTTTCACTACTAGTCATGATTGTAACTTTCCAACACCATCATTTCCATAGCCCACCAAATTAACACAACAAAAAATTGAGGAGAAGTGAGACAAAGGGTTGTGTTATGGTTATGATGGAAAATGGAGCAAAGACCATCATTGTGATGTGAAGAAGTTATTTTATATTGAAGGTGCCAATGATGATGATGAAGATACAGAAGTACATGATGCAGATGTAGAAGTTCTTAAGTAAGAATCTGAAGGCTCTTAGCCTACTATTTCATGCCATGCCCTATCAGGTATTAGTACTCCCCAAAATATTAAGGTGATGGGTGTCTTTAAGAAATAGAAGGTCACTATCTTGATTGATTCTGGGAGCACACACAAATTTTATCCATAGTAAGTTGGCTACTTTTTAAACTATTTCATTTATTTAGCTTTAGAATTTTAGGTTATGATTGTAGATGGTGGTATGGCCAACTATTCAATAAAATGTCATAGTATTAAGCTGGCCATGGGAGACTACTTATTGGATTCTCCTATGTTTTTGATTTTAATGGGTGGAGCTGATATTATTTTGGGAGTCTAGTGGCTCACCACTTTGGGCACTATTGAGATGAGTTTTCAAGAACTATTCATTCATTTTCATTCAGAATAAAGGACATTTGATTCAAGAGGATTAAAAGATAAATCTCCCCAACTATTTAGCTCCCATAAAATGACAAAGATTCTCTATAAGGGTTCTAAGGGATTTGTAGCCTACTTGTTTTCTATGGAAGTAAAACCAACTCAAGCATCTCCACCTCTTGATTTACAACAAATAATTGATGCTCATTCTATTATTTTTGGAGACATGCCAAAAGGACTTCCACCTAGCTACACACATTATGTTGAGTTGTGGAGCTAAAAGCTTCATTGTTGAGCTAGTGATAAGGTTGTTGGATTTAATAATTAACTGACATTGGTTACACAGTGACCGGCATCGGCAGTATCATCGACATCGGTCAGGCATGGGTCAGGGATCAACTGACGTCAGCCATATGCAGACTGATAGTGACCAGCATTGGTCACCTGTGTGTGTGTGTTTGCATGCATTTCCAGAATTAGATTTGTTCTAATTTTAGGAGAATAGTTGGTTTGCATGTAAAGACTAATTTTAGTCTTGAGTCTATTTTTCTAATTATTTTTTGCCTTGGATCCTATTTAAGAGACCCATGGGGCAGTATTGTAATTAAGCAAAAGAAGAGAAGAGGGAACAACTCAGTAATTGAGTTAGTTGTAATTATGTGTGTGAGAGAGAGAACTCTTAAGGGATAATTACTGTACATCTGAGAGGTGTGAGAAGAAAAGAGATTTCTTCATTGTATTTCCTTCTAGAAGAGTTTAATACAAGATTGTATTGTTTCTCTTATTATTTGTTGTTTTTGATTTCTAGTTACTTATTACTTATGGTTTAATTTACTGTTTAGTTGCTTATACAAAAGTAATC
Organism: Torreya grandis; assembly: GCA_037957365.1. Classification (NCBI taxonomy): domain Eukaryota; kingdom Viridiplantae; phylum Streptophyta; class Pinopsida; order Cupressales; family Taxaceae; genus Torreya; species Torreya grandis. Next base: position 163,293 of record JARHVA010006298.1, read on the forward strand.
AATTGTACTATGAGGTCCTAACAAGTGGTATCAGAGCTTTAGGATCCTAACAAGTGGTATTAGAGCAAGGTTAGTGTTTGTTGATTATAGGATTCACTCTCAGGGGTTTCTGATTGAGTGGGAGTAAAGCAATGGTAGAAGAAAGTAAACTAAGAATGGAGAAATTCAATGGCAAGAATTATCAATTATGGAGGATGCAGATTGAAGATTATTTGTATCAAAAAGATATGTACTTACCGTTGGGTGGGCTTTCAAGCAAGCCCACAGATATGAAAAATGAAGAATGGAATGTTCTTGATAGAAAGGCTCTTGGAGCTATAAGGTTGAGCCTGGCAGCTTCTATATTTTCAAACTTATCACAGGCAAAGACAATGGTAGAGCTAATGGATACTTTGGAAAATTTATATGAAAAACCCTCAACTTTGAATAAGGTATATCTTATGAAGCAATTATTTAATTTACAAATGCAGGAAGGTGGATCTATATCTAGTCATCTTAATGATTTCCATGGAATTGTAAATTAGTTAAATTCAATCAAAATAGTTTTTGATGATGAAATTAAGGCTCTCTTATTCTTATGCTCTTTACTTGAAAGCTGGGATAGCTTGGTAATGCAGTTAGTAATATTGCATCTACTTCAAATATCTTGAAATTTGATGATGTTGTTAGTGTAATCTTGAATGAAGAAATTTGCAGGAAAAGCACATGGGAAACATCAGGTAATGCTTTAAGTATTGAAAGCAGGGGAAGGCAAAGAGAGAAGGGCAAGCAAGGGAAATCAAGGTCAAAGATGGGAAGTAGATCCAAATCTAGAAATGGAAGAATAACCTGCTAGAATTATGGAAAGAAAGGGCATGCAAATAAAGATTGTTGGTTGAAGGATAACAAAGAAAATCAACATGAAGGTAATAAAGAAGCAAAAGTTACAGGTATTGTTGCATAGGATGCTCTTATATTTTCTTTGGATAATAAAATAGAATCTTGGGTTTTAGATTTTGGTGCCTCTTTCCATGCAACCCCAAATAGATAATTTTTCAATGATTATGTCCATGGAGACTTTGGAAAAGTTTATTTAGGGGATGATGAGCCTTGTCAAATTGTTGGTAAAGGAAAAGTGCAGCTGAAATTGCAGAATGGCAACACATGGGTGTTGAAGGATGTCATGCATGTAACCATCCTGAAGAGGAATATGATTTCTATAGGAAAGTTAGGTGATGAGGGTTGCACAGTAACTCTCACAGTTGAATCTTGGAAAGTTTCCAAGGGTGCACTTGTATTAGCTAGAGGTAAGAGAGTAGGTACACTTTATCTATCTACTTGTATTACTGATTATTTTCCTTCTATTTTATCTACTTCAGATGTAGATGTAAAGTTGTGGCACTATAGGCTTAGTCACATGAGTGAGAAGGGAATGGATGTTATTAAGTCAAAAGGTAAGCTTTCAGATTTGAAAAGCATATATCTAGATTTTTGTGAGCATTGTATTTTTGAGAAATAGAAGAAAGTGAGGTTTCTCAAAACTGGGTCAACAAAGAAAAAGCACAAGTTGGAGCTTGTTCACACAGATGTGTGGGGACCAGCTTAGGTAGCTTCTATTGAAGGATCAAAGTATTATGTTTCTTTCATTGATGATGCTACAAGAAAGGTATGGGTTTATTGCATAAAGAGGAAATCTGATGTTTTTGACACATTTAAGAAATAGAAAGCTTTGGTTGAGAATGAAATAGATTTGAGATTGAAGTGCCTTAGATTTGATAATGGTGGTGAGTATTACAGCAATAAATTCAATAGTTCTATTCTATGAGTGGAATACATAGGGAAAGGATGGTTCCAAGGACACCTCAACAAAATGGAGTTGTTGAAAGGATGAATAGAACAATAATGGAGCATGCACGAAGTATGAGGTTGCATGCTGGTTTGCCCTTATAATTTTGGGTAGAAGCTGTAGATACTATGGTTTACTTGATTAATAGAGGACCTTCTACTACATTAGATGGTGGAATTCCAAAAGAGGCATGGATAGGTAAAAAGGTAGATCTTTCATTTCTTAGAGTTTTTGGTTCTAAAGATTTTGTGCACATTGATAAAGAAAATAGAAAGAAGCTAGATGCTAAATCTATGCGATGCAGTTTCATTGGTTATGGTTTTGGGGATTTCAGATTCTGGTTGTGGAATTTAGAAACTAAAAAAATTATTAAAAGCTGTGATGTAATTTTCAATGAGAAGGTGATGTACAGTGATCAACTCAAGAGGTTGAATAATTTTGAGTAGGGCAATCTTGATTTGGACAAGGTTATGATCCAAAATGAGCTTGCGGGTAAAAATCATCACTCACAAGAAAACATAGAAATTGACGTCGATCAGGTAGAAACCAATGTTGGTCAAGAAACTAACATCGATGACTAGGAGGAATCGACATCGATCGGGTGCAGATTGACGTTGGTCAGAGATGACTGGGATCAGTCACTATCAAAAAGAAATTTGGGCAGACAAAAAGCTGTAAATAAGTCTCAAACACCCAAAAGGAGGTCTAAAAGGGTAAGTAAGCCTCGAATTCATTATTCCCCTTCTTTACACTACTTGTTTCTCACTGATGGTGGAGAACCAAAAAGTTTTGATGAGGCAATGTAGGTAGAATCTAGGAAACAGTGGGAGCATGGCATGAATGAGGAAATTGATTCCTTAGAAGAGAACTAAATGTGGGATTTGGTTGAGTTACCAGTCGAAAAGAAAACACTAAAAAACAAATGGGTTTACAGGTTAAAAGAAGGAGAGAATGGACAAATGAGACATAAGGCTAGGTTGGTAGTAAAGGGATTTGCACAAAAACCAGGGATTGATTTTGGTGAAATTTTTTCTCCTGTAGTAAAAATGACTTCTATTTGGACTGTATTGTCTTTAGTTGCTATTGAGAATTTGCACCTTGAGCAACTTGATGTTAAGATAGCATTTCTTCATGGAGATTTGGATGAAGAGATATATATGGATCAGTTAGAAGGTTTTGAGGTCAAAGGTAAGGAGAAACTTGTGTGCAAGTTAAAGAAAAGCTTATATGGTCTTAAACAAGCTCCAAGACAATGGTATTTGAAGTTTGACAGGTTTATGACAGAGCATGGCTTTAGTAAATGTCAATCTGACCATTGTGTTTATTTTAACAGATTAGATAATGGTAATTATATTATCTTGTTACTATATGTAGATGATATGTTTGTTGTAGGTTCACACATACATGATATTACTGAGCTTAAGGTAAAATTAGCTCACACATTTGCCATGAAGGATTTAGGAGCATCAAAAAAAATCCTTGGCATGAGTATTAACAGAGATAGAAAAAATCATAGTTTGATTTTGTCTCAAGAGGATTATGTGAATAAGGTGTTGGAGAGGGTCAATATGCAGGATGCAAAATTGGTAAACACACCTATGGCTAAATAGTTCAAGTTGAGCAAAGAATATTGTCCTAAATCACATGATGAGGTGAAGTACATGAGTAGAGTTCCATATGCTTCAACAGTTGGGAGCTTGATGTATGCAATGGTATGTACTAGACCTAATATTGCCCAAGCAATGAGAGTTGTCAACAAGTTTATGGCTAATCCAAGAAAGGAACACTGGAAAGCAATTCAATGGATTCTTAGATATCTGAGAGGGACCAATAGTAGGCATTTATGCTATGGAGGGTCAAACACTTCTCTACATGGGTATGTAGATTCAGATATGGTAGGTGACTTGGATGGCAGGAGAAGCACCACATGATATGTGTTCATTGTTGGTGGTGTTTCTATGCAAAATTGCTTTCTACATTCAAAGAAGAAATAAGAAACTGAAATAAATGGTTAAGGCTAGAAGTACCTGATAAAGTCGTGCGCACCGAAATCAGACGTTGGAAGATTCTCCTCTTTAGCTGTGGAGGAATGACACCTACGAAAAAGAAACTAAAACACGAGAAGACGTTAGTCAAAGATATGGTGGGTTGTCAGGCGAACGCCCGATCCCGGAAGTACGAAGACTCCCTAGAAGGATATCAACCCACTGATAAAAAAGAGCATAATATTGAACGAAAGTAGATGATAATGATAGAAATAAATGACAGAAAAATAAAAGGCGTACCTGATAAGCGGCACTGTTCTGCACAGTCACCGGCGTCGGTCTCTGTGATGCCGGCGTCGGTTAGGGAAGGTGCCGACGTCGGTCAAGGTGCCGTCGTCGGTCGGGGCAGTGACCGGCGTCGGTAGGGGCAGGTTCTGGGAAACGGTTCGGGACAGGTTCTGAGAGAGTCGGGTAGGTTTAGGGAGAGTCTGGGGGGTTTGAACAGAGTCGGGATAGGTCTGAACAGTCGGGACAAGGTCTGATATGGTCAGGGTAGGGTTTGATAAAGACAAGGATGAAGTTTAGACAGAGTCGAGACAGGGTTTGGTAGAAGACCTGATGAAAGCCATGGTGTGCAGATTAGTTGATGTCGTAGTGTCGATGATTGCTCAGAGTTCGCAGGTTCGTGGAGAAATTCACAGGTTGGTTGCTCAGCGTTCGGTTGATCAGCGTTCTGGGATTGGATTCGAATCGCTGGCGGAGGTTGATGAAGGCGGGGGACGGGGACGGTTCCAGAAACGGTTCGTCAACCGTTTCGGGAAACCGAATGGTAACTGATAACGGTAAAGGGGAAGGTGACCGACGTCGGCAGGATTGCCGACGTCGGCCGATAGGTGACCGACGTCGGCGACATCGGTCGGGTAAAGACCGACGTCGGCAGATGCATAATGGGGATAGAGTCTAGCTTTCGCTCTGTGCTCCTCTTTACATGCTGCCAGGGTCAAGGTTGGTGAAACAAGTGATCGGCAAGGGTTCAATAGGCGAAGAAGAAAGAAGACGAGGAATGACCAGGGGAGTCGACACGATTTCGGTGTCTACATTTGCCCCTTTTTGTCTTGTTGGTTGTTCTGGACGAACTGCAAGACAAAAATAGGAGTGAGTGCCCCAGGTGAGGGATAAGGTTGATTTCGTCTTGTTGGTTGTTCGAATGAACTGCAAGACAAAATAGGAAGCAAAATGCCCCGAGTAAGGATGAGGTATTCCCCCTCAAAGCAGGAATCGAGGGAAGGGAACCGGGAATTGGGTGCTGATTTGATAAAGAGCGGATGAAAAAGGGGTGAGGGTGAACGCTGTAAAGGTCGTGATTGCACGCATACCACTGCACGAGATGGTCAGGTCAAAGTGTCGCAGGTCAAGGATCGAGGAGTGCCAAAATTGAAGTAACCGGGCCCCAACATTTAGTCATCTGCTGATCGGGTCACTCAATCCAAGCTGAAGCTCCAAATGGGTCGTCACGTTTCAGGTATCCCGGGCTCAGGAAGTGCTCCTAGAAACGCGAAAAAGTCACAAGTAGTGCGGATCAACCGGTGTGCGATCCTATACTTGTGAGGGTCCAAAAAGGTCTGCGCACAATTCTGCTAACCAGTCATGAGGTAGCATACATGCAAAAACAACCAAGGCAACAACGTCTTGGAAGTGGTCGAGGGCGGAGGAGATAGGTATGATCTCCAATGGTTGGTGGTCGATGGATGGATGAATGGACGAAAGGATGCGGCCGAGCTAACCCCAGAAGACCCCATGTCAACTGAGTGCTGCCTACATAGCCCTGGTGATAGGGCCTCAGGCCGATGTAGTTCTCCCTAAAAGGGAGGGAGGGTCAAAGGGATAAAATGGGTGGTGGTCAAGGACAAGATTATGGTTAAAAGAAGGAAAGAAGGGTTGTCCATCAGAGAGACGGACAAACGAGAATGGTCGAGCTAACCTCAGAAGACCCCATGTCAACTGAGTGCTGCCTACATAGCCCTGGTGATAGGGCCTCAGACCAATGTAGTTCAGACAAAGGGTCCGAGTGGTAGACAAGTGGTTAAAATGGTTGATAGATTGGTCGATGATTGGATGAAATGATGAGGAAAAAAAAAAGATGTTGCAGCCTTTTCCAAATGGTGTATTCTGCAACATTGGTTGACGGGTTTTTCATCCCTAGCAATATTCCATATTCGTGATGGATGTATGCTAAAAATGAATTGAGGTCTATTTATGCTTCAGCAAGTATTGGTTTATGCTTAACATAAATTGGGTCGAGTCAATAGTTTCCATGTGTATTGGTGTCCATAGAAACTAGGGTGAATAGGCTAGGTCAGGTTGATGGTCTGAAAAGAGAGTTGAGCTGAGTCGATTGACAAGTGATGAAGGTGAATGTGACCAAAGTGCAGAAGAAGTGAAAAGCATATTGCTCTTTCATTGACAAGGACCAAAAAGGAAGCATAGATAGGGGGTTATGAGAACCAAGAGCCCCATTCATGCGTGACGTCGTTGACCGTGGTTATGTTAGAGCGGTAATCGAATCACTTAGACATTAAAGTGAGCTCGAAGTCCCTTGAGCGGGTGAAAGGAGGAGGAAGGAGGGTAACCCGTTTTAAGAGCAGAGATAACTTTGCCCCTTTTTATAGGAGACCCTGAGACAACTACAAGTCAAGTCCGTGACTCGTTTTTTTTTTTTTTTTTTTTTTTTTTTTTTTTTTTTTGCGCAGACTGATCAATGCGGGAAGCCTGCAGAGAGATGTCATTTGTTTGGTGGTCAGGTTGTGAAGCTGATCGATGCGGGAAGCTTCTAAAATAATGCTGTGTATTGCCAGAGTAGTCATAGCCATCCTTCGAGGGAGTGGTCTAGATTTTTGTTTAATAAAAAGGCTTTTGAATAGCTGTCCTTCGAGGGAGCAGTCTATTTATTACAGCAATGATAGTACAGCTGTCCTTCGAGGGAGCACTCTGTTTTATTGATTTTGATATAGATATAGTGACCATGGATATATTTTGACATCTTGATTTGTTTTGATAGAAATGTGAGTCATGGATAAGACTGTAGAAGGTCAAGGGCTCCCTTTTTATGAGGACAAAGCATCCATACCGCATAAAAGGGTTATAGGAATTGTTAAGAGGAATAGGGTTGAAAGGAAGTAGGATGAAGAGGATGGGGATTGCTCAAGGGACGAGCTCAAGTTAAGTGTCAAGTGGACGAATACTCGACTAGCAGTAGAACGGTCGCAGATGCAACGCATAAAAAGGGGTCAGGGTCTGATAAATCCCTGGTATATACATGTGCATGATAAGGTCCGAGTCAATTAGGAGCAAACTTGCCCCATTTGCCTCTTTCCAGATTGGTCAAGTGTTGATTGATGAGTGGATGTGAAGTTGGTTGATATGGTTGTTGATTGATTGAAAAAGGGTTGAATGTTTTGATAAAAAGATTGGGTCGAATAAAGGTTGGGTCGAATGTTTGGTTGCTAGTCTGGTTGAGGTTAAGTTGAAAGAGTGATTGATATGTGGTCGAGACTGTGTTGAAAAATTGGTCGAAGTTTGGATGAGGGTTAAATTCCCCCAGCGGCTAGGGAGAATGTTTGACGGATTAGTTAAGGTCGATTGAGGTTTAGTGGTCAGATGGACAATGTTGATGTCGAATAAAGGGGTTAAAGGCAGCGAAGGGACCTTAGTCTGACGTGGAGATCCTGATTTAGATGACGAGGTTGGAGAGGTATGGGTTGGTGTTGATAATTTGTCAGAGGTGGGGTCAAGAGGATCCTTGATAAGAAGGGTGTCCTTTTTCCGGTGGTGACGAATGACAGCTTTAAGAGCACAACAACGCTCGGTGTCATGTCCCGGAGTGTGATGATAGTGGCAGAATTTAGAGTTGTCGAACCAAGATGGCCTTGATCCGAGGGTTGATGAGTGGGGTGGTGTTGAAGGTTTGTTGATAACGTGGTCGAAGAGAGAGGTGTCATTCTCCAAACATTGGTGAACGACGACCTTGAGGGCATGACAATGCTCCGTGTCGTGCCCAGGCGTGCGATGATACGCACAAATGCAAGTGTCATCGAACCATGGAGGTTTTGGTCCGAGAGAGTGATATGGTCTAAGAGGCGGGAGAGAGAGACGAGAGGACTGCAACAATTGCCGTAAGAGCAAGGCATATGAACCTGCTAACGGGTCGGGATGTTTTATTGCAGAGAGGGTTGGTGACATTGGTTTGGGAGGCGTAAGAGGTGTTGGTCGATGGTTTGAAGAAGGTATAAGTCTAACGGGTTGATAGAATAATGGAGGTGACTTACCTCTGTGAAGAATGGGAGTGAGAAGCACTCCAAGTAAAGTAGACGGATGTGGGCCCAAGATTGAAGGTAATGACGAAGATAGGGGAGGAATCCTCCGGTGTGGTTTAGTAGCCTTCTTTGGTTTGGGTTGAGGGCCACCTTTATGCGAGGCAAGATTAGATGTGGGGCGAACACCAAGAGGTTTAGTCTCTTTGGGCATGATGGACGCCTGCGCGGGTTTGGACTTAGATGTGGACGATTTTTCTCTCGATTGAGAAGAGATTAAAGGTATGGGCTCTTTAAGTGGAAAGAGCTCTGGAATAGTCATGGCTTCTGTGTGTGGTTGGAGAGTCAGAAAGGTATGATCGTCTATGGATGATAATAAGGATGAAGGCGAGGCAGCTGGTGTTGATGTGGTCAAAGCATCCTCCAATATAAGAGAAGTCGCTGGAGGAGAAGTGGGAGAAGAAAGTTCTTCGCCATGTGGAGGAGGTATAGGGGAAGAAAGGTCTTCCACCTGTGAAAGAGGTTGGTTAGGGATAAGAGAAAAGATAGTGTCGACCGTGTGTATATCATGGTCTTGAGGGTCATTGATTATGGTTTGGACGTTGTCTTGAGTAGGCGGGTGATTAGAAAGAGGTTGCTTGAAGATGTCAAGGTTTTGGTTGGGCGGTGCGTTCGGGTTATCCAAAATAAGATCCCCCTTGTCGAGTTTATCCAAGACAGAGGCATATGACTCCCTAATTGGAGTGAATTGACGCTGTATGGATTGACGTTGAAAATGTTTATTGATGTAGTCTAATGTTGAAGATGATGTTCGGTTGGTTATTGTTGAAGATGATGGTCTAAAGATGACAGTGTTTGCCGACTCCTTGGAGTGAGAGTGGGCAGAAAAAGGTCTGGAAGAAGAATGGTCATTGGTTCTTGTGTTAGTGTTACACAATTTGACCTTGTCTTCTTCAATAGCGCAGAGTTCAAGCTTTCGGGCCATGGTGAAGGCCTCGTCAAAAGTGTGGAATGTCTGAACCCGCAGGGTGGACGAGATATGACTGACACATGCTCGAGAAAAGAGCTCAATGAGCTCGGGTTGAGGCAAGGAGAAGGAGAGCTGATTGATTAAGCTTCTCCAACGAGCGACAAAATCGATGATTGATTCGTCGTCAAATTGCCTGATGGAGTAAAGGTCTGTGATCGAAACTTGTTTAGTGATATTGATAGAAAAATGGTCAACGAATAGTTGGGCAAGTTGGATGAATGAAAAGATAGAATGTCTGGCAAGAGAACTATACCAGTCAAGGGCAGGGCCAGAAAGCGACATAGGAAACGTGCGTAGAAGTAACGCATCGTCGTGGGCGATAAGGTAACAGGCATGTCTAAATGCCCGTAGATGTTGTTGTGGGTCTTCCTTACTCTGAAAGTGAGTAAATTTAGGAAGCTCCCAATGGTTAGGGTATGGTCGAATAGGGACTGAAGGGTGGATGGGCTCGCTGCAAACTTGTTCATATGACAAAGTATTGCTTGAACCGGAGATAGAAGCTTCGAGACGGGACATTTTATCTATCAGCATCTTGATGACGTCTGCTGATAGATTGGCAGGTTGAGCGCCTCTTAGGTTGTAAGGCGCTTGAAAGAGGTTAGAAGAGGCGTGCGACATAGTCGGTTGTACAATGTACGGATGGCTAGTCGCAGGGGCAGAAGTAGAGGTTAAGGGTGGTTGCGTTATGAAGGTAGAAGGCATAGGCTGACTAGATACCGCCAAAGGAGGTTGTGTGATGGTATTGACAAAGGGCGAGGTAGGCACTCTTGCATATATAGGCGCAAGAGTGTGTGGGGTCGAGGCAATCAAGTTCTGATATGATGTAGAACTTGGTTGAATTGCAGGTGGTTGAGGGGGTAATGAAACCTCGGTGGAGGTTGGTCTAAAAATAGACGAGGAGGCCGAACTTTGCGTATAGGCCATGGTCGGGTTAATGGTTGAGGCGAAAGGTTGAGTCGTAAAAGGTTGGGTGGCGAACGGTGTTGATGTCGTCGCCACGTCGTCCGAAAGGTCCCGCATTGGTTTTCTTGCGAGGTAGTTTTGGAGGGCTGCGGTATTGAGGTCCAAGAATCTTGCAAAGTCTTGGTCCCCTTCTGGGATGATAGGCGTCTGGGTTGGAGATAGTCTAGTAGGAATTCTTTCGGTCTTCGAATAGAACTCCATTATATGATTGGTTGTAGGCGGGGTAGGCGAAAGCGATTGATGGCTAGCGTGGTCAAGAAGGGCCTTGGTTTGACTACGTGTCAGAACCATTCAAGGCAAGAAAGAACGTCTTCACAAGCTCAAACAAGCAGATAAGAACGGAAAAGAAGAAGACACAAGCAGATCCTAAAACTCTAGGAGTAAATTTTTAGGATTATAATGGCTTATGCCTTAGAATGTGTGTAGAGGAGGATTGGTTGAAAAATGGGTCTTAGTAGAAGTAGTCTATGGATGGTTTCGGGTTTTGTTATGGTGCTCAAGAAGTCTGTGTTAGGGTCTGGTACGTGGCCTGGTGCTAAGGAGCAAGCTCCCCTCACTTCACGATTCCAGTGGTTAGCTGGTTTCGCTTAGCCAAGATATACCTCGCCTAGAGATTAGACTCCGCCAGAGAACGGAGTGGGCTTCCCCCTTGGTGATGAAATCCAAGTAGGGTCACCGGGACGGGTAAGGTATCCGCTGGGGGATGAAATCCCAGTCGGGCCTTGTCTCAGGTAAGTTTTATGTTTGTTTTGTGCAGGTGGTTTGGTCGTGTAACATGAAGTGATCTAGATTAATTCAATATGCGGTTTAATTACTATGTGTGGTCTAAGAGATGCAGGCAAACAGAAATGAATGCAGAGTGTTTTAATGTCCAAGTCGAAATGTTTGTTCGTATGAAGACGAATGGAGAAAGAGTCGAAGAATATGAGTTTAGCTAGTCTAGAAGTGCAAGAAAGAAAGAAATGTTCGTTTTAGTTCTGCTTATGATGTCGTTTAAGAAGAGACGAAAGGAGGCGAAAAGGAAGAAACCTAATGCACCTAAATGAACGAAAGAAAGAAAGAACCCGAGGAGGATCTAGGGTCCCACCAGGCGTGCCAGAATGTTTCTATGCAAAATTGCTTTCTACATTCAAAGAAGAAATAAGAAACTGAAATAAATGGTTAAGGCTAGAAGTACCTGATAAAGTCGTGCGCACCGAAATCAGACGTTGGAAGATTCTCTTCTTTGGCTGTGGAGGAATGACACCTGCGAAAAAGAAACTAAAACACGAGAAGACGTTAGTCAAAGATATGGTGGGTTGTCAGGCGAACGCCCGATCCCGGAAGTACGAAGACTCCCTAGAAGGATATCAACCCACTGATAAAAAAGAGCATAATATTGAACGAAAGTAGATGATAATGATAGAAATAAATGACAGAAAAATAAAAGGCATACCTGATAAGCGGCACTGTTCTGCACAGTCGCCGGCGTCGGTCTCTGTGATGCCGGCGTCGGTTAGGGAAGGTGCCGACGTCGGTCAAGGTGCCGTCGTCGGTCGGGGCAGTGACCGGCGTCGGTAGGGGCAGGTTCTGGGAAACGGTTCGGGACAGGTTCTGAGAGAGTCGGGTAGGTTCAGGGAGAGTCTGGGGGGTTTGAACAGAGTCGGGATAGGTCTGAACAGTCTGGACAAGGTCTGATATGGTCAGGGTAGGGTTTGATAAAGACAAGGATGAAGTTTAGACAGAGTCGAGACAGGGTTTGGTAGAAGACCCGATGAAAGCCATGGTGTGCAGATTAGTTGATGTCGTAGTGTCGATGATTGCTCAGAGTTCGCAGGTTCGTGGAGAAATTCACAGGTTGGTTGCTCAGCGTTCGGTTTATCAGCGTTCTGGGATTGGATTCGAATCGCTGGCGGAGGTTGATGAAGGCGGGGGACGGGGACGGTTCCAGAAACGGTTCGTCAACCGTTTCGGGAAACCGAATGGTAACTGATAACGGTAAAGGGGAAGGTGACCGACGTCGGCAGGATTGCCGACGTCGGCCGATAGGTGACCGACGTCGACGACATCGGTCGGGTAAAGACCGACGTCGGCAGATGCATAATGGGGATAGAGTCTAGCTTTCGCTCTGTGCTCCTCTTTACATGCTGCCAGGGTCAAGGTTGGTGAAACAAGTGATCGGCAAGGGTTCAATAGGCGAAGAAGAAAGAAGACGAGGAATGACTAGGGGAGTCGACACGATTTCGGTGTCTACATATGCCCCTTTTTGTCTTGTTGGTTGTTCTGGACGAACTGCAAGACAAAAATAGGAGTGAGTGCCCCAGGTGAGGGATAAGGTTGATTTCGTCTTGTTGGTTGTTCGAATGAACTGCAAGACAAAATAGGAAGCAAAATGCCCCGAGTAAGGATGAGGTATTCCCCCTCAAAGCAGGAATCGAGGGAAGGGAACCGGGAATCGGGTGCTGATTTGATAAAGAGCAGATGAAAAAGGGGTGAGGGTGAACGCTGTAAAGGTCGTGATTGCACGCATACCACTGCACGAGATGGTCAGGTCAAAGTGTCGCAGGTCAAGGATCGAGGAGTGCCAAAATTGAAGTAATCGGGCCCCAGCATTTAGTCATCTGCTGATTGGGTCACTCAATCCAAGCTGAAGCTCCAAATGGGTCGTCGCGTTTCAGGTATCCCGGGCTCAGGAAGTGCTCCTAGAAACGCGAAAAAGTCACAAGTAGTGCGGATCAACCGGTGTGCGATCCTATACTTGTGAGGGTCCAAAAAGGTCTGCGCACAATTCTGCTAACCAGTCATGAGGTAGCATACATGCAAAAACAACCAAGGCAACAACGTCTTGGAAGTGGTCGAGGGCGGAGGAGATAGGTATGATCTCCAATGGTTGGTGGTCGATGGATGGATGAATGGACGAAAGGATGCGGCCGAGCTAACCCCAGAAGACCCCATGTCAACTGAGTGCTGCCTACATAGCCCTGGTGATAGGGCCTCAGGCCGATGTAGTTCTCCCTAGAAGGGAGGGAGGGTCAAAGGGATAAAATGGGTGGTGGTCAAGGACAAGATTATGGTTAAAAGAAGGAAAGAAGGGTTGTCCATCAGAGAGATGGACAAACGAGAATGGTCGAGCTAACCTCAGAAGACCCCATGTCAACTGAGTGCTGCCTACATAGCCCTGGTGATAGGGCCTCAGACCAATGTAGTTCAGACAAAGTGTCCGAGTGGTAGACAAGTGGTTAAAATGGTTGATAGATTGGTCGATGATTGGATGAAATGATGAGGAAAAAAAAAGATGTTGCAGCCTTTTCCAAATGGTGTATTCTGCAACATTGGTTGACGGGTTTTTCATCCCTAGCAATATTCCATATTCGTGATGGATGTATGCTAAAAATGAATTGAGGTCTATTTATGCTTCAGCAAGTATTGGTTTATGCTTAACATAAATTGGGTCGAGTCAATAGTTTCCATGTGTATTGGTGTCCATAGAAACTAGGGTGAATAGGCTAGGTCAGGTTGATGGTCTGAAAAGAGAGTTGAGCTGAGTCGATTGACAAGTGATGAAGGTGAATGTGACCAAAGTGCAGAAGAAGTGAAAAGCATATTGCTCTTTCATTGACAAGGACCAAAAAGGAAGCATAGATAGGGGGTTATGAGAACCAAGAGCCCCATTCATGCGTGACGTCGTTGACCGTGGTTATGTTAGAGCGGTAATCGAATCACTTAGACATTAAAGTGAGCTCGAAGTCCCTTGAGCGGGTGAAAGGAGGAGGAAGGAGGGTAACCCGTTTTAAGAGCAGAGATAACTTTGCCCCTTTTTATAGGAGACCCTGAGACAACTACAAGTCAAGTCCGTGACTCGTTTTTTTTTTTTTTTTTTTTTTTTTTGCGCAGACTGATCAATGCGGGAAGCCTGCAGAGAGATGTCATTTGTTTGGTGGTCAGGTTGTGAAGCTGATCGATGCGGGAAGCTTCTAAAATAATGCTGTGTATTGCCAGAGTAGTCATAGCCATCCTTCGAGGGAGTGGTCTAGATTTTTGTTTAATAAAAAGGCTTTTGAATAGCTGTCCTTCGAGGGAGCAGTCTATTTATTACAGCAATGATAGTACAGCTGTCCTTCGAGGGAGCACTCTGTTTTTTTGATTTTGATATAGATATAGTGACCATGGATATATTTTGACATCTTGATTTGTTTTGATAGAAATGTGAGTCATGGATAAGACTGTAGAAGGTCAAGGGCTCCCTTTTTATGAGGACAAAGCATCCATACCGCATAAAAGGGTTATAGGAATTGTTAAGAGGAATAGGGTTGAAAGGAAGTAGGATGAAGAGGATGGGGATTGCTCAAGGGACGAGCTCAAGTTAAGTGTCAAGTGGACGAATACTCGACTAGCAGTAGAACGGTCGCAGATGCAACGCATAAAAAGGGGTCAGGGTCTGATAAATCCCTGGTATATACATGTGCATGATAAGGTCCGAGTCAATTAGGAGCAAACTTGCCCCATTTGCCTCTTTCCAGATTGGTCAAGTGTTGATTGATGAGTGGATGTGAAGTTGGTTGATATGGTTGTTGATTGATTGAAAAAGGGTTGAATGTTTTGATAAAAAGATTGGGTCGAATAAAGGTTGGGTCGAATGTTTGGTTGCTAGTCTGGTTGAGGTTAAGTTGAAAGAGTGATTGATATGTGGTCGAGACTGTGTTGAAAAATTGGTCGAAGTTTGGATGAGGGTTAAATTCCCCCAGTGGCTAGGGAGAATGTTTGACGGATTAGTTAAGGTCGATTGAGGTTTAGTGGTCAGATGGACAGTGTTGATGTCGAATAAAGGGGTTAAAGGCAGCGAAGGGACCTTAGTCTGACGTGGAGATCCCGATTTAGATGACGAGGTTGGAGAGGTATGGGTTGGTGTTGATAATTTGTCAGAGGTGGGGTCAAGAGGATCCTTGATAAGAAGGGTGTCCTTTTTCCGGTGGTGACGAATGACAGCTTTAAGAGCACAACAACGCTCGGTGTCATGTCCCGGAGTGTGATGATAGTGGCAGAATTTAGAGTTGTCGAACCAAGATGGCCTTGATCCGAGGGTTGATGAGTGGGGTGGTGTTGAAGGTTTGTTGATAACGTGGTCGAAGAGAGAGGTGTCATTCTCCAAACATTGGTGAACGACGACCTTGAGGGCATGACAATGCTCCGTGTCGTGCCCAGGCGTGCGATGATATGCACAAATGCAAGTGTCATCGAACCATGGAGGTTTTGGTCCGAGAGAGTGATATGGTCTAAGAGGCGGGAGAGAGAGACGAGAGGACTGCAACAATTGCCGTAAGAGCAAGGCATATGAACCTGCTAACGGGTCGGGATGTTTTATTGCAGAGAGGGTTGGTGACATTGGTTTGGGAGGCGTAAGAGGCGTTGGTCGATGGTTTGAAGAAGGTATAAGTCTAACGGGTTGATAGAATAATGGAGGTGACTTACCTCTGTGAAGAATGGGAGTGAGAAGCACTCCAAGTAAAGTAGACGGATGTGGGCCCAAGATTGAAGGTAATGACGAAGATAGGGGAGGAATCCTCCGGTGTGGTTTAGTAGCCTTCTTTGGTTTGGGTTGAGGGCCACCTTTATGCGAGGCAAGATTAGATGTGGGGCGAACACCAAGAGGTTTAGTCTCTTTGGGCATGATGGACGCCTGCGCGGGTTTGGACTTAGATGTGGACGATTTTTCTCTCGATTGAGAAGAGATTAAAGGTATGGGCTCTTTAAGTGGAAAGAGCTCTGGAATAGTCATGGCTTCTGTGTGTGGTTGGAGAGTCAGAAAGGTATGATCGTCTATGGATGATAATAAGGATGAAGGCGAGGCAGCTGGTGTTGATGTGGTCAAAGCGTCCTCCAATATAAGAGAAGTCGCTGGAGGAGAAGTGGGAGAAGAAAGTTCTTCGCCATGTGGAGGAGGTATAGGGGAAGAAAGGTCTTCCACCTGTGAAAGAGGTTGGTTAGGGATAAGAGAAAAGATAGTGTCGACCGTGTGTATATCATGGTCTTGAGGGTCATTGATTATGGTTTGGACGTTGTCTTGAGTAGGCGGGTGATTAGAAAGAGGTTGCTTGAAGATGTCAAGGTTTTGGTTGGGCGGTGCGTTCGGGTTATCCAAAATAAGATCCCCCTTGTCGAGTTTATCCAAGACAGAGGCATATGACTCCCTAATTGGAGTGAATTGACGCTGTATGGATTGACGTTGAAAATGTTTATTGATGTAGTCTAATGTTGAAGATGATGTTCGGTTGGTTATTGTTGAAGATGATGGTCTAAAGATGACAGTGTTTGCCGACTCCTTGGAGTGAGAGTGGGCAGAAAAAGGTCTGGAAGAAGAATGGTCATTGGTTCTTGTGTTAGTGTTACACAATTTGACCTTGTCTTCTTCAATAGCGCAGAGTTCAAGCTTTCGGGCCATGGTGAAGGCCTCGTCAAAAGTGTGGAATGTCTGAACCCGCAGGGTGGACGAGATATGACTGACACATGCTCGAGAAAAGAGCTCAATGAGCTCGGGTTGAGGCAAGGAGAAGGAGAGCTGATTGATTAAGCTTCTCCAACGAGCGACAAAATCGATGATTGATTCGTCGTCAAATTGCCTGATGGAGTAAAGGTCTGTGATCGAAACTTGTTTAGTGATATTGATAGAAAAATGGTCAACGAATAGTTGGGCAAGTTGGATGAATGAAAAGATAGAATGTCTGGCAAGAGAACTATACCAGTCAAGGGCAGGGCCAGAAAGCGACATAGGAAACGTGCGTAGAAGTAACGCATCGTCGTGGGCGATAAGGTAACAGGCATGTCTAAATGCCCGTAGATGTTGTTGTGGGTCTTCCTTACTCTGAAAGTGAGTAAATTTAGGAAGCTCCCAATGGTTAGGGTATGGTCGAATAGGGACTGAAGGGTGGATGGGCTCGCTGCAAACTTGTTCATATGACAAAGTATTGCTTGAACCGGAGATAGAAGCTTCGAGACGGGACATTTTATCTATCAGCATCTTGATGACGTCTGCTGATAGATTGGCAGGTTGAGCGCCTCTTAGGTTGTAAGGCGCTTGAAAGAGGTTAGAAGAGGCGTGCGACATAGTCGGTTGTACAATGTACGGATGGCTAGTCGCAGGGGCAGAAGTAGAGGTTAAGGGTGGTTGCGTTATGAAGGTAGAAGGCATAGGCTGACTAGATACCGCCAAAGGAGGTTGTGTGATGGTATTGACAAAGGGCGAGGTAGGCACTCTTGCATATATAGGCGCAAGAGTGTGTGGGGTCGAGGCAATCAAGTTCTGATATGATGTAGAACTTGGTTGAATTGCAGGTGGTTGAGGGGGTAATGAAACTTCGGTGGAGGTTGGTCTAAAAATAGACGAGGAGGCCGAACTTTGCGTATAGGCCATGGTCGGGTTAATGGTTGAGGCGAAAGGTTGAGTCGTAAAAGGTTGGGTGGCGAACGGTGTTGATGTCGTCGCCACGTCGTCCGAAAGGTCCCGCATTGGTTTTCTTGCGAGGTAGTTTTGGAGGGCTGCGGTATTGAGGTCCAAGAATCTTGCAAAGTCTTGGTCCCCTTCTGGGATGATAGGCGTCTGGGTTGGAGATAGTCTAGTAGGAATTCTTTCGGTCTTCGAATAGAACTCCATTATATGATTGGTTGTAGGCGGGGTAGGCGAAAGCGATTGATGGCTAGCGTGGTTAAGAAGGGCCTTGGTTTGACTACGTGTCAGAACCATTCAAGGCAAGAAAGAACGTCCTCACAAGCTCAAACAAGCAGATAAGAACGGAAAAGAAGAAGACACAAGCAGATCCTAAAACTCTAGGAGTAAATTTTTAGGATTATAATGGCTTATGCCTTAGAATGTGTGTAGAGGAGGATTGGTTGAAAAATGGGTCTTAGTAGAAGTAGTCTATGGATGGTTTCGGGTTTTGTTATGGTGCTCAAGAAGTCTGTGTTAGGGTCTGGTACGTGGCCTGGTGCTAAGGAGCAAGCTCCCCTCACTTCACGATTCCAGTGGTTAGCTGGTTTCGCTTAGTCAAGATATACCTCGCCTAGAGATTAGACTCCGCCAGAGAACGGAGTGGGCTTCCCCCTTGGTGATGAAATCCAAGTAGGGTCACCGGGACGGGTAAGGTATCCGCTGGGGGATGAAATCCCAGTCGGGCCTTGTCTCAGGTAAGTTTTATGTTTGTTTTGTGCAGGTGGTTTGGTCGTGTAACATGAAGTGATCTAGATTAATTCAATATGCGGTTTAATTACTATGTGTGGTCTAAGAGATGCAGGCAAACAGAAATGAATGCAGAGTGTTTTAATGTCCAAGTCGAAATGTTTGTTCGTATGAAGACGAATGGAGAAAGAGTCGAAGAATATGAGTTTAGCTAGTCTAGAAGTGCAAGAAAGAAAGAAATGTTCGTTTTAGTTCTGCTTATGATGTCGTTTAAGAAGAGACGAAAGGAGGCGAAAAGGAAGAAACCTAATGCACCTAAATGAACGAAAGAAAGAAAGAACCCGAGGAGGATCTAGGGTCCCACCGGGCGTGCCAGAATGTTTCTATGCAAAATTGCTTTCTACATTCAAAGAAGAAATAAGAAACTAAAATAAATGGTTAAGGTTAGAAGTACCTGATAAAGTCGTGCGCACCGAAATCAGACGTTGGAAGATTCTCCTCTTTGGCTGTGGAGGAATGACACCTGCGAAAAAGAAACTAAAACACGAGAAGACGTTAGTCAAAGATATGGTGGGTTGTCAGGCGAACGCCCGATCCCGGAAGTACGAAGACTCCCTAGAAGGATATCAACCCACTGATAAAAAAGAGCATAATATTGAACGAAAGTAGATGATAATGATAGAAATAAATGACAGAAAAATAAAAGGCGTACCTGATAAGCGGCACTATTCTGCACAGTCGCCGTCGTCGGTCTCTGTGATGCCGGCGTCGGTTAGGGAAGGTGCCGACGTCGGTCAAGGTGCCGTCGTCGGTCGGGGCAGTGACCGGCATCGGTAGGGGCAGGTT
Organism: Torreya grandis; assembly: GCA_037957365.1. Classification (NCBI taxonomy): domain Eukaryota; kingdom Viridiplantae; phylum Streptophyta; class Pinopsida; order Cupressales; family Taxaceae; genus Torreya; species Torreya grandis. The sequence goes on from JARHVA010006298.1 coordinate 182,401, forward strand.
CTGGGAAACGGTTCGGGACAGGTTCTGAGAGAGTCGGGTAGGTTCAGGGAGAGTCTGGGGGGTTTGAACAGAGTCAGGATAGGTCTAAACAGTCAGGACAAGGTCTGATATGGTCAGGGTAGGGTTTGATAAAGACAAGGACGAAGTTTAGATAGAGTCGAGACAGGGTTTGGTAGAAGACCCGATGAAAGCCATGGTGTGCAGATTAGTTGATGTCATAGTGTCGATGATTGCTCAGAGTTTGCAGGTTCGTGGAGAAATTCGCAGGTTGGTTGCTCAGCGTTCGGTTGATCAGCATTCTGGGATTGGATTCGAATCGCTGGTGGAGGTTGATGAAGGCGGGGGACGGGGACGGTTCCAGAAACGGTTCGTCAACCGTTTCGGGAAACCGAATGGTAACTGATAACGGTAAAGGGGAAGGTGACCGACGTCGGCAAGATTGCCGACGTCGGCCGATAGGTGACCGACGTCGGCGACATCGGTTGGGTAAAGACCGACGTCGGCAGATGCATAATGGGGATAGAGTCTAGCTTTCACTCTGTGCTCCTCTTTACATGCTGCCAGGGTCAAGGTTGGTGAAACAAGTGATCGGCAAGGGTTCAATAGGCGAAGAAGAAAGAAGACGAGGAATGACCAGGGGAGTCGACACGATTTCGGTGTCTACATTTGCCCCTTTTTGTCTTGTTGGTTGTTCTGGACGAACTGCAAGACAAAAATAGGAGTGAGTGCCCCAGGTGAGGGATAAGGTTGATTTCGTCTTGTTGGTTGTTCGAATGAACTGCAAGACAAAATAGGAAGCAAAATGCCCCGAGTAAGGATGAGGTATTCCCCCTCAAAGCAGGAATCGAGGGAAGGGAACCGGGAATCGGGTGCTAATTTGATAAAGAGCGGATGAAAAAGGGGTGAGGGTGAACGCTGCAAAGGTCGTGATTGCGCGCATACCACTGCACGAGATGGTCAGGTCAAAGTGTCGCAGGTCAAGGATCGAGGAGTGCCAAAATTGAAGTAACCGGGCCCCAGCATTTAGTCATCTACTGATCGGGTCACTCAATCCAAGCTGAAGCTCCAAATGGGTCGTCGCGTTTCAGGTATCCCGGGCTCAGGAAGTGCTCCTAGAAACGCGAAAAAGTCACAAGTAGTGCGGATCAACCGGTGTGCGATCCTATACTTGTGAGGGTCCAAAAAGGTCTGCGCACAATTCTGCTAACCAGTCATGAGGTAGCATACATGCAAAAACAACCAAGGCAACAACGTCTTGGAAGTGGTCGAGGGCGGAGGAGATAGGTATGATTTCCAATGGTTGGTGGTCGATGGATGGATGAATGGACGGAAGGATGCGGCCGAGCTAACCCCAGAAGACCCCATGTCAACTGAGTGCTGCCTACATAGCCCTGGTGATAGGGCCTCAGGCCGATGTAGTTCTCCCTAGAAGGGAGGGAGGGTCAAAGGGATAAAATGGGTGGTGGTCAAGGACAAGATTATGGTTAAAAGAAGGAAAGAAGGGTTGTCCATCAGAGAGATGGACAAACGAGAATGGTCGAGCTAACCTCAGAAGACCCCATGTCAACTGAGTGCTGCCTACATAGCCCTGGTGATAGGGCCTCAGACCAATGTAGTTCAGACAAAGGGTCCGAGTGGTAGACAAGTGGTTAAAATGGTTGATAGATTGGTCGATGATTGGATGAAATGATGAGGAAAAAAAAAAGATGTTGCAGCCTTTTCCAAATGGTGTATTCTGCAACATTGGTTGACGGGTTTTTCATCCCTAGCAATATTCCATATTCGTGATGGATGTATGCTAAAAATGAATTGAGGTCTATTTATGCTTCAGCAAGTATTGGTTTATGCTTAACATAAATTGGGTCGAGTCAATAGTTTCCATGTGTATTGGTGTCCATAGAAACTAGGGTGAATAGGCTAGGTCAGGTTGATGGTCTGAAAAGAGAGTTGAGCTGAGTCGATTGACAAGTGATGAAGGTGAATGTGACCAAAGTGCAGAAGAAGTGAAAAGCATATTGCTCTTTCATTGACAAGGACCAAAAAGGAAGCATAGATAGGGGGTTATGAGAACCAAGAGCCCCATTCATGCGTGACGTCGTTGACCGTGGTTATGTTAGAGCGGTAATCGAATCACTTAGACATTAAAGTGAGCTCGAAGTCCCTTGAGCGGGTGAAAGGAGGAGGAAGGAGGGTAACCCGTTTTAAGAGCAGAGATAACTTTGCCCCTTTTTATAGGAGACCCTGAGACAACTACAAGTCAAGTCCGTGACTCGTTTTTTTTTTTTTTTTTTTTTTTTTTTTTTTTTTTTTTTTTTTTTTTGCGCAGACTGATCAATGCGGGAAGCCTGCAGAGAGATGTCATTTGTTTGGTGGTCAGGTTGTGAAGCTGATCGATGCGGGAAGCTTCTAAAATAATGCTGTGTATTGCCAGAGTAGTCATAGCCATCCTTCGAGGGAGTGGTCTAGATTTTTGTTTAATAAAAAGGCTTTTGAATAGCTGTCCTTCGAGGGAGCAGTCTATTTATTACAGCAATGATAGTACAGCTGTCCTTCGAGGGAGCACTCTGTTTTATTGATTTTGATATAGATATAGTGACCATGGATATATTTTGACATCTTGATTTGTTTTGATAGAAATGTGAGTCATGGATAAGACTGTAGAAGGTCAAGGGCTCCCTTTTTATGAGGACAAAGCATCCATACCGCATAAAAGGGTTATAGGAATTGTTAAGAGGAATAGGGTTGAAAGGAAGTAGGATGAAGAGGATGGGGATTGCTCAAGGGATGAGCTCAAGTTAAGTGTCAAGTGGACGAATACTCGACTAGCAGTAGAACGGTCGCAGATGCAACGCATAAAAAGGGGTCAGGGTCTGATAAATCCCTGGTATATACATGTGCATGATAAGGTCCGAGTCAATTAGGAGCAAACTTGCCCCATTTGCCTCTTTCCAGATTGGTCAAGTGTTGATTGATGAGTGGATGTGAAGTTGGTTGATATGGTTGTTGATTGATTGAAAAAGGGTTGAATGTTTTGATAAAAAGATTGGGTCGAATAAAGGTTGGGTCGAATGTTTGGTTGCTAGTCTGGTTGAGGTTAAGTTGAAAGAGTGATTGATATGTGGTCGAGACTGTGTTGAAAAATTGGTCGAAGTTTGGATGAGGGTTAAATTCCCCCAGCGGCTAGGGAGAATGTTTGACGGATTAGTTAAGGTCGATTGAGGTTTAGTGGTCAGATGGACAGTGTTGATGTCGAATAAAGGGGTTAAAGGCAGCGAAGGGACCTTAGTCTGACGTGGAGATCCCGATTTAGATGACGAGGTTGGAGAGGTATGGGTTGGTGTTGATAATTTGTCAGAGGTGGGGTCAAGAGGATCCTTGATAAGAAGGGTGTCCTTTTTCCGGTGGTGACGAATGACAGCTTTAAGAGCACAACAACACTCGGTGTCATGTCCCGGAGTGTGATGATAGTGGCAGAATTTAGAGTTGTCGAACCAAGATGGCCTTGATCCGAGGGTTGATGAGTGGGGTGGTGTTGAAGGTTTGTTGATAACGTGGTCGAAGAGAGAGGTGTCATTCTCCAAACATTGGTGAACGACGACCTTGAGGGCATGACAATGCTCCGTGTCGTGCCCAGGCGTGCGATGATATGCACAAATGCAAGTGTCATCGAACCATGGAGGTTTTGGTCCGAGAGAGTGATATGGTCTAAGAGGCGGGAGAGAGAGACGAGAGGACTGCAACAATTGCCGTAAGAGCAAGGCATATGAACCTGCTAACGGGTCGGGATGTTTTATTGCAGAGAGGGTTGGTGACATTGGTTTGGGAGGCGTAAGAGGCGTTGGTCGATGGTTTGAAGAAGGTATAAGTCTAACGGGTTGATAGAATAATGGAGGTGACTTACCTCTGTGAAGAATGGGAGTGAGAAGCACTCCAAGTAAAGTAGACGGATGTGGGCCCAAGATTGAAGGTAATGACGAAGATAGGGGAGGAATCCTCCGGTGTGGTTTAGTAGCCTTCTTTGGTTTGGGTTGAGGGCCACCTTTATGCGAGGCAAGATTAGATGTGGGGCGAACACCAAGAGGTTTAGTCTCTTTGGGCATGATGGACGCCTGCGCGGGTTTGGACTTAGATGTGGACGATTTTTCTCTCGATTGAGAAGAGATTAAAGGTATGGGCTCTTTAAGTGGAAAGAGCTCTGGAATAGTCATGGCTTCTGTGTGTGGTTGGAGAGTCAGAAAGGTATGATCGTCTATGGATGATAATAAGGATGAAGGCGAGGCAGCTGGTGTTGATGTGGTCAAAGCGTCCTCCAATATAAGAGAAGTCGCTGGAGGAGAAGTGGGAGAAGAAAGTTCTTCGCCATGTGGAGGAGGTATAGGGGAAGAAAGGTCTTCCACCTGTGAAAGAGGTTGGTTAGGGATAAGAGAAAAGATAGTGTCGACCGTGTGTATATCATGGTCTTGAGGGTCATTGATTATGGTTTGGACGTTGTCTTGAGTAGGCGGGTGATTAGAAAGAGGTTGCTTGAAGATGTCAAGGTTTTGGTTGGGCGGTGCGTTCGGGTTATCCAAAATAAGATCCCCCTTGTCGAGTTTATCCAAGACAGAGGCATATGACTCCCTAATTGGAGTGAATTGACGCTGTATGGATTGACGTTGAAAATGTTTATTGATGTAGTCTAATGTTGAAGATGATGTTCGGTTGGTTATTGTTGAAGATGATGGTCTAAAGATGACAGTGTTTGCCGACTCCTTGGAGTGAGAGTGGGCAGAAAAAGGTCTGGAAGAAGAATGGTCATTGGTTCTTGTGTTAGTGTTACACAATTTGACCTTGTCTTCTTCAATAGCGCAGAGTTCAAGCTTTCGGGCCATGGTGAAGGCCTCGTCAAAAGTGTGGAATGTCTGAACCCGCAGGGTGGACGAGATATGACTGACACATGCTCGAGAAAAGAGCTCAATGAGCTCGGGTTGAGGCAAGGAGAAGAAGAGCTGATTGATTAAGCTTCTCCAACGAGCGACAAAATCGATGATTGATTCGTCGTCAAATTGCCTGATGGAGTAAAGGTCTGTGATCGAAACTTGTTTAGTGATATTGATAGAAAAATGGTCAACGAATAGTTGGGCAAGTTGGATGAATGAAAAGATAGAATGTCTGGCAAGAGAACTATACCAGTCAAGGGCAGGGCCAGAAAGCGACATAGGAAACGTGCGTAGAAGTAACGCATCGTCGTGGGCGATAAGGTAACAGGCATGTCTAAATGCCCGTAGATGTTGTTGTGGGTCTTCCTTACTCTGAAAGTGAGTAAATTTAGGAAGCTCCCAATGGTTAGGGTATGGTCGAATAGGGACTGAAGGGTGGATGGGCTCGCTGCAAACTTGTTCATATGACAAAGTATTGCTTGAACCAAAGATAGAAGCTTCGAGACGGGACATTTTATCTATCAGCATCTTGATGACGTCTGCTGACAGATTGGCAGGTTGAGCGCCTCCTAGGTTGTAAGGCGCTTGAAAGAGGTTAGAAGAGGCGTGCGACATAGTCGGTTGTACAATGTACGGATGGCTAGTCGCAGGGGCAGAAGTAGAGGTTAAGGGTGGTTGCGTTATGAAGGTAGAAGGCATAGGCTGACTAGATACCGCCAAAGGAGGTTGTGTGATGGTATTGACAAAGGGCGAGGTAGGCACTCTTGCATATATAGGTGCAAGAGTGTGTGGGGTCGAGGCAATCAAGTTCTGATATGATGTAGAACTTGGTTGAATTGCAGGTGGTTGAGGGGGTAATGAAACCTCGGTGGAGGTTGGTCTAAAAATAGACGAGGAGGCCGAACTTTGCGTATAGGCCATGGTCGGGTTAATGGTTGAGGCGAAAGGTTGAGTCGTAAAAGGTTGGGTGGCGAACGGTGTTGATGTCGTCGCCACGTCGTCCGAAAGGTCCCGCATTGGTTTTCTTGCGAGGTAGTTTTGGAGGGCTGCGGTATTGAGGTCCAAGAATCTTGCAAAGTCTTGGTCCCCTTCTGGGATGATAGGCGTCTGGGTTGGAGATAGTCTAGTAGGAATTCTTTCGGTCTTCGAATAGAACTCCATTATATGATTGGTTGTAGGCGGGGTAGGCGAAAGCGATTGATGGCTAGCGTGGTCAAGAAGGGCCTTGGTTTGACTACGTGTCAGAACCATTCAAGGCAAGAAAGAACGTCCTCACAAGCTCAAACAAGCAGATAAGAACGGAAAAGAAGAAGACACAAGCAGATCCTAAAACTCTAGGAGTAAATTTTTAGGATTATAATGGCTTATGCCTTAGAATGTGTGTAGAGGAGGATTGGTTGAAAAATGGGTCTTAGTAGAAGTAGTCTATGGATGGTTTCGGGTTTTGTTATGGTGCTCAAGAAGTCTGTGTTAGGGTCTGGTACGTGGCCTGGTGCTAAGGAGCAAGCTCCCCTCACTTCACGATTCCAGTGGTTAGCTGGTTTCGCTTAGCCAAGATATACCTCGCCTAGAGATTAGACTCCGCCAGAGAACGGAGTGGGCTTCCCCCTTGGTGATGAAATCCAAGTAGGGTCACCGGGACGGGTAAGGTATCCGCTGGGGGATGAAATCCCAGTCGGGCCTTGTCTCAGGTAAGTTTTATGTTTGTTTTGTGCAGGTGGTTTGGTCGTGTAACATGAAGTGATCTAGATTAATTCAATATGCGGTTTAATTACTATGTGTGGTCTAAGAGATGCAGGCAAACAGAAATGAATGCAGAGTGTTTTAATGTCCAAGTCAAAATGTTTGTTCGTATGAAGACGAATGGAGAAAGAGTCGAAGAATATGAGTTTAGCTAGTCTAGAAGTGCAAGAAAGAAAGAAATGTTCGTTTTAGTTCTGCTTATGATGTCGTTTAAGAAGAGACGAAAGGAGGCGAAAAGGAAGAAACCTAATGCACCTAAATGAACGAAAGAAAGAAAGAACCCGAGGAGGATCTAGGGTCCCACCGGGCGTGCCAGAATGTTTCTATGCAAAATTGCTTTCTACATTCAAAGAAGAAATAAGAAACTGAAATAAATGGTTAAGGCTAGAAGTACCTGATAAAGTCGTGCGCACCGAAATCAGACGTTGGAAGATTCTCCTCTTTGGCTGTGGAGGAATGACACCTGCGAAAAAGAAACTAAAACACGAGAAGACGTTAGTCAAAGATATGGTGGGTTGTCAGGCGAACGCCCGATCCCGGAAGTACGAAGACTCCCTAGAAGGATATCAACCCACTGATAAAAAAGAGCATAATATTGAACGAAAGTAGATGATAATGATAGAAATAAATGACAGAAAAATAAAAGGCGTACCTGATAAGCAGCACTGTTCTGCACAGTCACCGGCGTCGGTCTCTGTGATGCCAGCGTCGGTTAGGGAAGGTGCCGACGTCGGTCAAGGTGCCGTCGTCGGTCGGGGCAGTGACCGGCATCAGTAGGGGTAGGTTCTGAGAAACGGTTCGGGACAGGTTCTGAGAGAGTCGGGTAGGTTCAGGGAGAGTCTGGGGGGTTTGAACAGAGTCGGGATAGGTCTAAACAGTCGGGACAAGGTCTGATATGGTCAGGGTAGGGTTTGATAAAGACAAGGACGAAGTTTAGACAGAGTCGAGACAGGGTTTGGTAGAAGACCCGATGAAATCCATGGTGTGCAGATTAGTTGATGTCGTAGTGTCGATGATTGCTCGGAGTTCGCAGGTTCGTGGAGAAATTCACAGGTTGGTTGCTCAGCGTTCGGTTGATCAGCGTTCTGGGATTGGATTCGAATCGCTGGTGGAGGTTGATGAAGGCGGGGGACGGGGACGGTTTCAGAAACGGTTCGTCAACCGTTTCGGGAAACCGAATGGTAACCGATAACGGTAAAGGGGAAGGTGACCGACGTCGGCAGGATTGCCGACGTCGGCCGATAGGTGACCGACGTCGGCAACATCGGTCGGGTAAAGACCGACGTCGGCAGATGCATAATGGGGATAGAGTCTAGCTTTCGCTCTGTGCTCCTCTTTACATGCTGCCAGGGTCAAGGTTGGTGAAACAAGTGATCGGCAAGGGTTCAATAGGCGAAGAAGAAAGAAGACGAGGAATGACCAGGGGAGTCGACACGATTTCGGTGTCTACAGGTGGAATAGCGGTTAGCTAGATTTCAAAGTTGTAGAAGGTTGTTTCCTTGTCTACTACAGAGGCAGAATACATTGCAATCACAGAGGCTAGTAAGGAAATGATTTGGATGACTTAGTTCATGGAAGAGTTGGGAAAGGAGCAAGAGAGTTGTAGATTATACAGTGATGGTCAAAGTGCAATTCATTTGGCAAAGAATTCAGCCTTTCATTTAAGAACCAAACATATACAGCCTAGGTACCACTTCATTAGACAGGTATTGGAGGATGGATAGTTGAATCTAGAAAAGATCCATACAAATAAGAACCCTGCTGATATGTTAACAAAGCTGGTAACAAAGGAGAAGTTGAATCTTCATTCAACTTTTCTTGGTCTTCAAGATTGAACTTGAAGATGGAGACGCAAGCCAGAGATGGCTAGAGGATGTTGCTGTAGAGGTACAGGTACAGTTGTTTATCTCTAAGTGAGAGATTGTTGAGATGTGGAGCTAAAAGCTTCACTATTGAGCTAGTGATAAGGTTGCTGGATTTAATTAGTAAGTGACATCGGTTACATAGTGACCGACATCAACATTATCACTGACATTAGTTAGGCATGGGTCAGGGATTAGCTGATGTCAGTCATATGCAGACCGACTGGCATCGGTCACCTATGTGTGTGCATTTGTATGTGTTTCTAGAATTAGATTTGTTCTAATTTTAGGAGAACAATTGGTTTGCATATAAAGACTAATTTTTGTCTTGAGTCTATTTTTCTAATTATTATTTGCCTTGGATCCTATTTAAGAGACCCATGGGGCAGTACTGTAACTAAGCAAAAGAAGAGAAGAGGGAACAACTCAGTAATTGTGTGTGAGAGAGAGAAATCTTGAGGGAGAATTACTGTACATCTAAGAGGTGTGACAAGAAAAGAGATTTCTTCATTGTATTTCCTTCTGGAAGAGTTTAATACAAGATTTTATTGTTTCTCTTATTCTTTGTTGTTTCTAATTTCTAGTTACTTATTACTTCTGGTTTAATTCTGTGTTTAGTTGCTTATACAAAAGTAATCAATTGTACTGTGAGGTCTTAACAAGTGGTATCAGAGCTACATGATCCTAACACATGATCATGCCATCAGACATGTTCTTGGTAGTACACCACCCAACATCAGGCCATACAGGTATCCCTATACCCAAAAAAGTGAAATTGAAAATATGGTATAAAAGATGTTGGATGCAGGAATCATTTGCTATAGCCAAAGTGAATACTTAGTCACTAGTTGTCATGGTGAGAAAGAAAGATGACACTTGGAGGATGTGCCTTGACTACAAATAACTCAATAAGTACACTATCAAAGATAAGTTTCTAATTCTTGTCATTAATGAATTTCAAGATGAATTAAATGGTGCTCTTTATTTTACCAAGTTAGATCTACATTCTAGGTATCATCAAATCAATATCTATGATGAAGACATGCCCAAAACTACTTTCACAACTCATGAGGGTCATTTTGAGTTTTTGGTTATGCCTTTTGGCCTAACAAATGCACCATCTACTTTTCAAAGTTTGATGAATACTATTTTAATCCATTTTTGAAGAATTTTTTTTTGGTATTCTTTGATGATATCCTCATTTATAGTAAAAATTAGGTAGACCATTTGCAACATGTGAAATAGGTACTCTCCATTTTGGAGCAAAATCAATTATATGCCAAACCTTCCAAATGTACTTTTGGGGCTAGTGAAGTTGAATATTTGGGTCATTTGGTATCTTATGAATGAGTGAAAGTGGATCCTAAAAAAATCTAAGCAATGGTAGATTGGCCAATTTCTAAGACACTCAATCAACTTCAGGGATTTTTGGGACTTACTAGTTATTACCATATATTTGTCAAAAATTATGGTAGTATTACATCCCCACTTACCTCTTTGTTAAAGAAAGACTCCTTTTAGTGGACTGATGTAGCTACCCAGACATTTAAACAATTGAAATTGGCTATGTGCACTACTCCATTATTGGCCACTCCTAATTTCTCTAAGACTTTTGTGGTTAAATGTGATGCATCTGGGTATGGTATGGGTGTTGTACTCATGCAAGAAGGTAGACCACTAGCATTTGAAAGTCGTCAACTCAAGGTTAAAAATCAGCACAAGCCCATCTATGAGAAGGAAATGATGGCCATTTTGCATATAGTCAAACAATGGAGACCTTATTTGATGGGTTACCACTTTCTGGTAAAAACTGATATGATAGTCTTAAATATTTTTTAGAACAAAGGTTGCCATTTGAATAATAATAGAAATGGATAACTAAGATACTACGCTATGATTTTGAAATAGTCTATAAAAAAGGCAAGGACAATGTGGTGGTAGATGCACTCTCTAGAAAAGATGAATCAATGGAGGCATTTCTATGTGCCATAACCATTTTGTAGGTAGATTGGCTAGAGGAAGCACAATCAGAATGAGAACACGATAGTATTGCTCATGATTTGATTCAAAATCTTCAACAGGGTTTAGATGGATTTGAAAAATTCACATGGAAAGGTAATGCATTATGTTACAAAAATATATTGTACCTATGTAAGGATTCTCTTCTTAAACAAAAAATCCTTGAAGAACTTCATGCACCTCCAATTAGGGGTCATTAATTTTTTTTAAAAACCTATCACAAGATCAAGAAAGATTTTTTTTGGGATGGTCTCAAGGGGGATGTCTAGAAATATGTGGCTGAATGTATGCTCTATCAACAAAACAAAGGTGAAACCATCAAAACACTAGGTCTTTTACAACCTTTATCTATCCCTAGCTAGTGTTGGGAAGAGGTCTCTATGGATTTCATTATAGGTTTACCAAGATATGATGGTTAAAATATTATCATGGTTGTGTAGATCATCTTAGTAAGTATGCTCATTTTTTTTCATTATCTCAACTATTTGTTTCTAGTACAATAACTTCTACTTTATTTAATATAGTTCAAAAACTACATGGGACTCCTAAGATCATTGTCAGTGATAGAGATCCCATTTTTACTAGTAATTTTTAGACTAAGCTATTTACATGTTTAGGCACTCAATTGGCTCATAGTTCATCCTATCATCCTCAATCTGATGGACAAACTAAGGTAGTCAAAAAATGTCTAGAATGATATCTTCATTCTTTTGTTTCTGATAAACAAGATAAATGGGTTCATTGGCTACCACTTGCTGAATGGTGGTATAATACTTCAATTCATAGTTCTTCTAAAATGTCTCATTTTATGGCACTATATGGATACCATCTTCCATCCATCACTTCCACCTTGAAGGTCCATCCTAAGGTTCATGTAGTTGAAGAACATATTCACCATCAATAGGAGGTTCTTGCAAGTTTGCATGAAAATTTAGCTATGGCCCAGAATCACATGAAGCAATAAGTAGATCAACATAGAAGAGGCATTTTGACATTGGTGATTGGGTCTTTGTTTAATTACAACCATAAAAATATATTTCCTTAAATTAACAAAAAAAGGATAAAAATTTGTCCCCTAAGTATTATGGGCCTTATCAGATCTTGCGAAAAATTGGTAGTGTAGCCTACAAGTTAGATTTTCCTTCATCTACTTGTATAGATCTAGTATTTCATGTATCATGCCTAAAGATGGTTATTGGACATAAAGTTACCATTTAAATTTAATTACCAAAATTAGATGAGGAAGGTAAATTTATTCTTGATCATGAGGTGATCCTTCAATGATGCACCAAGCAACTACGTTCTAGAGCAATTATAGAATATCTGATCAAATGGAAGAATCTACCATGTGAAAATGCCACTTAGGAGGATGAAGCATTTATACAATAGCATTCAGAGTTGCCATAACATTGAGAATAATCTTTTTTTGAAGGGGAAGGGATTGTTATGCCCTTAACCATTGGTGTGTCTAGGGATATGTATGGCTGACTTGGGCTTACATACCTCTTTTATTTACTTGTTACATTTCTCTATGTTCTTAGATAGGTTGGACTATGAAATAACATTAGCTAAGTAGAATATATATATGAGGTATTGGTTAGTCTTTAAGGATCATGTGTGAATTATTTTGATAATAGTGCATTGTTGTGGATGTTTCCCCCTTGAAGTGGCTTTGCTATATTATCCAATATTCTATTTTGCTGTCAATTATCATTATGAATCTCTCATATTTTATTATTCTATGAAATATAAAATAATTATATGTTAATATTTGAGTAGTTTCATTAAAATAATAAAGCACATGATTATAAACTCTATGGCCTTAATAACATAAAAATATGATTTATACTTCACAACTTAGGGCAAAAGGACTTAAATAGTTATTTGCAAATAACCCACTCAAAACTGCTAGAACACTCCTAAACCTAGTCATGAACAACTTGATATTTAACACCTAAAATAACACTTACCATGAATAATAATGATTTAAAAATATCCTTTTACATATATATACAAATATTAAATAAAAAAATCATAAGGTCTAATGTTAAATGTTTGTCTTGCAGACCAATCTTGTGACCTCAGCACATAGTCAAACTAGAACCAAACAAGCCATATTGGATTCAACATTTCAACCACTTTAACTTAATATAAAAACTGATAAAAATAATGTATAGGAAATAAATTTCACAAAAAAAAAACACCATGTCCATTATATGCTTCAATTCAAGGCATAGAGCCTCAAACTCATCACTACAACTTGCTTACCTAGAATTGCTAGTTTACCTTAAAGCAAAGTCATGATGACATTGAAATTCAACACCTATATGACCATTTTAAAAGAATTTTTTTTTAAGTATATGAACCTATGAAATATCCAAACCATATTAAAATATAATCATATGGTATGGTGGCAACTATTGGTCTTATAGACAAATTTGATGACCTTACTATATACAGACCTCACTAAGCCAAACATGCCATTTTGGATTCATCATTTTCACCATTGTACCTAAATTTAAAGATTTATACCAAGATTTAATAGGAAATACTAGTCCTAAAAATATATTTATGCACTAGGTTTCATCACTCTATCATGATAACACATCCCTAATCATATTCTTGTTGTTGCCTGGGTTTTTCACTATTTCCATCATTAGGTCTATTAGTGATTGGCTAACTTGGATGACTAGTTTAACATACTTGAGGGATATAACCTATATATAAAATTTCATTGACATGAAAAATGAGTCTCAATATTCATCCTTAATTAATTTCCAAACTTTTTCCAATACAACTTCTTATAGCTATAACTTCTTAATAAATAAGCATGTATCTTCACATTTTCTCTCTCTTGATTGCTAATAACCACCACCTAGAGTACCTGGGATATTTCAATAAAATATACATACATTTAACTAAGCATTAAAAACCATATTTATAAATTTTGAGTCATGTCTTCTTTATCGTGTCACTATTAGGGTTCTAAAAGCTTTTAAACACACTTTCACTATTAACGACTGTTCATAAAACATATCCCCTCAATCCAAAAAATAATGTCTTAAATTTATAAATAGGACCATTTATAATATATAATGAATATCTTAAATTACCATGTAGAGGTTTTAAAACCTAGTGAGCACAAAAAAATCCTTCTTGGGTTGATAATCCTTCATTTTGAGCACTCGAGAGACCTTGAAACAACATTTCATGTTTTTAACTTAAAACTATAACCTTAAACTATATGAATAAACTTAAAAAAACATAACTCACCTATAAAAATTCTTACATGAGCTCAAATTTTTTTAAATATTATCATGACCCCTCATTAGGCTATACTCTCTCTCTTTACTCTCTAAACCTTGACCTACAAAGCAACCTATCTCATACTTAAACACTTTCATACATCCTTAACATGACTTGACAATAGATCATGATACTTCATTAGGCTAGGCAGGGTCTACAAATTGTTTAGTTGTAGACTCGATATGAAGGTCCCATCCTTGTAAACTTACCCTAGGACTCTTATGAATGATAAAATGAATCACATGAATACTAAATAAACCTTATACAATTAATCATTCCTATTTTCACTCATCTTACCAAGTCACCATACTCATACCTTTTCATAAGGACTTTATATGTCATGACTAGTGTCATGCCTAGACTTCTTAAGCACTTGAAACTTGAAAATTAAAATTGAAAAACTTTTGAAAGTATCTATAATTTAATTAAATGATTAAACAATAACAAATAATATTTCACAATCTCATTCTTACTTCACCAAAATTTACCATGCACATCTTCTCAGAAGGTCTAGACTAGGCTTCTCAAGACATCTTATACTCAAGAACTAGTATAAAACATGCTTACCTCAATGATATCAAACAAGTAAAATATTTATAAAACACTCTCACACCAATATATAAATCTCTTATAACCTCATTTATACCTAAAGCCTCATAACCATGATTTAATGCTCATTTGACCATTATACCTATTGATAACACTGGCAACTTCAAGTTAACCTGTATCTTGACATCAACTTTGACATCAACCAATATAAGAGGCATTAGGTTTGATCCAAATTATTTATTGAATTAAAATTATCTCTTATCACATGGCTTTCTTGTCATATCAATGGTAATAATTCTCAACACTGCTATGTGTATACACATAATATTTTTTAACTTTATCAATTATTGATGTTTTATATCTTGTAAGAACCCATCGAGTCTCAATATCACTGAGTGTAAACCTTAAATGGTGCATCACGAAAGGTTAGGTAGACCATTGGTGCTTCACAAGATTATTCTCCCTTATTTCCACTTATTATCAATCTAACCAGCTCCTAAAAACCATTCCCCTAATCTTTGCCTCCTATTTTACACACTCCTTTAGTATTTTACCATCTTCATTCACCATTTCCCTAACCTAAATCCATTTTTTATAGTTTACATGAATATGTCAACTACATCAACCTTATATTATTATTGAAAAAACTTCTTAGGGTCTAGTTGACCTAATCTATGACCTAGTTAGTTTTGTCAATTGTGATACTAGGTCGACCAAGTTGACCTTGTCAACTAAAACTTTCATAAGGTTTTAGGGTTAGATCTTCCTATATAAACACATTAATTTTGAAATTTTTAGAGAGTAGACAAGAGTTATTATTCATTTGTGATTTTTTATAATATATTATACCACCATTCTACTTGAGGAGTCTTACTGTAGGGTTTCTCCTTGGAGAAGAATATAGTCTTATGGAGAAGTCTTGGATGCTTTGGCCTTTCTTAGTGATCCTAAAAAACCAAAAAGATCTCTTGTGAAACACCTTTATCCAAGGGAGAGATTGAGTCTCAGTGGGTTCATATTTCAGGTAAGTATCTCTAACTTTAATACTCTCTTTAGTATATAGAAGTATCATAAGTAATGGCTTTTGAATAATATTCTCTCTCTCTCTCTCTCTCTCTCTCTCTCTCTCTCTCTCTCTCTCTCTCTCTCCATGCATTAGGGTTTTATATAAACATAGCTTAATTAGGATTCTCTTATGCATGTTTACTTTTATTTTTATTAACCCCCACTTTATGCCATAAGCATTGGTGAGCACTAGATTAGATTTTTCTTTACTTGCTACTATTTTAGTGAGAATGAAAACATATGACCTAGTTAAGGTTATTGCATAGTTTTGCTTGACTAGAGGCTTTGAAATCCTCTGTATTTATATTATTTTGGTAAAAGATCCATTGGATAGGTCTAATGGATCCATATTTGTCATGACCCTAATTATCTAATGTATCCCCAATCATAAGTGTAAGTACGATGTATCTTCTCAGAGTTAGGATTGATTTGTAAAATATGAAAAAGGTCACCATGGTCATTTGAATTTGTATTGACTTCCATAATACCCATATTTTTTATCCCAATGATAATTTCCCTCTACCTTAAATAGATTCCATTGTTGATTCCACAACTAGTTATGAAATGTTCTCTTATGGATGGTTTTTTAGGCTATACAAAAATTAACATTGCCCCCTAAGACTAACATAATAAAAATTTCACCATAGAATGGGGCACTTATTGCTATGTTAAAAAGACCTTCTGACTCAAAAATGCCAAAGCTACTTATCAACAATCAATGACCCATATATTTCATGACCTTATTCATAAAATTGTAGAAACCTATGTGGATGACCTTATTGATAAGTATAAATGCTACAAGACTCATCTTTCTGATCTTTCCATCATCTTCAATCATCTTCTTAAATACAAAGTTAGACTAAATCCTTACAAATATGTTTTTGATGTTACATATGGTAAACTATTAAGATTCTTAGTTTCTTTCCATGACATCGATGTTGACCTTGCCAAGATTCACTTTATCATCAACATGCCCATCCTTTGATCCATTCCATATATTCACACTTATCTCAATAAACATAGATAAATTAGATTATTCATCCCTAAAATGGCTTATTGTATCCACTCCATCAATTCTCTTCTTAAGAAAGGTAATTATGTAGAATGGATAGATCCCTATCAAAAACCATTTGATAATATGAAATAATCATTACTTCACCCACCTACTATTCATACCCCTTTAAATTATTGACCTTTGATCCCATATACTTATTCCACACCAATATCCATTGTGGTAATACTTTCCCAACAAGACAATACTATAATATAGTATGCCATCTACTATATTAGTTGAGGCCTCATTGGTTATGAGAAACATTACAAAAAAGTTGAAATTGATTTCCTCACCATATATTTTGTGGCTAAAAAGCTTTAGATTTAATATTATATGCTTTATCAGACCATTTATAGCATCATCTATTACGATCTGCTTCATCACTTTTTCTCCAAATACTTTTTTCCTAGAGATAGAATTGGCAAGTGGATGGTTCTTCTCATGGAATTTGATCTTTGAATTATTAATAAAAATCTATCAAAGGACAAATCATAGCTAATAAATTTGTCATAGCTCTTGTGCCCACTACCGAACACCTTCAAGATAGTATTCCTAATGATAATATTATCTATATTAAAGATTTCAACCAAGCCATCTCCCTTAAATATTACATCTATAACTTCACTTCTAATCTTGAAAAAAATCAGCTCCATAGAATTATGATCCTTATCGATACTACTAAACCAAAAGTAGTTATCAAAGAACTTCCTAAAATTAATGTCGCTTTACATGAGGATACTTGGACCCTTCACTTTGATGGTACTAAGTACCTTCAAAGAGATAGGGTAGGTTGTATTCTTATGATTCCTCTGGTAAAAATAATCCCTTTAGATTTTCACTTAACACTTGATGTCACTAAAAACATGGTAGAGTACAAAGCTTTAATCTTAGGCATGAGAGATGCCCTTGATTTAGATATCTAATACTTACATGATTTTTGTGATTCCCAACTCATTTAACACCAAGTCAAAGGTGATTACCAAATCAAAATTTATAATCTCATTTATTATTATCAAATTGTAACTACTCTTGCCATATATTTTATTTCTTTCACCATCAAGCCTATCCCTCAAGATCAAAATTCTATTACTAATTCCCTTGCTTCTTTAGCATCTCTTTTTCATCCATACCACATTCTTAGTGATCCCACCTTTTTTATTCAAATAATAAAATATCCATCTTCTACTTAAACACATAATTTGATAATCTACCACATTGTGATCATCACCATTTAACAAAACCCATGGCATAAAGACATCATTCAATTTATGGAACACCAAAGCTATCCTCCCAACTTAGATTCTCGTGAAAAGACTCATATTCACAAATAAGCTCTTAAGAATGTATTTTTATATAACATATTATATTATCATAATGTTAAAGGTACCTTTCTCTACTTGTTATACAAGATGAGGTTCCTCCTCTTCTTAAACAAGCACATGGGGGCATTTGTAGTGGCCATTATAGCAGACATGTAGTAACCCATAAATGTTTATGTATGGGATACTTTTGTCCCATTCTTAAAAAGGTTGCCATATAATTTGCTAAAAAGTGTATTCCTTTTTAGATTCATGATGATTTAATTCATTCACATCTATTCGAGCTTCAAACTATATAATCTCCTTGGCCATTCTCCATGTGGGGATTAGATCTCATAGGAAAATTACCTTGATCTCGTGATGGACATGTATTTATAATCACATCCATAGAATATTTTACAAAGTGGGTTAATTTTATGCCTTTTTTTTTATGTCAATAGTACCACCATCTCCAAATTCATCCTTAATCAAATCATTTTCCACTTTGGTGTCCCTCATACTATCATTTTAGATAATGGTGGTAATTTCAAAAATAAAGATGTCAAACAACTCTGTGCTAAATTTAAAATCAATCATAAATTATCCACACCTTATCATCCACAATGTAATGTCCAAGCTAAGTCCACCAATAAAATTATTAATAAAATTTCTCGAAAAGGTAATTCATGAAATACACATGGATTGGCATCTTCATCTCTATGCTTCTCTTTGGGCCTATTACACTAGCATACATACTACCACTAAGGCAGTGCCTTTGTCTCTAGTCTATGGTTTTGAATCATTCATTCTATTATAAGTTGAGTTTATCTCTCTTTATATATCTATTCATGGTATCGTACCTAATTAAGAATTATGTGAAGCTCACCGTCATGCTCTTGATCTCCTTGATGAACACCATCTTTCTACTTTGCAACATAATCACCAATAAAAAAAATTTAAAGTCTACATGTTTAATGTTGGTGATCTTGTCCTTACATTAGACTACGCTCATGAAAAAGAAGGTAAATACACCTAAAAGTGGTGGGTGCCCTATTTAGTTAAAGATATTCTTGGACCAAGTACCTATCACCTTCAAACTAAAGAAGTCTATATTTTCAAAGAACCCACCAACACATAATTCATTAAGAATTATTTTGCCTAATTCTTCCCTTCTTTTCATGATTTCTTTATTCTATCTATATAACACTTTTTTTTAGTATACTTACATGGGTCTTACACTGTGTAGTAGCTCTCTATTTTCAAAAACCTTAGTCCTTTTTGGTCTTTTGGTTCCTTTTTGTCATGAGTTGTATTGTAAAATTAATGATATGATCTAATATTCCTCATGTTGTACTTTGATCACCTTTATTTTCATACTTCTTACACACTTTTTGACACCCCTTCGGTTTCTCTTTTGTCAGTTGTAATGTAATACCATGGATAGGATCTGGCCTTCCTCACAAATACCATATTTTTATTACACGATTTATTTTTTCAATAAATTTTATATACCCCCTAGGTTTTTATTTTATGAGTTTCAGTGTAAGACCATGGATAGGACCTAGACTTCCTCATAAAATCACCATCTTGTCATTCCTTTTTCTAGAATGTGTTTTTTAATGGTTATGAGTTCTTGATATTTGTTCTCAAACTTCAGTTTTTGCTTCTTTGTTTAGATAAAAATTACAAAATTAACCTATGATAAGCATGTTTTCCTACATTTCCTTGATTCTTATGATAAAGAATCACACTTTTCTAACATTGTATCCCCTTTTTCACCATTTATCACATTTTTTTCAATTTGAAGTAATTTAAATTGTTTCATGCTTCATTCTTCTTGATTTCCTTTCCTTTCATCCACATTGGATAAAATAAGGTTGAAGTCAAAATAACACTTTGATTTCACCTAGATTTACAATACTCTTAGACACCATGATCTCTAAATTCTCTCTCTTAACAACCAGGTCCCAAGTATTCAAATAAAAGTCATATTTATTACCCATGTTTGGTTCTCAAACTCCATATGGAGGAGGAATAGAAAAATTCATCAAGAAAGTTAAAATCCAAATCATTTGAAATAAAATGTAATGATATACAAAAGGCAACATACAAATGTCAAAATTCAAAATCACACCAAAATATTTGATTACAAGCATATCTCCTATCTCTAAACAAAGCTCAAACTCCATAATTAGCCTCATAATAGAGCTGAGGTCCATTGGGGTATGGTACGCCATTAGATTGGAATAGGATATTTCAATAAAATTTATAGTGCTACCTACTTTCTCATGTAAGTACTCAAGCTTTGTAGTAGATTAATGAATCTGTAAGGGGTTCTCAAGAATGGGGAACACGTTATGGGAAGGTACTTCCATTTTACTTTTCATACATATATCCTTCATGGGATGATCTATATAATTCATTTGTTGACATAAGAATTGTGTGGTTAAGAAAATTTCTTTAGAGTCCTTAATCTAGATAGTCCTCTTATTTTGACAAACCTAATTTGAGTGTCTTTACTTTAATAAAGAGTTCCTCTACATTGGTTTCTCCTTCATTTTCCCCTCCACCCATTTCATTTCCCCCTTGATAGGCAAAGTATGATTCTAATACTATTTTCCCTTCTTTTATACTTCCATCTTCTTTACATCTTAAAAACATGATAGCACTACTTTATTTCAATTTTATCTACCCTTATAATAAAAAAACATGTTTGATAAACTATTGATTACTTTCTCTACGCCATGTCACTACATTTCTAAACATACTTTTCTTCCTTTTACCATTTGTCATTATTGTACCACCCTTTTTGCAGACACTTGAGTTCATTTCTACTTTCATGTACTTTTTCCATTATTGAATGAAGTTGGATTGTTACTTCTCACTCACCAATATTTTTTTCACTTTTATTCACCTTTTTCCATTGTTGATTGAGTCAAGATTATTATTTCTCCCTCATCAATGTTGTTTTACCACTTTGATTGCCCATATTTGTTTAAGTAAGGATTGTTATTGATTTCACATTAATTTTTTATTACCATCTTTTTGGCATGTATCCTTGGTTTGACTTGGTAGGTTTGCCTTTCTTACTTAAGGTTTACTTGTTCAAGTTTTTTAGTGTTTAGTAGCCTTGGCTTTTTTGGTTACTCAATTTACTCTAAATTTTGACTTGGTCATTTGGTCTAACATAACACTTGTCACCCCAGCTTACCGAATTTCCAAGTATGTCCTATCGACAAACACCAGTTATCTTGGATTTCATAAATTTGTTTATTTTTTCTCTTTAGTTTAGTATTCTTGGGTTTGTCAAAATTATTCTCTATGCCCTCTACAATAAAAAATATGAACACAACATATAACCATACAATGATAAAGGTAAGTCAAGGTATGCATGACATTTAATTTTTAGTTATTTTATGATTTAAAATATTTCAACTTTTTGTAGCCTCAACATGGTGTGTTACTATGCTATTTCTCGAATCACCATCACCTATTGCCCCTGAGTGACACATGATGAGATTCGATTGGGGCATATGTATACACATAATATTTTCAAACTTTATCAATTACTAATGCTTTCAATCTTACAAGAACCCATTGAGTCTCAATCTCTTTGAGTGCACACCTTAAAGGGTGCACCAAGAAAGGGGTGGGTATACTATTGGTGTTTTGTAGGATTGTTGTCCTTTATTTCCAATTATTATCAGTCCAACCAACTCCTAAAAACCATTCCCCTAATCTTTTCCTCCCATTTTACACACTCCTCTAGTCTTTTACCACCTTCATTAAACTTTTCGCTAACCTAAACCCCTTTTTGATAGTTTACATGACTATGTCAGCCACATCGATCATGTATTCTTATTGAAATAACTTATTAGGGTCTAGCTAACCTAGTCCATGAACTTGTTAGTTTTTGTTAATTACAATTTTAGGTCAACTAGGTTGACCTTGTTGGCTAAAATTTTCATAAGGGCTTAGGGTTAGATCTGCCTATATAAAAACATTCATTTCACCATTCTTATAGAGTAGACAAGAGTTATTATTCATTTTCACTTCTTTACAATTTACTCTTTCACCATTATATTTAAGGAGTTTTAGCTTAGGGTTTCTACTTAGAGAAGAATCTAGTCTTATGGAGAAGTCTTGAATGATTTGGATTTTCTTAGTGATCCATACAAACCAAAACAACCTCTTGAAAAGTACTTTGGTCTTAGGGATAGATTGAGTATCATGTTTATCTTCTAGGTAAGTATCTCTAACTTTACTCCTCTCTTTAGTAGATAAAAGTAGCATAAGTAATGGATTTTGAATAATATTCTCTATCTCCATGCATTATGGCTTTATATAAACATAGCTTAATTAGAATTATCTTATGCATGCTTAATTTTATTTTTATTAACCCCCATTTTGTGCCACAAGCTTTGGTGAGAACTAGATTAGATTTTACTTTACTTGTTATTTAGTGAATATGAAAACATAGGACCTAGTTAGGGTTATTGCATAGTTTTGCTTGACTGGAGGCTTTGGAACCCTCTATAGAGATATTATTTTAGTAAGACATTCCTTAGCTAGGTCTACTAGATCCATATTGGTCATGACCCTGATTATCTAATGTATCCCCAATCTGATGTGTAAGTATGATCTATCTTCTTCAATCTAGGATTGATTTGTAAAATCTATTGTATACACCATGGACCATCAATATAGGAGATATATAAATATCCCTATAAGTTATTTTGGGTGATCTTATTTACTATTATTACTCTTAATTTCCCATACTTTCTTATTATTTTCTATGTATTCCTATGCACTCTATGTCTTCCTTACTCAAAAATCATTATCATTAGAAAGCTAACTCTTTATATAATTATTGCTTCTTATCCCAATACTAAATATGAGCTTGAGTATAGAGACACCACATTCCTAGGTGGACTAACATGCTTAAAGGACTATAATGAGATGTTTAAGATAATTGAATTGGTCCCCAAGTCCTCTGCTAGCAAAGATGAACATAAGGCCAAGTTTGAATATTGCCTTTGGGCATATGAGAAGTGTAGGATACACTAAGCCATGAATAATTTGGATGTATTCCCCTATGTAAGCTTGTTCAAAAAATTTATAATCAATACTAAGTGAGCACAAGATGGTATCCATGACATGGTCTACTCCATGAGTTCCTAGAATTATATCATAGATATCTTGAGAGGTACCTTCAAATATTACAAAAACCTCTTGTAATATAAATTCACCTATGCTTTAGCTATGGTGAGTACCTAGACTAACATTCACTAGATATATGATGTTTTGAAGAATTGGGTAGAGAATCTAGATGCTAAATGGTTCAACAAGATGCACATGAATACATATACCATTCACATATTCATAGATGGAATCCATATCAATATGATACTATTGGACTGATTATTTGAGGAAAGTGACTTCCTACATGTCACCCTCTTGTGAATTCTTCTACTCCAAAAAATCCTCAAGGGTGATCAGGTCCCCAACCTTGGGAGTGGTCAATTTTAAACTTGATCAAGGTAGTGGGAGATGTTTAAGGAAGAGGCAAATTTGACATGATGAGCTACTTAGTAGACGTAGTTTTCATAATGGTCACATTTATTCTACCTTTCCATCATGGGTTTTTAAAGGTGTGGTGGTCTATGTAGTTTTTTACAAATTATATGTCCACCATTATCAAAACCACATCCAATAGATATATGAGTCTTTCTACCCAATGGTCTACATGGATATCGATGAGGTGGCCATGCCTTGACTATCAAAGGATATGAGTGATCATCTCACCCCATTTATGACTACTAGTATTATAAGGATGATACAATTATTCAAGTGGTAGGAACCCTCAAATATCCCCTCTACCTACCCTATCATGTCCCAAACCACATAGTAGAGTAGGAGATCATATATCAGCTAGTGGAGGACATCTTCAAGCATTAAATCATCTAACAAAATAAGTCATACAGACCCCTCTTGATAACCATTAGGAACCAAATGTACAAATACTCCCCCATTTATAGAATATGATGGTAAAAAGGACTCTTATGCCCAAAGTAGGGCCAAACACAAAGAATAAGACCTACATGGTGTCATCAAGGCCCATATAGTAAAATAATAAGCTTAACCTCAATTATGACTACCAGTCCCATGAGGAGGAGGAGTTATATCTAAACCTAGCTAATGATCAAGACGTGTTCAACCATATCAATGCAAATAAAAAGAAGAAACAAAAGTAAACTTAGCCTAGGCCATTCACCCATGATGGATTTGATTCTTCCACATTAGCTCAACCTAGAGGATATGTTCAAGAAATTCTCCCCTTATCTCAAAAATAATTATAAAAGGGTTCCCCATTCCCTCTCCTTGTACACCTTCTCCTATATGAGTTTCCCTCTATGGTCCTTTGTTCTAGCTCCACCACCTCTATTGGTTCAAGTAGCTTAGCTTCAAGTAGTACAAGCCTAGGCAACTTAACATCAAATAGATCAACCTTAGGATATAAAATCACTCAAATTTTATGTCAAAATTAGTCTAAATATGAACCTGAGGTGAGACCAATAATCAACACCCTTGTAGATCCCTCCCCTTACTACCCCATTCCTTAGTAACCTATGCTAGAGGTATAGTCACTGAGAGAGGTGGTGAATTAGTGATGAAAGATAATAAAATTAAATTACCAACTCTTAGACATTTATCACATATCAACTTGATCAAGAAACATAAACATGAAAGCATATACATCTAAATCATATATAAGAACATACATCACATGAACACATCATATATGTGGGAAACCCTCTTAAGGGATAAAACCCAATGAATTCTAAAAGATGGACTAAAATACTATAAAATAAGAAGAAAAATTTATACCAGCACCAAATCATCAAGGAACACCCTTCATTTAGTTTAGTGGGACACCAATCCCACAAAGAGTTACTACCCCTATCTAGCTGAGCACCCACAATAACTAGACCTTCAACAAGCTCTACCTTACAAGGAAGAACCAAACCCCTAGGTAAATAAAAACCAAATTAAATAATTGAAAAAATAATATTGAATTCTTATTTCTACTCTTTAATTGATGATGTTCACCTTTGTCTACACTATTCACCTCCAATCTCTCTCAAGTTTCCTCTAGGGATAAATTACTCAAACTGCTTCTTCTAGGCTCATTAGGTCTAATGACCTATGTGTCCTCTTGTATCAAATTAATAATATAAACATGTTTGATTTTTTTTCACACTCTACAGGTCCTAAATATCTTATACCTTGTCTTTCAAAGGTTCTCTTCTTCACTTTAATCCACACTATCACAACAAACACAAATAGGCCAACAATGCCTTGTATTTATACCACTCTCTTGATATAACCCATATTAGTTGAAAAATATGTTTAAAATACTTATTATGCATTTGAAATAGGTCCTAATACACATTAAATTTAATAATCACACACTCCTTAGGTTGTTCAATACCTCATTATCCACAAAATAACATTAGGTCTTGGTAAGACCTAAAATAATTAAGCTTTCATACTCACACATTACATGTGAGACTAATTGGACCACCTTTATCCTTTAAAAATTATTTTAACACATAAAAAATATCTCCAATATACTCTTTAATTCTCTCATATGGGTCCATTCCAATTGGAACACCAACTCAACACTTGAAACTACCAATTAGGTCTCCTTACTCTTTAGGTCTTCAGAAGTGAGAAACACAATCTCAAACTTCTAAAGCAAACACTCAAGTATTTCGCATAGAAATATGATTATATCACATGGGTGAGAATTTAAAGACATATGAAACACTTCCATGTGATTTATACACTTAAACACAAGTTTTAATCACTCAAAACAACTCTCTCAAAATGATCACTAAGACTGGTCATATATAATCAAAATACAGTCAAGCTATTTTGACTCTCCATATCTAATTATGGACTTATCATGACAAAAAGAATTTATAATAAACCTTAGATAATTATATATCATATCCATACTCATATTATTTTCCAATTATGGTAATAACTCTTCCAACTCACTTCTACAACATGGTTGCTCAATCTGATAGTGCATTCAACAAACATAATCAACTTATAAGAAATTGTTCACACTGAAGATAGATTGGTAAAACCTCCAAAATATACATAGATTTCACTCATGGAGTCTAATTTTTTTTAAATATATATTTCATCTTGAAACATCAAAATACTATCAATAACAACACAAATATCCTTCTCTAGTAACTTATAGAACATGGTCAAACACGTCAACTTTGGAGCTTACTATCTTTGATTGTACATACATTCAAATATTATAATCAATTTATCTAAATGAAATTTTAATTCCTATTCAAATTTTCCTTTTAAACCATCAATAAATTCATCCTAGATCAAAACATATTAGCAAAATGCTAAGCACTAGTTTCTCTTTTGTTAATTTTAAATACCAATGGTCACTGTGTAATGCAAATATTGTAGACACATGTCTTCATCTCATGATCCCTAAAAGATAGATAAAAATAACTCCATCAATCTCTTTGTGAGATACCTATAATTTATCTATCATCACTAATCATTGATCTTAGATCTATACTTTTATGATTAAGCCACTTGGTAGCCATGTGTGCCTTCTATGCACCTTACACCATTTAGTTAATGCATTAATGCTACTTGGTAGTTCCACGTACAATCTTAGCACTTTGTTGACTTATTAAATAAATAAAATCCATTGATTTTTTTTAGAATATTCATTCTTTCTTTTAGATCCTTATCTGACTAGATTGATCACTGGTCATAGATCTTCATCACCTGATTAAATGCTCACTGTAGATCTTCGATATCATAAAATTTGCCCAGTATGGGAACTTAGTGAACTCTATTTGAGAAGCCAACTTTTCACCTTAATAAAATTTGACACACATATTATCATGACCTAAATATTAGAACACATGATCTACTTTTATAGGGTAATCTATCTATATATCAAGTTGCTCTTGAAACCTTCACATGTGTGAAATATGATGTCATCAAACTGCTTACTTAGCCTTATCTATCAAGATGACTATTTGAACCTAGACACTCATATGACTGCTATGATGATTTTTGTTTAATTCCATAAGAAAGATAAGAGATCATAA
Organism: Torreya grandis; assembly: GCA_037957365.1. Lineage (NCBI taxonomy): Eukaryota > Viridiplantae > Streptophyta > Pinopsida > Cupressales > Taxaceae > Torreya > Torreya grandis. Next base: position 209,377 of record JARHVA010006298.1, read on the forward strand.
CATCCCATAGGGTCTATGAAACATGTCCATACCATCAATATCATCCATTAATTTCATCACTAAGTCAAACATTGAAGAACTATGCAAGAACATTGAAGCACATTGAAACACACTTTGTCATTGTCATTTTATAACACATAACACCTCATCAACATCCTTGGTCACCTTGGAGACATCATTGACAAACCTCCAATAATCTCCCCCTTTGTCATTGATGTCAAACACTATTACAAAGCTTATGCTTAGACTTTGTCTCTCTTTTTAAGCACTTTTTCCCCCTTTGACATAATGACAAAGTGGGCTCAACTCATGATCTTGCAAACCTAAAAAAACCTTAAGGACTAATAATAAGAAAGGACCACCTCTGAGAGATGTTACATACTCCCCCTAACATTGTGTGTACCTCTTCTTACCTTAAACTTCTCAAACATACTCCATGACTACACTCTTCTTTGATCATACATAGCTTCTATGAAGACAAAACATACATGAACATCAAAAAATACATGAACTTACCTTAAAAACTTTAATATGGAATCCCCCTAAGTCACCTAAGCTTAGGCACCCTTTTTAGCATCTTCAAACCATTTCTAACAATGATGAATCAACATAATTACCTTCATACCTTATATCTCAAATTTTACTATATAGTCCTCTAATCCTAACACTTGACCATTTACAAACCTCCCCCTTTGTTTATTCATGATTATTTAAAAAATTATCAAAGCACTTGACTTGGTTTGTTCAAGTCATCATATCAACATGCTTGAATTCACATCTATAGAAGACTTTTTCCTTTGTCCACCATTACTAAAACATCTCACATATGCTCCCCCTTACATCATGTAAAAATCTTCAAGCCTTTTAAAAATATTTGAGTTAGCTCCCCCTAACTCCATGATTCACATGGATCATGACATCTTTAACAAGTCTTCTACATGACCTATATCTACCAGCAACTCTTGAACACTTTTGATGTAATAGAATATTTTGATAACTCACTATCCTTGATTAAACACTTGAAGATATTCATTTATTGCTTGTAGACTTTGCATAAATAGCTTCATTTTCTACCATATTGACTAGCTAGACCATCCATAAAAGATTTACCATATATATATATATATATATTTAATCATTTCATCACAACACTTTATATTATTTACATAAAACTCATTACTCCCCCTTAGCTATGATCATTTTAAAAAGAAATTTCTTGTCATGAAACATCAACTAAATCTCAACTAACATCCACCATGCTTCCTCTTTTTGTAAAGTGTCTCTTTGAAGCTTAGAGAGAGACACCCCTTTGAGATAGTGAGACTAAAATTCCCAAAACTCAAGAGACTCCTATATCTCCATACTCTCATTTGAATTATAGTCCTGCCTCATCACCAAATTGACTTTGAATAGATCCTTGATTTCATTCTTTTCTTCCAACTTGTCAACAAATGTAGACAATACAAACTCTTGAATTATTTCATGTCTATCATAGAAAACAAACCATCTTTGGTCTTAGTATAATCTCTCCTAATAGGCTTAGGTTTCCAAAATGACTTGTGACCTCTTCCTTGTACACTAGGAGCTCCATACACCTTATTTTGCTTTGAGAACTCATTCAACCTATTCTTAAAATACCTAGAAATTTAACCAACTATATGACATTTAAAATAAATAATTTCATTCATACGTTTTGATTAATGATGATTGTGATCTTTTTTTGACTATTTTCTTCTCCTCTTACATTCTCTAGCAATGTTGCCAAACTAATTGCATGTATGACAATGACTATAGGATGAATATCTCATTGCATTTATCTATCTACATTGTCTTATTTTTCCCATTTTAGGAGCCTAATTTAAATTATCTTGAATTTATGGTCTTTGCTTGTATAACTTAGCAATATGACCAATTTTTTGACAATTGCAACAAACAATGTCTTCCATACTTTTTGTTTGAATATGGCAGTGATATCCCTTTGACTGATTGCTTCTTATTACATAATCATTTTCCCTATGACCATAAATATGACAAATAAAAAAATGGCCCATAAAATATTTGACATACCTTGAAGTATTTGGTTGTTTGATTGGCTTTTTCATTTTACCTTTGAATTAATTTGACTTGTTGTCTTTCATGTTACCATCCTCTTTGCCTTGTTTTGATCTCTTTTGTTATTATTCAATCTTGATTATGACCTTTTCATAATCATCCTTCAGGGAAACAAGATTAGCCTTTAATTTAACACATTCATCTTCTTTATCCCTCATGCTCTAACTTGTAGCCTCTAATTGAATTTTGAGATCTTTGATGGTCTCCTTATCCTCCTATGCCATTTTATACATGTCATATTTCAATCTAAATGATTTCTCTTCCATATATAGAATCAATTATTGATTCTCCTTTTCCTCTCTCATGGATTTGCATGAAAAACTCACCTCAAAATATCTAACTTATGCTTTAAGACCTTTGATCATTTTACTCATTATATTATTCCTCTTTTTTTGCTCTTTCAATTCACCAAGTGCACTCATGAGCTCAGTTTCTAGATCAATTTCTTATTAATCACTATTATATCAAACTTCTTCATCAAACATGATGATATTTTCACCCACATTGTACCTTAGAATCACTTGAAGTGGTTAAAATTGCACATAAGGTCTTAATCTGATACCAATTATTAGAGGTACAATCAATGAGGGGGGTGAATCAATGATGCAAGATAATCCAATTCAATTTACAACTCTTAAATATTCAACATACATCAACTTTATCAAGTAACATAAACATGAAATCACATACATCCAAATCATACATAAGAGTATACATCACATGAACACATCATATATATAGGAAACCCTCTTGGGGGATAAAAAACATTAAACCCTGTAAGATAGATTATAGTCTTATAAAATAAGATCTAAAATTTATACCATCACCAACTGATCAAGAAATACCTATCCCTTATTTTATTGAGATACCAACCTCACAAGGAGCTATTGCCCCTATCTAGCTGAGCACCCACAACAACTAGACCTTTAGCAAGCTTTACATTGCAAGGAGGAACCAAGCCCCTAGGAAACCAATCACCCACTTAAATAACTAAAAAAATCATCTTGAACACATATTTATACTCTTCAATTAATGATTATCACCTTTGTCTACACTCTTTACCTCCAATCTCTCTCAAGCTACCTCTAAGGCTAACTTACTCAAACTACCTATTCTAAGTTCATTAGGTCCAATAACCTATGTGTCCTCCTACATCAACTTGATCAGATAACTTTTTTTTATCTTTTTAAAAATATAATTATCATAACTAACCTATACCTTCTCTTTCAAAGGTTTTATTCTTCACTTGAATCTACACTATCATAACAAACATAAATACACCAACAATGCCTTTTATTTAACCACTCTCTTGGTATAACCCATCTTGGTCAACCAAAATGTTCATCATTATTATTATACATTTGAAATAGGTCCTAATACATGTTATATGCAATAAAAACACACTCTTTAGGATGGAAAATAACTCATTATCCCTAAACCAACATTAGGTCTTGGTGAGACCTAAAACAATTAGGCCTTCATATTCACACATTACATGTGAGTCTACTAAGACCACCTTCATCCTTTAAAAATAATTAAAACACATAAAATATGTATCCAATATACCCTTTCTCACTCTCATATGGGTCCATTCCACTTGTAACACTAGATCAACATGTGAACCTACCACTTAGGTCTCCTTGCTCTTCAGGTGTTCATACACAAAAAACATAGTCTCAAACTTTTAAAGCAAACACTCAAGTATTTCACATATCCATATTATTAGATCACATGGGTGAACCATAAAATAAATTTTTAACACCTCCATGTGATTTAGACACTTCAATACAAGTTCTAAGTACTCAAAATAACTCTCTCAAAATGATCGCTAAGACTGGTCATATAAAATCAAAATACAATCAAGCTATTTTGATTCTTCATATCTGATCAAGGCCATATCATGATGACCAACAATTTATCATATGAATTAGATACTTATATAACATATACATAATCATATTATTCTTCAATTGTACTTATAACTCTTCCAAATCACTTATGCAACATGGTCACTCAATCTGCTAGTGCATTCAACAAACACAATCAACTTATAAGAAATTAGTCAAACCTTTTACAGTATTTATTTCATGGTACTCATAGATTCTAAAATATTTTAAAATATTTATTTCATCTTTAAACATCAAAATTCTATCAATAACAACTCAAATATCCTTCTCTAGTCACTTACAGAACATGGTCAAACACACAGTCAACTTTGGAGCTTAATTCTTTGACTATACATACATTCAAATATTCTAATCAATGTATCTAGATGTGACTTGAATTCCTATTCAAATTTTCATTTTACACCATCAATAAATTTATCCTATATCAAAATATATTATCAAAATACTAAGCACTTATTTTTCCTTTGTTATTTTCAAATATCAATGGTCACTATATAATGCAAATTTTGTAAACACATGTCTTCATCTCATGCTCCCTAAAAGCTAGATCAAATGCACTCCATCAATATCCTTGAGATATTTCATTGCTCATAATTTATCTTATATCCACACTTTCATTATTAATCCACTTGGTAGCCCTGTGTGCCTTCTATGCACCCTACAACATTCAGTCAATGCGCTAGCACCACTTGGTAGTTCTGTGTGTAATATGAGCACTCTATTTACTTATTGAATAAATACACTCCATCTATATTTATTAAATTTTCATTCTCACTATTATTTCCTTATTTTATTATATTAATTTCTCACTTTATATCTTTATTTCATGACTAAACGCTCACCATAGATCTTTGATATCATAAAATTGGCTATGAGAATGTAGTGAACTCTATCTGAGAAGAAAAAAATGCACATTAATAAATTTTTCCACACATATTATCAAGATATAAAACTTGGATAACATGATATAATTTCATTTTGAAATATATCCATATATAAATATGCTATTTAAACCTTCACACATGTGAAATATGGCATCATCAAATTGCTTACTCAGTCTTATCAATCAAGATGATAAATTGAATATAGACATTCATATGATTGATCGTATGAATTTTTTTCACTTACATAATCACTCTAATCACTAATAAAAACCCATAGTGTCTTTGAAACATTTCCATAACATCAATATCATCCATTAATTTTCTCATAAAGTTAAACACTGAAGAACTATGTATGAACATTGAAGGATACTTGGTCATTATCAATATAACACACATGACACCTCATCAACATCATTTGTACTCTTGGATACATCATTGACAAAACTTAAAAAACATATTAGAGTCCCTCCTAGTTTCCTTACCCTATAATAACCCACTCTAATTGTGCCACCACTTTTCCCCATTCCACCCCTTCCAAAATTCACCTAAGTGGCATTGGATTAGGCTATGCAAAACATTCAGACGTCCTAGTTACCATCTACAAAATCCATCCCATAAGAATGGATATTCATGGTTCCCATAATATTTCTTCTATAAATTTAGATACTTTTAGGTAACCTATCTCTATAAATTTATTTTTCTTCCCCAAAAATAGGTGCATTCATGTGCACAATTCAGTTGACCCCATCTATAATAGAGAAAACTTTAGTTTTTGAGTAGATCCTTTAATCAGTCCTCATGGCTTATATCACTCCATTTCCATCCACTATAGTATCTAAATATTATTTGTGAAATATGATGAGAAAGAAAAAAATGGGGACTCATCCTAACCTCCTACACCACCTCATGTTGCTCTCCACATCATTCCATGCCTCCTTTCTCTATTCTCCTAGGTGCCCAAGGACTTAGTTTAAACTAACCTATTTCCTCCCTTTTTTAAATTCCCCTCTCCTTGGTTTCATTTCCCCATATCTTAATTTAACTTAGTGCTATTGGTAGGTGCATATGTTCCTTTAGGCCCCCCTTTCATCTTACCTCCTTTTGTCCCCTCGCCTCCTCTTCCTCTATTGCTCTCTTCCTTCATTCCCTTAATTTAATCTATTCCACCTCTACATAGACCTCTACCTATAACATCCATCTTTATCACCTTTATAACACCTCCTTCTACCATGGGAATAGCCATAATGTCACATGAACTTGAGATGACCATGTAGGGTGATCTTGAAGTGTAGTGGGACTTCTAATGCACCATAGGGAACATGAGGAGAATCCTTACCCATAATTTTATCTATGAGGGAAAACTTATGGTCTATAATAATTAAAAATACCTCTTCTCCCTCACCAAAGTGAGGATATCCATGGGAAAAGAGAAAGTGGCTGAGGACCTAGTCTCTGTGTTCCAAGATACACATGATATGTTGGAGAAGTTGATGAAAGATATGTAGGAACATGTCTAATCCTTGGAAGCACAAGTAAATATATCTTTCCATATAGATCTGATTAGATGAGTCAAGGATTCTTGCATAAAAAATTTATCAACTCTAGGAGAAGTAGTCAAGACTTTAGTGGATAACAAGGTAATCTTCTAAGGGCATAGGCATATTTAGAGAGAATTACTCTAGTAGATACTAAGTGTGGGAAGATGGTAGTGATCATACATAAGGGAATGTTCCAATAACTAAAACTCATTCCCACTTCATACCTAATCATTTATTAGATGTATGTTGGGAGAATAAGGGATATGATTTAAATATGGCTAAGCCTATCTTAGATGATAGTTGAGCCTTTGAAAGAAGGTAGGGAAAATATGTTGACCTACTTCAAAGAGGTCAACATCAATGTGTTATTTCATATATATGGAACTATAATAGATATAAATTAGTTTGGAATTCACTTGGTCACTTCATCTAAGTCATGAGGAAGAAAGTGACAAATTCCAACAAAGATGGATCCCTAGTGGTGCTTGAACTCTCTGCTCGGTCTGATGTAAACCTCAGTCGGGTCTCAAAGCTAAATCTGTCCATGGATGCCCCATTATAAATATATAAAAGAATATTTGAATAATAATAGGTGATATTTTGAGAGCCATCAATGAATTTTCCAAGTAGGTTACAGGAGTTTAACCTAGTGGCAGTTACACTAGTTGCCAAGGAGGTGTAGTCTAAGAAATTAAGAGGCAGTTCATCTATAACTCATCTAAGTATCAATTAGGTGGGAACTCAGGTATATTTTGAGGGAAGTAGATTATATTATACCATTTTTTTAATTTATGTGTTTATAACAAACTTTGGGAGTCTATGATGTCCAAGGATGAGAATCTCATGTTATTTAGGGGTGAGCCCCATCCACTATATATTGAAAACTATAATATTTTTGAAAGGTTGGCAAATTTGGTTTCAAAATGATGTTATAATTAATCCATGATTACACCTACTATTCCTTCCCATTTTTAAGGTTTAAGTTTTTCCATGGTTGGAAATTTTGTAAATAACCCCTATTTTTAATTAATGTAATTTCTCACTTTCTATTAAGCTAGTTGGTTTGTTTGCTAGTTTGTCAATCATTTTATTTTTGAGTAGATGTTGGTGTTAAATAATTTAACAAGTGATTTTTTTACCTAAGTGAATGTAGTCATTATAATGTGATCAAAATTCTAACTCATTTTTAAATCTTTCTCATTTTCTTCACAACACCTTAAATATGTGTACTGAGTTACATATTATATTGAGGAATCTATGTGTTACATACTACAAGCTCTTTTAAGTGTTGATATTTAGTGAAAGTATTTATAAATTAATCATTAATTTCCATTTTATTTATATGTATTATCCATGTGTAAATATTAGTCTGATAACCCTCGAGTGAAACTTGGCACATACAGTGGTCCAATTATGGTAGGGCGCACATACAAGCTCAGTTTTTGAAAGCATTAACATCACTTTCAAGCCTAGAATCATTTATTTTCTACCCTACCTTGCCTTCCCATTTTATGTTTATTTTTGATGTTAAAATAGCCTCTCCCCTAATTTATAGATATCAATAAGGTCTAACTTAATGGAAAAATAATGAATGAAGTTTTCTTTCAGCTAGTAATGAATTCTAAATGCAACTGCAACATACATTGAACCCCCAGTGGTAATAATTACTATTATCTCTGAGCAAAACAAGGTTAAATTTCTCAGTCCTTGGATTTAACCAACATAATTCCTAAAATTAACAAGGGGATATGTTTATCCTAATGCATGTTGTCCCCCACTTTTCTCTTTGGAACACTCAAACCCATGAGTGCCTTCAAATGCATCAGGATCTCAGGGCCGATAACATATTCATTCCATACATAGATTTTTTATTAGGTGTATAACCAAAAATAAAACCCTACATAAAGAAAAAACACATTGTGGCCTATTCAAAATAATTATATGTATATAAATCAAGTATGCATACAAGGCTATTAATTCAAAGAAAATATCACTTGGGGAAAATTTACAATACTATTTAAACCTAAAATTAAACTATATGTTGTGTTTTGAATTTCACTTTAGTCTTAGGTTTAATAATATATAAATGAAATGTCACAAGGGTGATAATCAAATCTATAGTAGGCCAATTAAATGCTAAGATTAGATATAGACATGCACTAATTTTATTATGCTAAGATATTCTAAATATGAAAAGTAAAAATATGATACATATGAAAATGACAAATAATATAATTACTTAGCTTGTTCTAATTATAATGTAGTTCTAGATTTGGAACAAGCTAAAATTAGGTGCGAAGATAGTTGTGTAACAATTTTTAGATTCTAGATCTGGTACCTCTAGTTATCCGGTAAATTATGTTAGCCCTAGATGGTTGCATTGACACTACTATCTAAGTCTAATGATAGTGTCGTATACATAATATTTGGTGAAACAATATGTGACCACCTAGATGATTTTAGGTTTGGATTCACTTTCACTCTGGTGCATTCAGATCTGGGTGATGGATTATCACTCCTTGTGAAATGGAAAAACCCTAGTTTTCTATCTTTAATGTGAGCTTAGGAAAAAATGGGTTAGTGGGCATACAATGTCAATCTGACCTTAATGACAAAACTATTAAAGGGAACTACCCATTTATCCATTACTCTAAAATAGGGCCTCATACTAATTTATTTCTCCCGTACATGTTGGATTGTGTGTGAATCATATAATGTGTGTAAATTAAGTAAAATAGTGACCTAAATTGTAACTTGGTAAATAGAGTTATTGGGATACTCATTTAGTAATCTAAACCTATATATGTGTTGTAACTATAAATGGTATTTAAATTGGGAGTATTTTTGATAATTTGCCTTTGTCTCTTTTGTCTTTTGCTAGGTTTCATAGGTGAGGAATGAATAAAGGTTGCTATTGTATTTATATCAATCCCTTTAGAGTAATAAATCACATTAAATCACTTAGGCTAACCATTAGGATATTTTTCATTTACAAATTATATGAGGTTGGGGGCATTGGGCACTTGTCTCAAGTCATGAGAGTAATGTTGACACTACTATCTATCCCAGATGTTAGTGCTCATGAATTAGAAAAACATGTATAAGATCAAAACTTATATAGGTGTAAGATAAGTACATATTAAGTATTTCAATAAAGATATAATTTATATGTATTCAATATAATATTTGTTGGAATGAGAGATAGGCCAAGGGGCATAAAACAAAGCATATGTGAGTGTTGGAAATATTGTCATTGATGTCAAAGGTTTAGTATTATTGGTGATAAAGGCCCCATTGCATTTAATGTTGTTTATCTTGGCTAATATGAGTTAATATTTATTTAATATTAATGAATATATTTTTGGTTGCATATGAGACAAAAGAAGGGCCCATGGAAAAGTTGAAGAGCCACGAGGTAAAGACAAAAGAAGGATGGGATGTATTTTCCCATGAAGAGTCATCTTGGGGAATACCAAGAGTCACCAAGTGAAGACAAAAGAGTATGGGCAAATTTCTCATGAAGGGACACTTTAAGGAATATGAACAGTCACCAAATATAAGGACAAAAGTGGGAAGGACGTTTTTGGTCATGAAGGGTCACCACATGACTTTTTAAATGCTTGGATATTAAGGGTCATCCAAGATTGGTGCCATTTTTCATGAGGATTGAAAGGTCACAAAGGGGGAAGGCCAAAGGTCATTTGGAAAGCTATAAATAAAGGCTTGAGTAGCCATTTGTAATGTGGAAGTGAGAGGTTGATTTGATATTGTAATATCTAGCTTAGAAGAGCAATTGTGAGAGATGATTTGTATTTGTTATATCTAGCTTAGAAGAGCAAAAGTGAGAGAGAGGAAGGAGATGTTGTATTGATCTATAATTTGTTGAGATAACAACATTGAGAGATAGGTGTGCGGTATAAACAAAGGGGTTGGTGCTCCTATGGGTTGGTGCTCACAAATTGTTGTTGAGTTGGTGCTTGGCAAAGGGGTTGGTGCTCTTGTGGGTTGGTGCTCAGCAAAGGGGTTGGTGCTGCTATGGGTTGGTACTTGACAAAGGGGTTTGAAGCTCTTTGGGTTGGTGCTCATGAATTATAGCTTAGGTTTGTACTTGGCAAAGGGGTATGGTGCTCCTGTGGGGTTGTTCTCATGAATATATTTGAGATTGATTCTCCATGGTTTTTTCCACATTGGGTTTCCACGTTATATTTGGTGTCTCTCTCTATCTTGTGTGTGATGTTTATTGTTTAAGTTTTATTGCATATCTTGAATGATTGATTAAGTGGAATTTGGTTAAAGGAAAGTTTTATAAGATATATAATATACTGATTCACCCCCCCTCTTAGTATATTCTGTGCTTAATAGTGAGGCTTATAGAATAAAGGAGAGTATATAACTAAGAGGAATAACCAAGGTCTAATTTTTCCAAGTGCACATGATTGAGGTGATACATAATAAATAATAATAATCTAAATTTTTGTCCTTTAGTCTAATAATGAAATTGATAGTTTAAAATAAAAGAATAAGTACTTGGGTGTGTGTGTGCACCTTGTATTTACTTGAGTTGAATTTGAGTTCTCCATTAGTGACTGACCAACAACCAAGAGCATGTTACAATGTAAGATCAATGCATATAATCTGGGTTAAAAATTACTTAAAATATATTTAAATTGAAAGATCAAGTTTTAAGAGTACACCTGTGTATTGATGTAACTACCTTGCTTATTCATAAGTTATTTTGTAAAAGATGTATTATTGTAAGGATCTGAAAATAAGATTAGGAAAAATATAAATAAATATTTAAGGTGCATATATCCAAGGAGAGAGAGAGAGAGAGAGAGAGAGAGAGAGAGAGAGAGAGAGAGAGAGAGAGAGAGAGAGAGAGAGAGAGAGAGAGAGAGAGAGAGATTATCTCAACCATGCAATCCAATGATACTTATAACTTGGGGAGGTTTTATGATCAAGTCCAACATGAAAAGTTAGTAATATTGAGTATTTTATCACCTCAACCAATCCAAAAGGTGAACTAACTACTGTAGAAAATTAGCTCAATATGGTTCATAAAATTCCATGGGGTATTAATATATCTAATGGTTTTGGAATCTGACATTGATTTAGAGAGAGAGAGAGAGAGAGAGAGAGAGAGAGAGAGAGAGAGAGACCCAAATTTGGATAAAGAGTGAGTTACCAATTGAGATTATCTCAACCATGCAATCTAATGATACTTATAACCTGGGGAGGTTAGATGATCATGTCTAACATGAAAAGTTAGTAATATTGAGTTATTTTATCACCTCAACCAAACCAAAAGGTGAACTAACTATTATAGTAAATTGGCTCAATATGGTTCATAAAATTCCATGGGGTATTAATATATGTAATGGTTTTGGAATCTGACACTGATTTGGCTTTTACAATACTAAGCACATGTTATATAACATATGCACATTAGATATGTCTCATAATAAAACTATGTATAATAATGGTACCAATTATAGAAACCTAAATTTCATTTAGTGTTGAAGTGCACCTAAATCTATTCAATAATTCTTAAATTATTAAATCACATTTTTTACCAAATTTAAATAATTGAATAATTCAAAATATTGAATAAGTAAATTATGCACACTTAAATCCTTATTTTAAATAATAAAATCTTAATTTTCCACCTCATCAAAACATCTTCCACATTTTTCTCCCTCATCCCAACCAAATACATAAAATTCTCAAGCTCTTTTGACTCATCCCCTGAGTTGTCAAAAAATTGACTTAGTCTTTCTGACTCAGCTAACCAACTCCATGCCTTTCTCAATCATTTTGAAATGGTTTTCACCCTCAAGGGTGAGGAATAATTAGAAACCATTCATCATTTCGATCATTAAATTTTTTTAAATGATCCTCCACCATTGGATCCTTCTCTAGACATCTATAAATACACTTATAAATCTCTATTTTCAAGAGTGCACTAAATCCCAAGATCACATCACACAATCAAGAAATTATAGCTCTACACACAAGTGAATCAAGATGAAATAAAGACTTCTCTTTTGTACCAAAATAATAACCATTTTATTTTGTATTAGAGGAGTGAGCACCACATATTTTAAAAATCAAATCAAATGTATATCATAATGGAAAAAGCTTGTGCATTCTAAGTGTAAAGTTTTTGATTATTTTTTTCTTTGTTTGTAGCTCTATCATAGTTTTAATTTAGCTTAGATTAGAATTAGTTTATTTTCTTTATACATCAAAATTTATTTCATATAGTTTTGGAATGCTCAATGAGACCCTTTGCACATCTTTTTTAACTTTTGATCATCATTTTTGCAATTAGATAGCATTTTTATTTCAATTTTTGTTATTTATGTTTGCATTTTACACTTAATCTTGACTTTTTTGAGAGCTAATATGAGATATAGGTTGTTATCAGTTATTTTTGTTTGGTTGTATGTACTCCTTTACATAATAGTGAATTCAGAAGCAAAAACAACACAATTGTAGATCATAACAGTAAAATCATCCTATTTTGCCTATTTTGTGTTTTTTAATTCTATTTGTAGGTTTAACGACATTTTTATCAGTTAACAATGATTTATCATTATCAAAAGTGATTTTGTTATTTCTTATATTTATTTCATCAAAATCAATAGTGAATTTGTCATTACCTATAGCAAAATTGCCTTTTTTGCAGTAAAATCATCATTACCTATAGTGAATTCATCTCTTTTAATAGATAATTCATCACTATTGGTAGCTAAATCATTGCTCTTGACAACAAAATCATCTTGTAAGCATGAGTATTTTTATTTTCTATTTTTTACTTTCTATCTTTTTCCTACTTTGATTTTATTACAATTTCACTTTTCTAATCTATCTGTGTAACAGTGATTTCATAATAGATAGGTGTTTTTCACTTCCATTTTGTGGGTTTTCACTTGTTCTATTGCAAGTTACCTTATTTCTAGCCAAAGCAAACATTCTAACAACTTGTTTGAAAAATGATTGCCAAAGAGAATTAGCAATAAGAATCAATAAAAATCCAATTTCTTGTTACTAACACTTTTCATTTTTGTTTTTAGAATTCTTAGTAATTACTTCATTTTTTATTTTAGTATTTTTGTTTGTGGTTGTGGAAATTGTGTTTGATATTTCCTTAGTGTTACATTGGTAATGATACTTCCATAATTATCTATGTTACCCAAGTGATATCCACATATGCTCTTTCCTTAGCATTACATTGGTGATGAAACTTGAAAATTAGAAATGGGTATTGTTGACAAATCTTCCACAAGTCAAATTTTTTGCCACTTGGAAAGTTATCGTCTGTAGCCAAGGAAGGAAAAATGCACTATTTTATTTTGGCAAGCCCTCAAAAGAATAAGTTTCCATCACTTAGTCATTTTCAGGATTGGTTCGATGCGAAGGTTCAACCAAAGCATCCATCGGTAAGCTTCTAGGCAAGAAGCGAACCATTGAACCATTGAACCTCAAACAATCAAACCTTGAACCATTTTGGTTCAATGGGTTCGATGGGTTCAAAGGTTCAACGTCAGTAGTAGGAGTTAAGCACATTTGTCAAAGTTTGAAGTTCAACTGCTTCAAGGTTCAATGGCTTCAAAACCAGTTCAGAGAGTGTAGGGTCTGTTCACTTTGGCTCAATCCAATGGTTCGTTAGTCAGTTCAAGGCTTTATTTAAACTATTGAACCAAAATTTGGTTCAACATTTTGGTTCAATGTTTGGTTCATTTCCTAGGTTCAACAAAAGTTCAAAGCCATAGTTCAAAGGAGTTCAAGTTATTGGTTTAATGTGTTAATTCATCAAATTTGAATCATTGAACCAAAATTTGGTTCAAAGCCTTGGTTCAATGTTAAAAGGTTCAACTCATGGTTCAACACATGATTCAAAGTACAATGGTTCAAAGCCATGGTCCAATGACCACTTGAACCTTTTAACTGGTTAAACCAAAATTTGGTTCAACATTGCATTCAAAGGGAGCGATTCAATGAAAGAAGTTAGACATAGACAACATGGACTACCATAGCTGACACCTTACCATGGACTGTTGACTAGACTACAAGCTAGTAGAGGGCACATTTGGAATCTCAAAGCTGACTGGACTGACACCCTACTGATTGGACTGTAGGCTACCAAAAGGCATGTAAAAAAAACAAAGGGAAAGGAAATATACTTCAGACTTTTTGTCTGAATGAATTCCTTCAGACAAAAAGTCTGAAGGAATTTGGCAGGTCGAAGACCAAAGAACACAAGCTTTTGCCAAAAATTTTGGGTGCCTCCTTCCATCTTGGATTGCCTACTGGAGGCCATGCAGATGACACGTAGACTGGATGAGGACCCTCAAAGGACATGTGGATTGCCACTTGGAAGACACTTGGGCTGCCATAGCCACATTAAAGATCAAAGGATAAATGAATCCTTTGGATAAAAAGTCTGAAGGAATTCAAAAGTCAGCAGAACAAAAGGCCAAAAGAATAATTTCCAGTGACCAATATAAAGTCTAAATAAATAGGTCCATGAGAAAAACAAAGATAGCTCCAAAAGGTAAAACTAGGGTATGGAAGTCCAAAGGAATTCAGAAGCTCAACATGTCATCAAAGCCCACAGTTATGACTTAAGACCAACACAAAAGAGCTGACAAAGAGAAAAATAATAGAGACATAAGCCCAAGAATATTTTTAAAGGAAACATAAAGCTTCTGGTGATGTCCCATAGGCCGTCAAATTTTGACAGTGGGAAGTAACTGTTGGAATCAAAAAGTAGCAAAAAATTCCAAAAATAAATGGAAGTCAACTGTGCAAAAGAATTAAAAAATAGATAATTTGGTGAATGAGTTGAACATGGAATCCTCCAAAAATAGACACGACCAGAATTAGGAGATTTACATGCAAACACTGGAGCTATTTTCAAACCACATGCATTTGAAGGACTAAATTCAGCTTCAATAAGAGTTCTGAGTCTATATTTGGAGTTGACTAGTCCATATTTGGAGTTAACTAATTGATCAAACACCACATCCAGAATTAGAAGATTTCCATGAAAAGAAGAGGTGGATGGTTCGTGACAAGGATGAGTGTGCTTCATCAAAATTCATGCAAGGACAAAGAAAAAAAACATATTTTATTTTAAGAAAAGCTTGAGTTAACAAAAGAAGATCTTTCTCTTCAAGTTTATATGCCTATCTTTGGCCTCTTGTAATTTCTTATATAATGGCTTTTAGCCTTGATTTAAAAAAATCCAATCTCACTTGGTTAGACCATACTCTACCATTAAGAGTTATGTAACCTTTTCAATCAATAAGTAGGAGTGTAATTTCAGATTTCAAGCTTGGCATAGTGTATATTCTTCAGCAATTTGCATAAGTGGTAGAGTTTTCTCCCTTCCCAAATTCTATTCGTACCTAGTTGCTATATTGTCCTTGTGCATGTCATGTTGAAGTGTTCTTTATTGTCTTTTGCTGAGACTTTAAGTGGATGTTAGGTGGCTGAAAAGTGTCTTTTATCAGACCTCTCTCGACCATTTCCCTCAGGTTTTAGTTATTGGACCAAACCTCTGCATGAAATACTTATGCACAAGTGATTAATTAAAGTCTAAGGTCTTCCTTATCTATTGTTCGCTTAGTGTTCAAGGTTCTGAGCTGAGTTGGATCATAGTTCTAGTGTATCACCCCCTTTTAGGTAGGATTTCCCTTTAAGTTTCTTCTTCTCCCTTTTCCATGGTAGTCTATAGCGTAGAGTAGGAATCCTCATTGATACATCATACATGAACCAGCCTTCTCTAGAGGTTCTCCTCAATATTGATGCGCCCACCCTCATGAGGAGATCCCATTGTGTTATCTGGATAGAAGAATGGCCATGTTGTGCACGTCTTCGAATCAGGGCGCATCTCCAGGTTGACAATAGTTTTTGGCACGCTCGATGGGATGCATTTTTCCTAGTTTTTATGAAATCATAGTTACAACAGTGTTCTTCAAGAAGTATGCAGTGACTCCAAGATCAAGCAATTATTTCTAATAGTTCAGGATAGCTTCCATGTAAGTCTATTTTTATTATTGTGAATGAATTTTGATGGCTATGTATGAAGAGAATTGCTATGGTATATTTCCTTATCAGCCTAATGAGGGATCATACCAGCTTGGTCAGGGTCTCTATGAGCCTAATCAGCCTTATCAAGGTTATTATCAAAGCTATGTTGAGCCTTATCAAGTTTCTCATGATCCTTATTATCAAGAACATGACTCTTACCTTCTTGGTAATCCATATCAGTGCAGGATCAGATTTCATCTTCCCCATATGGCTATAATGTTACATATGAACAGTATCGCCTTCAAGAAAAAATGAATGAAATAGAGCTCGGAATACTAGCATATGCAAGAAAGGTTTGTTCTAACTCCCAGTATGAGGAAATAAATGGTCTATTTTGAAACATGTCTAATGATTTAGAAGAGATAAATGGACTATGTATTCTTGCATTAGAAAAGATGGAGGCTTGGAAAAGATAGAGAATTAAGTTAAATGAATTGTCTACAAAAGGTTATGGTGCTTCTTATTCTTATGAAGCTCTTCACCATGCCCAACATGTGCCAAGGGAGCTTCGTAATTAGAGTCAAGAGCCTAATCAAAACTCTATTCAAGAGCCTATTCAAGTGGCTATTTATGAGACTAGACCTTCCCATAGTCCCATCATTACATCACCAATCATCTCTAAAACTCAAGTTGTCCAGGAGGACAAGCAGGTTCCAAACTTTGATGAGGTAATGGCCAAATGGAAGGAATAGAATACAAAGGTTTTTAAGAATTTCTCTTTCCCCCCCCTCTAAAACTCCCTAGATGATTCCTTTTCCCTCAAGATTCCAAAATATAAATATGATCAATCTCCCATGCTTCATTTTGCCTCTCAAACAAGTGAATTTCATCACCCTCTCGCCATCACCCTTCCTCAAGAAGACCCTATTCTTTGGAGTATTGAGAAAGAGGTTGCAGCTATAGGTCAGGTTCTTTCAAAATGTGTAAAGGATGCTTCAAAAGTGTTCAAGGAGGAAATTCCTATTGATACTTCTCTTGAGGTTGTAATTGATCATCTAGTTATATCTAAGAGTGGGAAGACTGATCTTGATGAACTTCAAAAGGTGCTGATACAAATGGAAGTCATACATGAGTTACAGATATCTCCTATTGAGGAGGATCTAGATAGTGTGACAACTGATTCAGTTCAAATAGACCAAAATCAGGAACAAAATATAATTGGTAGCTGTACCTTGAGCCTCTACCAGAGATTGAAGAGATTTGTATAGATGTGTTGGCTATTGAAGAGCACATTTATAAGAAGCTTGATAAAGAATCACCTATTCAAGATCCCAGTACAGATTAAGTTGCATATTCAAAGCTTCTTGAAGAGCTAGATGAACTCACAGTAGTAAATAAGAAGGAGGTGGTCACTCAAAAGGCATGCATAGATGGGGTATCACTTGACATGGTGATAAATGACAAGCAATCTAAAAATGATCAGGAAATACTTGGTGAGTTTGTCTTTGTTGGTGACTAATTTGTTGTTGATGGCCCATTTGGAAAGATGCTAATATAGTTGGTTGACAAGGCAAATGCCTCATCTGAGGTTATGACTAAGAAACAACCTACTTTGCAAATTGTACCATCTTTCAAAAGGAGCAAGTTCAAGAATTTTCCATTTGATCCAGGCGGATCATGCCTTATCATGGTTAACTAGGTTATTTTAGTTGTTTCTACTTTCCTCCAAGTGCTGTAAAAGCATAATAGTTTGCTTCAGTTTTGTTTAATAAGTGTTTGTTTGCACATTTGCTTTTAGTTAGTTTCCTGCTTTCGTGTGTTTTCCTTCTTAAAGGAAGAGGTTATTACAACAATGATCAGATTATATTTTCAATCAGAGACCAGATTCACCATTTGGGATTCATATAGCATTTATACATGGCCTGGATCCTTAAGCATAGCAGGCATGCTTCCCATCTGAGTCGCCAGAATGTTAACAAATCTTCCACAAGTCAGATTTTTTTCCACTTGGAAAGTTATCGTCTGTAGCCAAGGAAGGAAGAATGCACTGTTTTCCTTTGGCAAGCCCTCAAAAGAAAAAGTTTCTAGCACTCAGTCATTTTCAGGATTGGTTTGATGCCAAGGTTCAACCAAAGTGTCCATCGGCATGCTTCTAGGCAAGAGGCGAACCATTGAACCATTGAACCTTGAACCCATCGGACTTGACAAATCTTCCACGAGTCAGATTTTTTGCCACTTGGAAAGTTATCATCTGTAGCCAAGGAAGGAAGAATGCACTGTTTTCCTTTGGCAAGCCCTCAAAAGAACAAGTTTCCAGCACTCAGTCATTTTTAGGATTGGTTCGATGCAAAGGTTTAACCAAAGCATCCATCAGCAAGCTTCTAGGCAAGAAGTGAACCATTGAACCTCGAGCCATCGAACCTTGAACCATTTTGGTTCAACAAGTTTGATGGATTCAAAGGTTAAACATCATTAGTAGGAGTTAAGTGCATTTTCAAAGTTTGAAGTTCAACCGCTTCAAGGTTCAATAGCTTCAAAACTAGTTTAGAGAGTGCAGGGTCTGTTCGCTTCTTTGGTTCAATCAAATGGTTTGTCAGTCAGTTCAAGGATTTATTTGAACTGTTGAACCAAAATTTGGTTCAACATTTTGGTTTAACATTTGGTTCATTTCCTGGGTTCAACAAAAGTTTAAAGCTGTAGATTAAAGGAGTTCAATTTATTGGTTGAATGTGTTAATTCATCGGCTTTGAACCATTAAACCAAAATTTGGTTCAAAGCCTTGGTTTAACATCAAAAGGTTCAATGCATGGTTCAAAGTACAACATTTTGGTTTAAAGCCACGGTTCAATGGCCACTTTAACCTTTTAACTAGTTGAACCAAATTTTGGTTCAATGTTGGGTTCAAAGGGAGCGATTCAATGAAAGAAGTCAGACATAGACAATGTGGATTGTCATAGCTAACACCTTGTCATGGACTACTAACTGGACTGTAGGCTAGTGGAGGGCACATTTGGAATCTCAAAGCTAACTGGATTGACACCCTACTGACTGGACTGCAGGCTACCAAAAGGCACATAAAAAAAGCAAAGGGAAAGGAAATATCCTTTGGACTTTTTGTCTGAAGGAATTCCTTCAGAATTTAGACAAAAAGTCTGAAGGAATTTGGCAAGTCAAAGACCAAAGAACACAAGCTTTTGCCAAAAATTCTAGGCACCTCCTTCTAACTTGGACTACCTACTGGAGGCCACATGAATGACACGTAGACTGGCTGAGGACCCTTGGAGGACATGTGGATTGCCACTTGGAAGACACTTGGGCTGCCACAGCCACATTAAAGATCAAAGGATAAATGAATCCTTCGGACTTTTGTCTGAAGGAATTACTTTGGACAAAAAGTTTGAAGGAATTCAAAAGTTGGTAGAACAAAAGGCTGCAAGAATAACTGCCAGTGACCAATACAAAGTTTGAAGAAATAGGTCCACAGGAAAAACAAAGATAGTTCCAAAAGCCAAAACCAGGGTATGGAAATCCGAAGGAATTCGGAAGCTCAACACGTCATCAAAGCCCACAGTTATGACTCAAGACCAACACAAAAGAGCTAACAAAGAGAAAAATAATAGAGACATAAGCCTGATAATATTTTTGAAGGAAACATAAAGCTTTTGGTGACGTTCTGTAGGCCATCAAATTTTAACAGTGGGAAGTAACTGTTGGAAGCAAAAAGTAGCAAAAAATTCCAAAAATAAATGGAAGCCGACTGTGCAAAAGAATTAAAAAATAGATAATCCGATGAATGAGTTGAACATGGAATCCTCTAGAAATAGACATGACCAAAATTAGGAGATTTACATGCAAATGCTAGAGCTATTTTCGAACTGCATGCATTTGAAGGACTAAATTCAGCTTCAACAGGAGTTTCGAGTCTATATTTGGAGTTGACTAGTCCATATTTGGAGTTAACTGATTGATCAATCACCACATCCAGAATTAGAAGATTTCCATGTAAAGAAGAGGTGGACGGTTCATGACAAGGATGAGTGCACTTCATCAAAATTCATGAAAGGACAAAGAAAAAAACATATTTTATTTTAAAGAAAAGCTTGAGTTAACAAAAGAAGATCTTTCTCTTCAAGTTTATGCACCTATCTTTGGCCTCTTGTAATTTCTTATATAATGGATTTTAGCCTTGATTTAAAAAAATCCAATCTCGCTTGGTTAGACTAGACTCTAACATTAAGAGTTGTGTAACCTTTTCGATCAATAAGCAGGAGTGTACTTTCAAATTTCAAGCTTGGCATAGTGTATATTTTTCAGCAATTTGCATAAGTGGTAGAGTTTTCTCCCTTCCAAAATTCTATTTGTACCTAGTTTCTATATTGTCCTTATGTAGGTCATGTTGAAGTGTTCTTTATTGTCTTTTACTGAGACTATAAGTGGATGTTAGGCAACTGTAAAGTGTCTTTTATCAGACCTCTCTCCACCATTTCCCTCAGGTTTTAGTTATTAGACCAAACCTTTGCATGAAATACTTATGCACAAGTGATTAATTGAAGTCTAAGGTCTTCCTTCTCTATTGTTCGCTCAGTGTTCAAGTTTCTGAGCTGAGTAGGATCATAGTTCTAGTGTATCACCCCCTTTTAGGTAGGATTTCCCTTTAAGTTTCTCCTTCTCCCTTTTCCATGGTAGTCCGCAACGTAGAGTAGGAATCCTCATTGATACATCATATAGGAACTAGCCTTCTCTAGAGGTTCTCCTTGTTAACGTGTGGAGCTAAAAACTTCACTAGATGAGCAGATGCTAAAGTTGTTGGATTTACACAGTCGCTGACGATGGCAAGGAGTTGACCAGTAGCTACTGGCATCGGTCATGTATCGGCTGACATCGATCATGTGTAGGAAAATAGGGACCGATGTCAGTCACCTGTGCATCCAAAATCTATTTTCATGGACAAAATAGAATGTTTGCATGATAAGATTAGTTGTTAGTTGTAAGTCCGCGTCTCTATCTTTAGCATGACTATTTTAAGCCTTTGATTAGGAGGTGTATCTAATGGTTGTAAATGCATTGCTCATGATCCCTAATCTTATATAATGGGATAGATCTTCATAGCTTGTATGCTTGTGAAAGTGTATGAGAATAGTACAAGACATATTGTATATGTGTGTATCAATCCAGGTTGTTGGAATTGATTGTAAACTCTTGAGGGAAAGAGATCTATACATCTGAGAGGTGTGAGAAGAAAGTGTGTAGCTTCCTCATTGTATTTCCTTCTAGAAGAGTTTAATACAAGTTTTCAGGGTGGTTTCTTGTATCTCTTATTCTTTGCTATTTCTGATTCTAGTTGCTTATCATTCTGGTTTAATTCCATGTTTTGCTTACATAAAAGTAATCAAGTTTGTTGGTTGATCCCCAACAAGTGGTATCAGAGCTCAGGTTGACTAACAGGTGTTTCAGATCTAGTTAGTGTTTGTTGATTACAGGTCACTCACAGAGGTTTCTGTTTGAGTGGGAGAAGCAATGGCAGAAGAAAGCAAACTAAGAATGAAGAAGTTTAATGGCAAGAATTACCAATTATAGAGAATGCGGATAGAGGATTATCTATATTAGAAAGATCTATACTTACCATTGGGTGGGGTTGATAGAAAGCCCACAGATATGGAAGATGAAGAATGGGAAGTTCTTGATAGAAAGGCTCTTGGATCTATAAGATTGAGTCTAGGATCTTATGTGATTTCTAACTTGTTAGAGGCAAAAACAATGGTAGAGTTGATGGACACTTTAGCAAATTTATATGAAAAGCCCTCAGCTTCAAATAAGGTATATCTTATGAAGCAGTTATTTAATTTACAAATGCAGGAAGGTGGATTTGTATCTAATCATCTTAATGATTTCCATGGAATTGTAAATCAATTAAATTCAGTCAAAATAATTTTTGATGATGAAATTAAAGATCTTTTAATTTTATGCTCTTTGCTTAAAAGTTGGCATAGCTTAGTAATGGCAGTTAGTAATACTGCATCTGCTTCAAATATTTTAAAAGTGGATGATGTTGTTAGTGTAATCCTGAATGAAGAGACTCACAGAAAAAGCACAGGGGAATCATCAGGTAATGCTTTAAGTTTTGAAATTAGGGGGAGGCAAAAAGAGAAGAGCAAGCATGGGAGATCAAGGTTTAAGTCAAAGGTGAGCAATAGATCCAAATCCAGAAATGGAAAAAGAAAGATAACCTACTAGAATTGTGGAAAGAGAGGACATGCAAAGAAAGATTGCTAGTTGAAAGTTAATGAAGAGAATTAGCATGAAGGTAATGAAGAAGCAAAGTTGCAGGTATTGTTGCACAAGATGCTCTTTCACTTTCTTTGCATAATAAAATAGAATCTTGGGTTTTAGATTCAGGGGCCTCTTTCCATGCTACCCCAAATAGGGAATTTTTCAATGATTATATCCAGGGAGATTTTGGAAAAGTTTATTTAGGGGATGATGAGCCTTGTAAAATTGTTGGCAAAGGAAAAGTGTAGCTGAAATTGCAGAATGGCAACACATGGGTGTTGAAAGATGTCATGCATGTCCCAGCCCTGAAGTGGAATCTGATTTCTGTAGGAAAGTTGGGTGATGAGGGTTGTACAGTAACTCTCACAGCTGAATCTTGGAAGGTTACCAAGGGAGCACTTGTATTAGTCAGAGGTAAGAGAGTAGGTACCCTCTATTTATGTAATTGTATTACTAATTATTCTCCTTCTGTATTATCTACTTTAGATGTGGATGCAAAGTTGTGGCACCAGAGGCTCGACCACATGAGTGAGAAGGGAATGATAATTCTTAAGTCAAAAGGTAAGCTTTCAGATTTGAAAAGCATAGATCTAGATTTCTGTGAGCATTGTGTTTTTGGAAAATAGAAGAGAGTAAGGATTGTTAAAACTAGGTCAACAAAGAGGAAGCACAAGTTGGAGCTTGTTCACACAGACATGTGGGGACCAACTTAGGTAGCTTTTATTGGAGGATCACAGTATTATGTTACTTTCATTGATGATGCTACAAGAAAGGTATGGGTCTATTGCATAAAGAAGAAATCTGATGTTTTTGACACTTTTAAGATTTGGAAAGCTTTAGTTGAGAATGAAACAGGCCAGAGATTGAAGTGCCTTAGATCTGATAATGGTGGTGAGTATTGCAGCTATAAGTTTAGAAGTTATTGTTATATGAATGGAATACAGAATCAAAGGATGGTTCTAAGGACACCTCAGCAAAATGGAGTTGCTGAAAGGATGAACAGAATAATAATGGAGCATGCACAGAGTATGAGATTGCATGTTGGTTTGCCCTTATAGTTTTGGGTAGAAGTTGTAGATATTATAATTTACCTGATTAACAGAGGACCCTCTATAGCTCTAGATGGTGGAATTATAGAAGAGACATGGACAGGTAAAAAGGTAGATCTTTCAATTCTAAGAGTTTTTGGTTCTAAAGCTTTTGTGCACGTTGATAAGGAAAATAGAGAGAAGCTGGATGCTAAGTCTATGAGATGCACATTTATTGGTTATGGCTTTGATGATTTCAGATTTTGATTTTAGAATCTAGGAACTAACAAAATAATTAGGAGCTGTGATGTTGTTATCAATGAAAAAGTGATGTATAGTGATCAGCTCAAGAAGCTAAAGAATTCTGAGTAGGGCCATGAAGATTTGGATGAGGTGACGGTCCAAAATAAGCTTGCGGGAAAGAATAATCATAGATAGGAAAACACAGAGACTGATGTCAGTCAAGCAGGAATCAATGTCAAAAATATAGGAATCGATGTTGGTCAGATAGTGACTGACGTCAGTCAGGAAGGAACCAAGGTTGGTCATGTGGAACTGACACCGATCAGTAACAGCCCTGGAGATGACTGAGATTGGTCACTGTCAGAGAATTTGGGTGGATAGCAAGCAAAAAATGAGTCTCAGATGCCCATCAGGAGGTCAGTAAGGGTAAGTAAACCTCCAATTTGATATTCCCCTTCATTATTCTATTTATTGCTCAATGATAGTGGAGAACCAGAGAGTTTTGATGAAGCAATACAGGTGGAATCCAAGAATCAGTGGGAGCTAGGCATGAATGAGGAAATTGATTCCTTGAAAGAGAACCAAACATGGGATTTGGTTGATTTGCCAGTGGGAAAGAAGACACTGAAGAACAGATGGATCTACAGGTTAAAATAAGGTGAGAATGGATAGATGAGATATAAGGCCAGGTTGGTAGTGAAAAGATTTGCACAGAAACTAGGTATTGATTTTGGTGAGATTTTTTATCTTGTAGTTAAAATGACTTCTATACAGACTGTATTGTCTTTAGTTGTTATTGAGGATTTGCATCTTGAGAAGCTTGATGTTAAGATAGCATTTATTCATGGAGATTTGGATGAAGAAATATATATGGATCAGCCGAAAGGGTTTGAGGTCAAAGGTAAGGAGAAACTTGTGTGCAGAGTGAAGAAAAGCTTGTATGGTCTCAAGCAAGCTCCTAGACAATGGTATTTGAAATTTGATAGGTTTATGACTGAGCATGGTTTTAGTAGATGTCAATCTAACCATTGTGTTTATTTTAAGAGATTGGATAATGGTAGATATATTATCTTGTTGCTATATGTAGATGATATGCTAGTTGTAAGTTCACACATGTAGAATATCTCTGAGGTTAAGGTGAAATTAGCTCACACATTTGCCATGAAGGATTTGGGAGCAACAAAGAAAATCCTTGGCATGAGTATTAAGAGAGACAAAAAAAATCACAGGTTGATTTTGTCTCAAGAGGATTATGTGAACAAGGTGTTGGAGAGGTTTAATATGTAGGATGCAAAATCGGTAAGTACACCTATGGCTAAACACTTTAAGTTGAGTAAAGAGCAGTGTCCTAATTCACATGATGAGGTAGAGTACATGAGTAGAGTTCCATATGCTTCCGTAGTTGGGAGCTTAATGTATGCAATGGTATGTACTAGACTGGATATTGCCCAAGCAGTGGGAGTTGTTAGTAAGTATATGGCCAATCCAGGGAAGAAGCACTAAAAAGCAGTTCAGTGGATTCTCAGATATCTGAGAGGGACTAGCAGTAGGCATTTGTGCTATGGTGGGTCAAACACTTCTCTACATGGTTATGTAGATTCGGATATGGCAAGTGACTTAGATGGTAGGAGAAGCACCACATGATATGTTTTCACTATTGGTGGAATGATGGTTAGCCAGATTTCACAATTGCAAAAGGTTGTTGCCTTGTCTACTATAGAGGTAGAATACATTACAGTCACGGAGGCTAGCAAGGAGATGATATGGATGACACAGTTCATGGAAGAGCTAGGAAAGGATCAAGAGAGTTGTATATTATATAGTGATAGTCAAAGTGCAATTCATTTGGCTAAGAATTCAGCCTTTCATTCAAGAACCAAACATATACAGCTTAGGTACCACTTCATAAGACAGGTATTGGAGGATGGTGAGTTGAAGCTGGAGAAGATCCATATAGATAAGAACCCTACTGATATGTTAACAAAGCTGGTAACAAAGGAGAAGTTGAATCTTCATTCAACTTCTGTTGGTCTTCAAGATTGAGTTTGAAGATGGAGAAGCTAGAAGATGTTGCTGTAAAGGTACTGGTGCAGCTATTTATCTCTAAGTGGGAGATTGTTAAAGTGTGGAGCTAAAAACTTCACCAGATGAGTGGATGCTAAAGTTGCTAGATTTACATAGTCACCGATGATGGCAAGGAGTCGACTAGTAGCTACCGATGTTGGTCATGTATCGGCCGACGTCGGTCATGTGCAGGCAAATAGGGACCGATGTCGGTCACTTGTGCATCTAGAATCTATTTTCATGGATAGAACAAAATGTTTTCATGATAGGATTAGCTGTTAGTTGTAAGTCCGCATCTCTATCTTTAGTAGGACTGTTTTAAGCCTTTGATTAGGAGGTGTATCTAATGGTTGTAAATGCATTGCTCATGATCCCTAATCTTATATAATGGGATAGATCTTCATAGCTTGTATGCTTGTGAAAGTGTATGAGAACAGTACAAGACATATTGTATATGTGTGTATCAATCCAGGTTGTTGGAATTGATTGTAAACTCTTGAGGGAAAGAGATCTGTACATCTGAGAGGTGTGAGAAGAAAGTGTGTAGCTTCTTCATTGTATTTCCTTCTGGAAGAGTTTAATACAAGTTTTTAGGGTGGTTTCTTGTATCTCTTATTCTTTGCTATTTCTGATTCTAGTGGCTTATCATTCTGTTTTAATTCTATGTTTTGCTTACATAAAAGTAATCAAGTTTGTTGGTTGATCCCCAACACTCCTCACTATTGAGGCACCCACCCTTGTGAGGAGATCCCATTATTTCAGCCAGATAGAGGACTGGCCATTTCACGCACGTCCTCGAATCAGGATGCAGCTATAGGTTGACAACAGGTATTTAATTCAATTTTTATTTTCTTAGGGTTTCTATTGACCATGGATTTCACCACTATGCAATAGGTCAAACACTATTTACCGATGGGGTATATAAATTAAGAACCAACTATTTCAATTACCTAAGTAGTTGTGTCTCTTAAGAACACTATTATATGTGGGGTTTTCATGCTCCAATACCCAGGGTTTTAACTACTTCGAAATATGATATTACTGATTACCAACACACTAAGACTCTTATGACTATATTAGGCACTTTGAGATAAGACCCAATAGTGTGCATTTGATTTATTGATTCATTACATGGTTTTTACTCCTAAATAATATTATTTAAACCTTAATCCTAGGATAACCTCTTTTTCCATTCAACTTTGGTGCATTAGTTAATAATTAGTGCCAAGAAGTAACCTTACACACACCCTCAGAACCAAACTCAGTGGTCCATGGAAATGGCATGATACTCCATGGTTATTTCCTTCAAATATTAGGCTATAGTTGAGAGTACAAATGAGTTAGTGAAAATGGAAGGCCCAATAGTTGTTCATGACATTTCATCCTAGTTTTCACCTTTTATGTGCAAATTTCTTGTTTGTTTAGAATATAAGTTTTATTTGTTGTTTCCTTTTGATTTCCACATGATGAAAATCCTTGTTTGAAAACTAATTATTTTAAAATCACATCTTGAAATTAAGTCTTCATATCAAAATCTTAAAATAATTATTTCAAGAATTCAAGTTTGATAGTCAACTTTTTAGTTTGTATTATTAATACAAAACATCCTTTTTCTTCGAGTCATTTTCATTTCTTTCCCAATAATGCCTATTACTCAAAAAATGATCATATTAAATCCCCCTAATGCAAGGGAAGAGCCTTTTGACAATGGCCCCTTTTAATTCCCTAGTCAAGAGCATCATGTAGAGATACATGAAATAACTGAGCATGAAGAAGAGGAAGGAAGGGTTTACCAAGATGAAGGTAGACCCAAAGCTACCCAACCTCCACCTTCCCTAGATGAATATATCATGTCCAAAAAAAATTAAGTTTTGCTTCGAGTCTTGGACTTTAGGACAAAGTTTCCATCCAATTTTGATGTACATAAGTTTTAATATCTCATTGCAAGTAAAGATCCTTCTTCTTCAAATCCTAATCAACAAATATCACAAGGATTTTTAGAGGGTATAAATTCTCTTATTACTTCTTTAAAATCTCATCCCCAAGTCTCTTAAGACAAGGGGAATGTTATTTCATGTGAAGAGTCATCTCAAACTTGTCATGGTTTTTCCACAAAAACCCATGCAAATCAAGGAAATCAAGAGAATATGAACTTTCAATCTCATCGATCAAATAATCCCTTTGGTAATACTAACATAAATGTAAATATGAATTTACCTTCACAACACAATCCAAACAACTCGAGTATGAATATGGCTTAAAACTCATCAATCATGCATCCCACCAGTCAAAACTTAAATCCTACTTCAAGTTTGTCCATCATGAAACAAAATCATCCAAACTTGAATATGAGCCTCCCATCTAATTCAATTCAATTTGATCAAAATTTGATTACACAAAATTTGGGTATGTATCCATACTCATAGGGTTATAATCAAATTAATCTAAGTGCAAATATTTAATCAAACTCATCAATCAATCTAAATTATAGTTCTCAAAATTAACCAATCATATATAATCCAAACCAAAGCTTGAATACCCATTCAAGCTTTCCCAATAAATCATCAAATCTTAGTTTGAATGATGCTTCATGCACATTAAAAAATTTAAGTATAAATCATAGTGTACCAAATTGATTATTTCTTGGACTGGCTCCGTCTAATCAAAATCCTAATCCAATTCAAAACCAATCTAAATCTAACCCAATTTTTTCATTTAAATATACCCCAAATCCTAATACTAACTCAAACCAAAACCAAATTCAATCTAATGCCAACCTTAACCTTAACAATCCCAACACATTCTAGTTTAAATTTTAACCAAAATCAAAACCAAAATTATTCAAACATAGGTTTTAATCAATTTAATTCAAACTCTAACATGTTTCCACAAGAAAATAGTCCAAGTGTGTTTAAACAAATAAGCTTTGGTCAAAATACCACTTCTAATCCCATGAACTTCAGCACTAACACATAAAACAATAAAAAATTTAACCCAAATCCAAAATAAAAAAGATAAAATTTTACACAAAATCCTAATATTAGTTCCAGCCCAAATCCAAACCCAAATCAAACCAAATTTTGGTTTTAAACCGATCTCAAATCAAATAAATTTTAGTACTAATCATAACGTTGATTATAACACCAATACTTTTTCCCAACCTCAAAACCTCAATTACAATAATCAAATTCCCAACAATTTTAATCAAAACATTCCCCAACACACAAATTAATTCATAAATCAACCACTTAATCCTTTAAGTCACATGGACCAACTATCCCTTTTTCTCATGCAAGAATTTCAAAATATCAAGGATATAGTCCAAGGTTTGCAAGATGGCTCTTAAAACCAGTAAAAACATTTTAAGTTTGAGGAGATTTGTTCATATCCCTATGATGTGATTAATATGACTACACCATTTCCTAAATATTTTAAACTCTAAAAAATTGATAATTACAAAGGTAAAGGAGATCTCAGTGAACATCTAACTAGCTTTTATCATGCATGTGTAGACATTACTTACAGTAATGAATACATGTTGATTTATTTCCATAAAGCCTCAAGAGACATGTCATTGAATGGTTCTCAAGACTCCTTAAAGTATCTATCTTCACTTTTCTTACAATATTTAAAAGGACTTGACCACTCTAGACTTGTATAATACCAAAAAATGAAATGATGAAACTTTTACTTCTTTCCTTCAAAGATGGTGAGAAATGGCAAGCCATTTTACATGATCATTTCTAGATATAAGTTAGTGGAAATTTTTATGAATAACTTAAACTCATATTTTGGACATCACTTATTACTTCTTTGCCCAAAATATTTTGATGAGATTATTGAAAAGGGAATTCAAGTGGAAAGAACTTTGATAAATAGGGGTATAATTAAAACATTTAAACTAGATAATAACAATTCATTGAAACCAATAGACAAACCAAAATTCTTTGCCAAAAATAAAAATCTTATTAGAGATGGTGTAACTAATGTAAAACAAATTCAAAATCCATAAAACACAAATATATAACCAAACAACTTACTACATCACAATTTCTGGTGGGCAACCAAAATAAGGGAGACCAAAACATAAGTTCACTCAATTGGGTGAAACTTACAAAAAAAAAAATCTGAAATTTATCCCATGTGAACATGATTGTATGGCCAAAAATAAAAGTTTTTGAATAAAATGTTCCCAAACCTGATTGGTAAAAAAATGATGAATATTGTGAATACCATTGGATCAAATGTCATTCAACAAACTAATACATACACCTAAAACATTATGTTCAAGATCTTATTAATAAATGTGACATAGTATTTGAAAAATCATCATCAAAATAGTATAACAA
This sequence comes from Torreya grandis, assembly GCA_037957365.1. Classification (NCBI taxonomy): domain Eukaryota; kingdom Viridiplantae; phylum Streptophyta; class Pinopsida; order Cupressales; family Taxaceae; genus Torreya; species Torreya grandis. The sequence goes on from JARHVA010006298.1 coordinate 239,810, forward strand.
CCAAAAATTAGGGATATACCAAGACCCATTCTCTAATCATAATCAAGTTAAGGGTAAACAAAAATAAGAGTAACTAGAATCAAGTAATGTTAATCAAGCTAGTCATCTATTTGATTCCATAATAAATAGCATTGATATCATACATAAACATGTTAATTTTGTCACTTTACCAAAGTATGAATGTGCTATCACCATGAGATGCATAAAGCTTACCCTACCAAGTGCATCTCCCTTTAATATTGAATGCAAGTACAACATTATAGATCATTTTGAGAAAACAGTAGCCAATATATCCATTTTAGACCTTATCAAGACCTCTCCTATGTATAAATATATTTTTTATAATGTCCTTTAGAAGTCCAATTTTCCTCAAAACATTATTCCAAAAAACTTCCAAGTGTTAATAGGTTCTTTGGTGATAAATAATTAAGTAATGTTTGATCATTCCAATTTTTCTACTCTAGGTTTAGAGCATATCCTCCCATTGTATATAAAGTTTACTATTTTTAGGCATAAGGTCAAAAGGGTTTTTATAGATAATGGTTTGGCCTTTAATCTATGTATGCTAAGACTCATAAAACATTGTGGGTATCCATTAACAACACTAGAAGCAAATATCATAACAATAAAGGCATATGATAATAATGAACATCAATTTATTGACACAATCCATCTTCCTTTGATGGTAGGGTCTATCGTTAAGGAAACACTTGTTCATGTTATCGATCTTGATTTATCATACAATATACTCCTTAGATGCCCATGGATCCATTCCATGAATACCATCCCATCCACTCTTCATCAGTGTTTGAAATTCTACCATGTAGGAATGGAATTAACTTTTCAAGGTTATCCTCATCCCTTCCAATACTACAAACTATTGGAAGGAAAATATAAAATATCCAATTATCTACTAGTCACATAAAGATAATTTTACCCTTGTTGAGAATAATCCTTATTTGAAAACTATGCCAATCCTAAAATTTTATTTTAAACACCTTCCCTTGGTGGTTGGATTAATAATCCAACTCCCTCTATATCCATTGAAAAAGCATTAACCAATGACATATCAAATTCACCATCCATTGTTAAAACTTCCAATAGTCCATCCATTGAGCAATCTTCTAATAATCCATCCATTAAGAAAGATTCCAATAATCCATCTGTTGAGAAAACATCCAATCTATCATCCAATAATGCATCATCTTCCACTTCATCCCATTTAAAAATCATTAATTGAGGCATTAACAAGTATATTATTCAATATTTTTATACAAGCACAATACATTCCAATCCAAATTAATATGGTAGACCAAACCATTTAAAGGATAAATAAATGGTTAAAAAGTTTGGTAAGATACAATTTATTAAGGGAGGACTTCTTTCTAATGAACATATTGATTATTCAAATTATCCCTATCTCTATTCCAATGAATTACCTACTTGCTTGCTTTTCCACCAATAAATATCCCATTGTAAAATCCATCATGTACAAAATAATGAATTACAAAGGCAAAGGTCTTGGTCTCTATGAACAAGGTGTCATTGAACCAATTACTCTAAAATCCAATGAAAGGAAGTTGACATAGCATATCCTTCTCTCATCCAATGGGACCAAAAATATACACCACAAATTAACCATTTTCAAAATGATGAAGCTATATCTGAGTTCTTAAGAATCAAGGATCAAATTCTTATAGGCTATCATAAGAAAGGTTTTATAATACAACTAGAAGATTTTGCATATTTTAGGGAACATAAGTTACACCATTATATTAGTTATACATCTACATCAAAACTAAAATACTCTGAATATTTTAATCTTCCTATACCACCCATAGCTTATAAAGATGAATCATGTCTACTTGTTGAGGAAACCATTCCTATAAACATCAGCACTGAAGCTAATCCAAAGATTTTAAAGCTTACTATATCACTCAATAAAAAAGAAAGGGATATATTTACAATGTTGATTTGTAAGTTTTTTGATGTATCTACATATTCTTATGTGTATATGCTAGGATTAGATTTAGAGTTAGTAGTTCACCACCTTGTGGTACACCCAAATGTAAAACCAGTAAAATAAAAGATTTGAAAAATGTATCCCAAGATTATACTATTGGTAAAGGAAGAGTTGAAGAAATAGTTCGCTGTAGGTTTTATATGCACCATTGACTACTAAGATTAGATATCAAACATTGTATCAATGTAAACTAAACTTGAGGGGATTATAGTATGAACAGACTTATATTATATAAATAAAGAATGCCCAAAGGATGAACTTTTATTACCTAACATATATACGATCATCGATTCAACTACAGGCCATGAAATGCTATCTTTAATGGATGGTTTTTTTAGGCTACAATCAGATAAAATTTGATTAATAATGTCAACATAAAATAGTCTTTATAACTCAATGGGCAACATTCTATTATCAGGTAATGCCTTTTGGGTTGAAAAATGTTGGGGTAACATATTAGAGGGTAATGACCATTATCTTTCATGACATGCTTAATAATATTATGAAGGACTATGTGGATGACATTTAGGATAAATCTAAATCTATAATAGATCATATTCAAGTGATTCATCATATTTTTGAGTGTATGAGAGAATACAACATGTGATTAAATCCAAAAAATGTGTGTTTAGTGTCACATCAGGAAATTTGTTAGGATTTATTATTTAACAATGTGGCATTGAAGTTGATCCTTCAAAAGTTTCAACTATCATGGGTACGCCTCCACCTAAAAATCTTAAAAAATTAGAAGTCTACAAGGAAAGATACATGCCATTAAAATATTCATTTCTTAGCTTAGAGATATTTGTCACCCATTCACCTTTTTGTTAAAAAAGGATACTCCTTTTACCTAGACACAAGATTGTGAAAAAGTATTTAATAACATCAAGTAGTATCTTTCAAACCCACTAGTATTGATTCCATCAGTTATAGGTAAACCTTTTTTGTTGTACATATCAACTACTCAATATGCCCTTGGAGCATTGGTAGCACACCATGATGATAATGGATAAGAATGAGAAATCTATTACTTAAGTACAACATTGATATCATATGAGTTAAATTACTTGCAGATAGAAAAAACTTATCTTTTAGTTGTTTTTGCTTCTTAAAAACTATGACATTACATGTTTAACTATCAAACAAAATTTCTCTCTAAAATTAACCCTCTTAAATATCTCCTATCCAAAAATACTCTAATAGGTAGGATGGATAAGTGGGTTATGCTTCTTAGTGAGTTTGATTTAGAGTATGTTAACCAAAAGGAAATCAAAGGATAAGTTCTATCAGATGTATTAGTAGAATCACCACTCAATGACACGACACCTCTCTTTGCATAATTATTAGATGATGTAATCATGTCTATAGATGAATCCCTAATTTCACATTTTTTTTTGATGGAATTTTTACAAAACATGGCTTGAGGGAAGGCATGTTATTGGTAACACCTGATGGGGATTGTGTTTCTAAGGCATTTAAATTTAATTCCCTTATAAAAACAAAATTGTAAAATATGAACATCTCATTGCAGGCTTCAAGATGGAAATTCAGTGAGGGATCTAACATATTATTATTTTTGGTGATTCCAATCTCATCATGAATCAAGTAATTAATTATTTTTAAGCACATGATGATAATATAATACCTTACAAGAAAATGGTGGATATATTGAAAGCATCTTTTGAATACATCCAATTCAAAAAAGTGCCTAGTATAAATAATCGAGTAGTAGATGCTATGGAAACTATTAGATGCTTACTAGACTTAAGCACAAAACATAACTAAATTTTGGTTGAGTACTTAAGGACGCCTGCTTATGATATGCCAAAATAAAAAATGGTTTGTGAAGTGGTTGTTCCAAATCCATCACAATACTTTGATATCTATACATACCTTCATAAGCATAGACTTTCATCTAATCTATCCTCTAATCAATGCAAATCCTTTGTTCAATGAACATCCTATTATAAAATACTTACTAACACCTTATACTTTTGTGTCTATGATGGAAACATTCTCCATTGTTTAAATTATGAAGAGTCTACTTCAATAATTAGATAATTTCATGAGGGATGTTTTGGAGTGAATTCAAGTGGTATGGTCCTTACAAAAAATCTTCTCTGAGTAGGTTATTATTGACCAACAACAGAATCTAATTCATGTGCTTATGTCAAAAAATGTATACCCTATCAAAAGCATGATGATATTATCCATAGTCCTTCACAAGTTTTACAACCTATCAAAATACTTTGGCCATTTTCTACATGGTGGTTATATCTATTTGGGTAAATAAATCCTAGTTCTTTTGATGGACATAATCACATTATAATTGAAACTGAGTATTTTACCAAATAGGTAGAATCAATGCCACTTACTTATGTGACTAGAAAGAACATTTCCAAGTCTATCCTTAACCACATTGTCTATCATTTTAGTATCCCATCCACTCTCATTTCTAAAAATAGAAAATCTTTTAAAAATAATTATGTTAAGACTCTTTACCACACCTATCATATCAATCACATATGGTCCACTCCTTATTACCTGCAAGGTAACAAACAAGCTAAGGAAACAAATACAATTTTTTTTTGCACTATTAAGAGAGTTATCAATGAAGTTGGTCATGAATGGCTTACTCAATTATATCCTTCCCTTTGGGCATACAACAATACTATCCAAACACCCATGGGGGCAACCCCTTATTCCATTATTTATGGTAGTGAGTCTATTTTGCTCATAGAGGTTGAAATTTCATCATTTCACATATATTTAAAACAAATCATAGATGAAGAATCATATCAAACATCATGCCTAAGTGAATTTGACCTCTTGGATGAGAAATGACTCAATACTTTAAACCACCTACAAGTTTACCATAATCTCCTTCATCATAGATATAATAAGTGGATTAAATCCATGGAATTTATAATCAGAGATCTTATTCTCAAGGAGAATCAATGAAACACTAATTCTAAAAGAGAGAAGTATGGAAAATTTGAACCTAATTGGTTAGGTCCATACATCGTTATTACTGATTATGGATCAGGGGCTTACAAATTAGCCATAGAAGATGGAGAGGATCTTGATGAACCTATGAAAATCATGCACCTTAAAACATATATATGCTTAAATTGGTTTTATATGTTTTTATTGATATATCCAAGGTCAAAAATTAAAAAAAGAAAAAAAAAGAATAAAGGTAAAAAAAAAGTAAAACAAAACATGTGTACATAGATCATCCAAATGTGAAAACTAGTTTACTGGCACTTTGGATAAGTACCATGGTGAAAGCTAGGCTTCTAAGACCATGTGTAAACCATTGTCTATAACTACCCTAATTACTTGGGGGCATCATTCTTCAGTCATTTTATTGTATATTTTTCGTTGTGTCATTTTGTCAATTATTAGTTGTTTATCCTATAACATGCTAAAGTTCAAGGTTGTTATTGCTTTTATGTAAACCTACACTCTTTATCATGATTGCGTAAAATGTCTTAAACCTTATAATACCCAAAAATAAATAAAAAATCATAAAAATACAAAAAAATAAATCATAAAACAACACAAAAAGAAAAGAAAATCAAAAGCATTCCAAAAACATCAATTCAACACATCTATCTTCCACATCATTATGCATGTTCTTGGGTGGGTCAATCACACATCATTTTCATAAAAAAATTTAATGTGTTTTATTACTCATCCACTTTCTCATTATTTCCCATATTGGGAGAACTATTTTTGGCCTGATATGCTCACATAGTCTTTGTCTAAGGTGGATTATGCAGGTAGTACTTAGAGACATGGGGTCTCTAGGGTTAGCTTGACCACTAACTTCCCCATAATCCATTTTACCAAAGGTGGATTAGTTCATCCTTCAGATAGTCCCTCACTTGTTTGGTTCTTAGCCTCATTCTTGGCTACAATTGTTTAGTCTTTATTTAATTTTGTCTTTATCTACAATTTTTTCACTTTTATCTTTGATTTTAATTGTTGTTTTGTTTGTTTTCTATCTCTAACCATTCACTTGGTTATTTTTATCTCTTTATTTATTGGGAGAACTATTTTTGGCCTGATATGCTCACATAGACTTTGTCTAAGGTGGATTATGTAGGTAGTGCTTAGAGACATGGGGTCTCTAGGGTTAGCTTGACCACTAACTTTCCCATAATCCATTTTACCAAAGGTGGATTAGTTCATCCTTCAGCTTGTCCCTCACTTTTTCGGTTCTTAGCCTCGTTCTTGGCTACAATTGTTTAGTCTTTATTTTATTTTGTCTTTATCTACAACTTTTTCAAAGTTTTTCACTTTTGTCTTTGTTTTTCATTTTTTTTAAAAAATTTCTATCCCTAACCATTCACTTGGTTATTTTTATCTCTTTTTTTATCCTTAGCTAGTAAGTTAGCTATTTCACTTCATTTTTTTTATCTCTAACCACTTTGATGGTTATTTTTCTATGGGTTCAATTTTTGAGTTACTCTTTGGTTAGTTAAGTGTGTCATTATTATTTCCAAATTTTTAAAATATAACATTGTCTTTTTGTTAAAATCATTTAGAATACACTTATTTGCATTAACATTTTTTGTGTGTTTCAATCACTTAGCTAAATATTTTGTTTTGACATCTTCTTTTTATTTATTATTTTATGTGTTTATCAAGATTATTTTTTACAATGCATATATAGTATGGTTATCACTATGTCATGATGTACTTTGCTAAAACACAATTTATTCTTTTCTTGGTTCCAATGATTAAAACATAAATTTTCATCATGATTATTCAATGTCATTCGTGGCACTATGTTTTATGCTATATTAAAAATTAGGTTTCTCAAAACACCCAAATTCTATTATAAATCCAATTCAAAGAGTGGAAATAAAAGATATGCAACTATGTCACATTTTACATCCATGCACATTATCCCATCATATGTAAGTCACACATCCATAATAATTATGCTAAAAGAATTAATACATGCTAACGTAAATCATTATGCAAGAAATATAATTAGTGTTATCATCTATCCATGCATATATCCATCAAATCCATGTAAACCAATAAGTAATCCATCAATGATAATAGTCCATAATACAAAGCTCAAACTAATCAACATGAATATATATATATATATATAAATCTCAAACTAATCAACATGAATATATATATATATATATATATATATATATGGGATAGGATGAGACATATATATAGGGTATATTGTGATAAATGGATTTTATTGATGTATACATACATTGAGATGTACCTTTTTGTATAGACACATTTGATATATTTTGAGCTATATATATATCATATATATATCAAATGTGTCTATACAAAAAGGTACATCTCAATGTATGTATACATAAATAAAATCCATTTATCACAATATACCCTATATATATGTCTCATTATATCCCTCCGATAGAGTATCTAGTCTTAGGAATATCTCTCTACATCATGGTGTGCCTTATGCAGGACCCATCACACATGGTACCTATCTTACTAACCTCTTTAAATCCATTATTTAAATGGATCTAGAAGACATTGATTGTACCATAGAGTACTCTTTGAATGATGTTTCCCTATGGTCTCATGGTGTAACCCCCTTATATAAACTATTGTATTATGTATCCTACTCCATATTTTTCATAACCCTTTCCAAAATAGCCATCTATCCCTCTCTAGCTAATTTTACTCTAGCCTTTACAATCTCAATCTAATTCATGTCCCTCTCCTATCTATAACATTGTGTGAGCACTATATAATATAGAATTTTTATCTCTACATCATGATTAACTAATCCCATAACCATGGCATCCCCATCCATCCCATCAATAATACCCAGCAACCTATCTACCTCAGACTATAATCACATGATCTCTATAGTTATATCCCCTCTACCATCAACTGCACCCTATAATATGGATACCTCCTAGTATAATCCATATATCTCTCTATATAAATCTCTAATCTCCTCTTAGAGTATATCAATAAGTGTATGCTCCTCTACCTATCTTGGAGTATGTGAATAACTGGCCACATCCCCTCTCTCTACTTATGTAATATGTGTTGCTCTCATGGTAGTATCTTATCCTGCATCCTCCTCTTCACTCTCCACCTCTAGAAATGGAGTATCTCCTCCAAAAATATGCTTTGTATCAACATCCATCTCAACCCCTACCTCCCAAAAAATCTCAATGTCCTCCACATCTATTATCTACACATCATGAAGATGACTAGCCTCACCAACACATCCTCTACCTTGTACCTATGCTCATGATCATCCTCTATCCCCTATAATATCCATGTTGATCTAGGATTTTTGAGTTTTTATTCTTAATATATCTTTGACACTAAAGTGTATCCCAATGATCTAGTGATATCCCTTTCATGCAAGACTATGGTCTTGCACGTTCACCTAAAGTGTGTAGCTAGAGACTAGTTCCCAAAGTTTTGCTGTGTAGTAACATTAAATTAGTCATATTATTTATATTAAACATGTATTTAAATAGATATTACATAAAGGAAAAAATAGGCTACTTTGAACCTTGGAGTACTAAGATCAATCACCATAATTACATAGATTAATGCCATTGTAGTTTAGAGTTGTTACTTAGGAAAAGAAAAGATTAGTTTAGATTTCATAATAAATTCCAATCACTAAATTCATAACTCAACCTATCATAGATACACAACTTACCCATTCAGCTGAACATGAATGCAATAATGTTTATAATATTTATAACTCATATATTAATATTTAGTAAAGTACTATAAAGAAAAATCTATTATTTTGTGTTTTACAATAGGGGTATTTATAATTGTTTATCCTTGACCAAGTATTTACATCATCAATGATATGATTAATTGACCAATTAACTCTCAAAAAACTAAGAGTTATGGCACTCCATCAACTAATTTCACTTAAGTACCCAATAATTTTCACTCTTATATGCTTTCTTTATGATAAATCCTTGATACCATGTGTTTATCTCCTTATGGGTATGTGCAACACTTCTTATGGATAAGGTCTAGGTGACCCTTATTAATCACTCCTTAACCATTCCTACTTCCCATATGCTCCCCAAGTCTTCAACTATTGCTTTGAGTCCTATGCTCTCACATTCCTCATGACTAATTCTCCTTTGAATGGGTCCTCTTGCACTAGTGGTTTTGTGCCTTAGTGCTCTTGTGCCCTACAAGAATAATGTCATGGTGCTTCCACACCATAGTCTTCTACTCTAGGCTCCTTCCATGTCATGATAGTTTTGCACCAAATTTCAGAACACTTAGCCAAAATTTTGGGGCTAACATCACCTCATATTATTCTCTTAGTCTATCCTAGACAAAGTCTCACTGGTGGCCTCTACCAAAAATTTATGCCTCATCTATTTGATCTTCTTCTTGACATTATCCTAATATGAGAATGTGTTGATCAACTTGGAAATTATTAACTCAATGGCCTCTTTAGACTTCTTCATATCCTTAGGTTGGCTAGATGTCTCATTTTCCTTCTTGACCAATTCATTAAAGGATGTGCTATCATCCTTTGGTACATCATCAAGCATTGAGAGTTCTTTGACAACCTATCCTTAGAAGGCTATAAAACTAACAATCAATTAGTGATAATGTATATTGATATTTTCTTCCATTATCACCACATCCTTGAATGTTTTAGTGTGTTCAACATGATACCTTATTAAGAGTGCAACATTATCCATCTGCTACTTCTAAACTTCTTTTTATTGGAGATAGGACTCTAAGATCTTATTTAGGTGTGTCAACTATTAAAAAATTCCATATAAAATGGGGATGGCTTCCCCAACTCTCTCCAAGGCATGCTTGTAGACTTCAACTAACTCATTGAATTGCTTTGCTAACTCTAGACCCTCATATCTCAGCATGAAATGCTCCTTACAACAATTCAATAGGAGGCTTACCAAGGTTTCTAGTTTATTTATGGTGTCCTTATCAAGAGGTATGACATCTTCTAGTGCTAGTTCATTTCCCAAAATTGTATTACACAAATTCAATGTTTTAACCTTCACCTCCATGGTTTACTTAACCTATTTATTTAAATCAATCACTTCTTCAATGAGTTCTTTTTGGTGGAAAATTATTTATTATAGATACCCACCACATGGGTATGTTTCTTATTTGTACTATGCACTAAAAATCCAAAAAAATATTCTAGTGCATGACCTCCAAGACCATCTTCAAGAATGTTATGCTAGCTTGTAGAGGGGTGATCTTTTAGGGATTCACCCACATTGGTTTGGTATAACAAGAACATCAAGAACTAAACAAAGGATATCTTGGGATAGCTCAATAGTGCACTCTTCATTGTACATGTCTAATAAGAAAGAAACCTACTTCATTATTTCAAGGTTACATTATGGGAAATGAAGTGCAACTATAAATATAACATCCTATTAGGGATGCCCACTTGATATCAGTCATATAGATTATTAGATGCATCAATGGTGGGATATTATGTGGACCCAACCAATTCTTCCCTTTATTTGGGTCACATTCCAAGACCTCAACCTATACATCAGTAGTTGAGGAAGTGATATTGAATCCATTCCACTCATCTCTTGTTCCTCATCATCCCCCTCTTTTCCATAAAGATACTTAATGTCAAGTGGTGATTCATCATAGGTGGCCTCCTCCTCTTGCACTAGGGAGAGTGTCTTCTTAGAATCATATTTTGATGTTTCTATCTAGACTATAGGGACTTATTACTTAAGTGCTTGCTCTATGGTTTGATGATGTGTAACCACTGATGAAGAAAATTTTGGTAGAGATGGCTATTATGTTGTCTTAGGGGGTGAAGATAGAGTTGGAGAAATGTGTGGAGGAGAAGGTGGGGGTGGATGGACTTATGGTGGTGGATATTTGGGTGGAGAAGTTTAGGTAGGAGAAGGGCATGGTGGAGAAGGGAGTGGTAGGGGTGAGGGTCTAGGTGGTGATCATCATGGTGGAGGTGAGGGTATAGGTGGTGAGGGGCTTGGTCGTGGTGTTTGTATAGTCTTCTATCACTTTTTGTGGAGCCTATTGACCACTTACACCAACATCATACTTGGCCAACTTCTTCTTCAATAGAGGTGTTGGTACAAGATTTTCCTTAAGTTATACACCCTTTGAATCCTTCCTAGGTTGCAACATATAGAACAAGTTGTGTACTTATTATCCCACCAGTATTTACTTGACCTTTATAACTATCAAGTCCATATCCTTATTCTCTTTATATGATTTATTACCTAGATAGACATATAATTTTTAGAGAGTATGACTCTCCAAATCAATATTTTTGGCCTCTAAGGCAATCAATTATTCATCATAGATCTAGTTCACATAGTTGATGAAGTACTAAATTGAGAAGGCATACGATAAATTTAACCATACTGAGAGTTCCCTAAAAGGGAACATCCTAATGGATGCAAGATAAAAGTGTTGATTCACTATAAATTGTGCTTGTTTAGCATCTAAGGGGGCCAATCCTTCAGGATGCACCATTCATTCCTAAATTCCTCCTTCATGCCATTGAAACAATACTTCATTTTTTATTTTATAAGAGGTGGTAATATGCCTTGGGTATGTGAACACCTTATAGTGCTTGATAGGGGACCTATTCTCAGGTGGGTGTGCCCACTTCAGTGCTCTTGAGGTTTATTTTGGTACATTTATCTCATCAAAAACCATGAAAAGTACAACTACTCCCCATTGAAACCTATGGTTGGGTATCTAATGGGTTTCTCTATGACCTCAACAATTTTTTAGCTAAAATACTTAACCCAATTGTATTTTAAGCCTTAAGTGACTTGGTGGGTGATGTAGAGGTGAGCCATATCAACCTCCTTCTAAAAATCAATCCCACTAATCTTCGTCATGATGATACATGCTACAAAATGGAGGGCAAGATCCTATAGGTTCTTTATATGCATGGCATGGCCCTACTTTTAGTACATCAGTATCATGGCTATCTTTTGGACCTCATCAGTGTGTACCAAGTTATCAACCACATCCAAACTTGAACATTAAATTTTTGATACCTTATTTATCCTCTTAGGTGTGATATTCATACTACACTTGGAAAAATAGAGAAATTCCTCATGGATGCATGAAAAAAAGAAATTGATCACCTTCATGGGTTTTCCAAAGTAAGGAAAATTAAAAATTTAGAATAACCCCACATGATCTAGCGCATTGAAGATCTTAAGATCATACACCGATTGGTTCTTAATGTTATGGCACTCCACTCTATACTAATTATGTAACTCAACCTCACTTCTAGGTTGATGATGGTTGCAGTAAAAAATAATACAAGAGGGAACCTTGGATACCTAGTTCTTTATTCACAACACTGATTCAAGATATTACATTTCCTCAATCATTAGAGGTGGGGGTGGAGATGATTTTTTATTCTTAGCTTATCATGCCATACTTGTTTCTCCCTTTTATATGCACTGTGCTTTCTCCTTTAATTTCTCTTCTCTCATGAAAACCATATCTCCTCCAAGTACCTCCTCTTCCTTTGGTATTATAGGTAATAGATCAGTCCTTAGGGCCTTTTTCTTAGGTTGCATCACCCTCCACAGATCCCAAAGGTTAGTGCATGATTGTCCAACATTCCCAAATGAATACATGATTGCAGTTGATGACTTCATATTTTTGAGCTTAATTTCCCTCTAATAGTGAACTTCTACAACCTAAAACCTATAATATTTCCCTAATATGGCCATGTCCTAGAGTTCCTCTATGCCTTACTTGCGTGGATTGATGCTTGCCTCAATACCTATGCATAAATTTGTTATGTTTCATATTCTATCTCTAGAATTGATCTTACTCTCTTCACTCTCAACTCTAGTATTTTATTTTGTCTTATATCTTAGCTCTTATAATTTAAAATAAATGCAAAAGTAAAATGTAAAAATGAGCTAACTTGTTTATTTATAAGCTTAAGAGGGTGGTTCGCATTTACTACCCCCTTTTAGGTTGTCCATCACTTTTCATCATCACTTCTCATAATTAATGCATTTAATGGTATTGTCATGTCATGTCATTCACACATTTCTCATAATTACTATCATTTTATACATTAATGGTACATCCCATCCCATGCCTTTCCTTAGAGTGGAAGATAGCTATACCTCATGCTTTTTTTGGAATGAAAGATACTTGTTTGAATTTTCAAAGTTATGGTGGGAACATTCTATCCTTGTGAGCCTTAAATAACTTACATCCCTTTAATCAATTATATGTCCTAAGTATCTTACACACTTAGGTAATGTGTGTGCTTAATTTTAATCATGAATTTAGATCTCTTACCCCACACTAAAACTGAGTCATAGTCCTTCACAGAAAGATAATTACATTAAATAAATTTTATGCATAACAAAAGTAGCACTTTTATTGAAAAATAGAAAATCCTAAGCTAATGACATAGGACTTATTGTTTTATAATATTTTAACTATTTAGAAGTGAAATATGGTCAAAGCTAACTACCATTTTAATGCCCAGGAATGAACTGGCCATCCAACCTTTATAACCAACAAGCTTTGATAGCCCAAATACTATGAATGACAAAAGCACCATCCCAGTGAATCTAAAGTTTTCTAGAATGGCATGTGAACCTGGAGTCATATAAAAATAACTTCATTCCCAAGGAAAATGTGTTGTGATTTATGTGGCAGTCATGGCATAATTTTAGTTTGTGCTTTTCCACATCCTTACTCTAATGAGAGAGGAAATGGGCTTCATCAAGCTATAACAAAGTATTTAGCCATGATTTTAAGGATAAATCCTCATTCAATTTTCCTACATGAATAATGCAAAGAGATGGCACCAAAAATTCAATTTTAAGGACTTCCTCTTTACCATATACTAAATTGAATAGGGTACTTTTGTTCAGACACTTGTAAGTTATTCAGTAAGACAATAGTACTATATATACCTTATCACCACAATCTATTGAGCTAATATTACAAATATTTGATAGAATAGTGCCTAATATCATGTTGAAGGCTTTAGTAATGCCATTATATTGAGGGTGATACAACATTATTTTGTGGTGTGCAATCATGAATTAATATAATAAGATGTGAATAGTTTCATTTAAGAAATGGGTGTCATGATCACTGGTAAAAATTAGTGGACATTTAAACCAAGTTATGATAGGATCTCAAATGAAATTCATAATAGTATAAACTATATAATCTCTCATTGGTACACCTTCAACTTAGCGCATGAAGTAGTCAGTTTCTATGATTATATACTGAGAACTTATTCATCATCTACCTAGAGTAATAGGGCTAATAAAATCAATGGCCCATTTCTCAAATGGTTCTTAAGAGGGAATTGGTCATAAAGGCATGTCATCTCATTGTTTTGGTTTTCTTACGCATTGACATATGTCACACTACCTAACATATACCTTAGCATCTTGAAAAAGAGTAGGCCACCATAATCTAGCTAGTAGAAATTTATGCATGGTAGCCTCTCCCACATAGTATCCTCTATAAATACTTTTATGAACTTCTTAAAGTAACTCAAAATGATCATGTTTCATAATAAAATGCCAAAGAATCTCCTTATGGCCAAGCTTGTAAAGATCCCATCCTATGATTTGAAAAGGTGTAGTGTAGATTACAAGTTGTTTTTTGGCCTCAAGAGTGAGACATTTGAGCATTGAGCCAATGGTTAAAAAGGTGACAATATCTTCTAGATCCTTAGGTACACAAGTAACATGAAATATTTGAACATTGGGTAAGTCATATTCAATAGCATGTGGTGGCTCTCTAGACTCAATTCGAGATAGATGGTTAGGTCTATAATTGGTTTTCTCAGGTTTAACCATGATGGAAAATTGAAACTCTTAAAACAAAAATATCTAATGGTAGATCCACCTATGTAGCATAGGTCTATTAATGAGGTATTATAAGACCTCATTATTTGTATAAAAGATAAAATGAGTGTACAATAAGTCCTATTGAAGTTTATGCAAAGAATAGACAATGGATAGTGCTTCACATTCTATGGTTGTGTATTTCCTCTCAGCTAGAGTGAGTTTCCTACTACCAAATTAAACTGGGTGATCCAGGTGACCTTCACTTGGTTGTGCAAGGATTGCACCAACTACCATTATAGACACATTAACATGGACATGGAATGGTTTTTTCCAATAAGGAAACTAAAATATAGGAGCAGTAACTAGTTTGTCCTTTAGTGTCTTAAAGGTTTTCTTATAAGAGTAAGTCCATATGAAGTGATCATTATGATTTAAAATTTATTCTAGGGGTGTGAAAATCTTTGCATATCCACAGATGAATTTTCCATAGTAACCAATATGGATTAGAAAGGTGCAAACCTCATGTTGAGACTTGGGAATTGGGAGGAGAAGAATAATAGACACATTTTCCAAGTCTACTAAAAGTCCATCCTTACAAATAATATGTCCTAGGAACACACTAAAGAGTGTATCAAATGGGCACTTATTTAAATTTAGTGATATTTTTAAGAATAGATAGTGCTCAAGCATAAGTCTTAGGTTAGATCAATGGTCCTTGACCAAGCCATAGATTGTCCAATTATCCAATTAGACTTGAAGAAACTTATGGATAAAATCATTAAAGAATTCAATAACTATCCATGAGAACATGCATTTTTCAATCCAAAGGGCATGCCAGTATACACAAAGGATCCCCATTCAATGGAAAAATTAATCTTTAATTAGTCCTATTTAATTGTTTAGACCTGATGGTATCCTAAGAAGCCATATGTGAAAGTATATATCTCACATCCAATTACAACATTAAGGATTTCTTCTGTGAATGGTGTTGACAAGGGGTAAGTGACATAAGATGCATTAATTACCTAGTAATATATACAAATATGGATATGCCCATATTTATTTATACTAATTAACATAGGATTGACTCATTTAGATTCATCAATGGGGGTTATTACTATAACATGCAACATACTATCAATTGCCTCTTTGATTCATGCTCATAGATTAAGATTCATCCTATATGGCCTTTTCCTACCTAGTTGAGCATCATCAACTAGATTGATGGATGAAATAATTTCATCTAACTATATATTATTGGAAAGACATCTTGGTAGTCTTTTAATGGCTTGAATATCTTTGAAATTTTAGTGTCAGTCCAATAATTGCTTATAGTAGCCATTTCTGGTTCTTGCTCCATGCCAATATTGTACTAGATAGTTTGAATGGGCATAGAATAAGGGTTGTATTTATTGGCACCCATATCATGAAGATTTCATGTTTCATAGTCCATAGGAACATATAAATTATTAGACAAAGGGTTAAGTGGATTAGATCTTTCACCTTTTTCTACTTGGAACACTAGATTTTGTTTCCCTAGATGAATATCTTCACGTCGGTCCTACTCAAGGACTGGTGCTGGTGTAAAAATAAGTTATGCCAATGGTTCATTAAAATAATTAAACCTTAGTTATGTATTTTATCAATATATATTAGGAAATACTCAATGGTAATAGGGTCACCAACAATAGCTTCATGCATGTCCTAGAGAGTGAGGCACAAATCCATCCTTGGATAAGAATAAGATAGTATTGAGTTTTTGTTCTCCTTTAATAGATCCTAAAATTGGGTACCCATGTGTCACTCTTCATGAACATACCATGCCTATGCCTAGGTGTATAAAATCCCATAGAATTCATATACCCAAAAGTACTTTGGTAAGTAAGACTCTTCATTTCTCTATATTGTCTTGTAGGCTTCTATGTGGGGTTTAGGTGTTTGTACTCTATTATAGCTAATTATTCCCTTAAATTTAATGTCATGATGGAAATGGTGATGCAAGGTAGATCATATTTGGTCCCACTATAGGAGTCTCTCATGATGAGTTCACCATCTTATAGTTGTACCATTAAAGAAGTAAACCAAAGATCAAATACAATTAGTGTCAATGTGATAAAATTCCTCAAGGCATTGGACAAAGTCATGAACTTTAATTTGTCCATAAAATTATGGAGCCTCATCAAATATCTATAAAGTTTCATCTCTCATTTGTCCCCTCATGACTTATCTAATATTAGTGTGGATGAACCTATGACATTTATGGAGTTGGCATGGAATGGTCTCCTGAATTCCAATAGAACTACACACTCTTCCAATGAGGTTATAATTGATATGCACCCAAAAATTACAAGCATTATTTGTAGTGTCAAAAAGGGACTAATTTTCCATCTACTAGAGGATTCCATCAGGAGTAGGATCATGTTGCTCATCATCCCTAGAAGTGATATTATAGATGTGGTTTATATGTTCTTCCACATTAATAGGTTTGACATATGGAGGAATAACAACATGCTGGTCAACATTCTCAAAACTGATGTAGCACTTTTTAAAAATTAAATTTTCATTATTTTCATAACACCAAGGTCTCCCTAAAATAACTAGGAAGTCATCAGCCTCTGCTAACTCAAGAACCTCAAAATTATCTTTGAAGGGCAATCCAAGTATATCAACCATTACATTCTTGAGGAATCCAATTAGTAGAGCATGAGTTTTATTGGCCATTAATAATACATGCAAGGAAGGCTATAGTTCCATACTAGACATTTTATACCATGCTTCCTTCATAATGATATTGACTTCATCCCTAGTGTTAACTAGGATGTCTTGAATTACCTAATCATCAATGGTAGCATTCACTAGCATCTCTTTATTTTATGGAGGTGTAGGAGGAATAGGGGTATCCTTTTACCAAGCATCATTCAATCAATGATCCTTGGTCTACTAAGGCATGGGATGTTAAGCATTTATTATCACTTGTATTTGATTCTTAAAGTAAATGCTCAGTTGTGGATTAATGTCTTCATCTAGCCTACACTTGTAAAACTTTTGGAAGTCATCTCATGCCCTATTTTGAGGCTTTGATACCTTATGCATATAAACATGTTTTGTTGATTCTTTGTCATTGAGAAATTCAATTTATCCTTAAATATCTCATACTAATGTCATAGTGTCCTAGAGCACATCTTTCTATTATTGGGCATTAGGATACTTCCTTACCAGAGGCTCCTCACACTATACCTTCTCATTAGGATTAGAAGTAGACTGAGATTGTCTTCTACTACATGTGGTAATATTCAGTTGTTGAATTAGTAGGGTGCTTGGACATGCATTTCAATGTGGTTTCTTAAAGTGAATCATACCAACACCCTTTTCATTTCTCTCCTTAGTGATAGCCATGTATAAGTTAGGACACTCTTCCAACTGGTGGTCCTTTTTATAGAAAGCACATGTAGGGTATACCAGATAGTCTCTTTGATAGTGGTCTAGGTATCCAAATTTTGAACATGTCCTAAGTGGTAAAAGGCCACCTCCTCATCTTCCTTATCTCCTATGACCATGATATCACTATTATCTTAATTTTTGGCCATTGAGGTTTGGCAAGTAATGCACATACATACTTCATGAATGTCACTAATTAATCGGTAATCATTAGTGTCATGGGTATAAGCATCACATAATTTTAAATATTCAAACACCTTTAAGTGTGTATATCACTATAAAAGAGGACAAGAATGTACATTTGGTCCTCATGGTAGATTTCACATAACTGCTTTAGTACAATGTAGATGTTCTTTGCAGGTAGTTACTTCATGTGTCTCCTTCAAACTCATAATCAATGATCCAAAGGCCACTATGAGTATCATGTGCATTTTTTTTAGTTAACATATTGAGATGTGACACCATTGAAGCTATCTAGGCTTCCATGAAAGGACTAATCCCAATATCAATACTACCAACCGCTTCAATGTAGAGGGTGGCTTCCAAAGCCTTATGTGGGCTAGTGAAGGTATTTTAAGAGAAAGTTAATTGAAATGGAAGTAATAAACCTAAAAAAAACAACTATTCATGATGAATAGAATTAGTTTAAAATTAAAATTTTGAAAACAATGTTTTGAAACTTACGTCATACTCTTGCACACTTTTAGTAAGCTTCTACTTTATGTCCTTTAGCATGGATATGCTTTATTGTTAAAATTTAGGAATATAAAATTATTGAAGGAATGTCATTTTAATTTGATCATATTAAAATAGTATTTGTTGAGGTTTAAAATTTATATACCATTTATGTGCTCACTCCAAAAATGTAGTTGCAAATTGGGTGGCTTTTCTTTTAGAATAATTAATACCTCATACCCTCTAGATGAATTTACACTTATGGGAATGTTATACTACATTTTCCATGCCTTAATATTTAGGTAAGTGGTGTGTCCTTTTTTAATATACCATTATCAACTAAGGTACTTGAATTGGTGGTTTTTGAGAACCTCCAGATCCTATCCCTTGAGGGGGAAGTCCACTTCCTCCTATACCACCACCTAGTCCACATTTAGCACCTCCAATAACAATGCTCATGACATAGGGCATAGTATCCAATTTATTAATAAAATTTTGGGTGCATATTCTATTCAATTAGAAGTTCATGTTCTCCAAGCATCCCAAATTATGCCATGAAATTCCCTTAAAGAGGGAAGGAAAACATTAAATCCATATGAGTGTCAATTGGCTTAGTTATAATACCCCTTATAGGTTTAATCTATGATTCCACACTATTTATAATTCAATTATGTATATATGTGTCATTTTATTCAAAACCATGAACATGCACTATGTTTAAGGATCTTGATTGGTTTAGACATGGTTCTTCAATTTATTTCATCTAGCTAGTTTCTCCTTCATATGATAAAAATGGCATGGGGCATGGTTTGAAATTTATGGGGTCCTCTATGTGTGTTTTTTCTTCCCTAGGGATCCTAACAACACTTCTTGAGTTCTTTTAGTATCTTCCCACACTGTTTACTCCTATAATATTCTATTGATCTTCATCATATTTTCACTTTCATAATGCCCTTTGATTGTCTACCATCTCAAACCCTTAATATTTTACCAACTCTTCTTTAATCCCCTTCCAAATGTGTAGCTCATGAAAAAAATATTTAGCTCTCCATTGACATATTATCTATTCCACAATCAATAAATAACTTCTTGATTTCTAAAGAGAAATGTCTAATGTAATGGCCACACGGTTCTCTAAGGAACTAGGACTTGGCTTCTTTAGGACATAAATAAGTAGTTACAACATAATCCATAATGTATTTATTCAAAAATAACCTACACTAAATGTTAATATCTCTCATCCATGGAGTTCCAAGTCATGCTAAAGTTATTTGTCATTCTAATGACCAAAACTATCTTCTCCCAAGGTTTCATTATTGTCCTTGAGCATATGTAGATATCTAAGTGTGGAAATGAAATGATATATTAATAAATAAATTTTCATACAAGGCACTATGGATATTATTATCTACCCACTACCATGTAGAAATTCCTAGTTCAAGGTAGGGAACTACAAAATTATCTTCAACTCCCATAATCCATTATTCAACACTCTCAAGGTGGATATGCTCAAACATTTTCCATGACTATGAAACAAGTTCTACGTGTCCTAGAATTGGAACCAAAATGTTGGTTTTTTATTCTTAATATATCTTTGGTGCTGAATTATAGCCCAATGAGGTAGTACACTAGCCCTTTTATGCAAGACTATGGTCTTGCACACTCATTCGAAGAGTGTAGCTAAAGACTGGTTCTTGAATGTTTTGTTACATAGTAACATTAAATTATTCATAATATTTAAGTTAAACATGTATTTAAATATATATTACCTAAAGGCAAAGATAGACTACTTTAAACCTTAGATTACTAAACTTGATCACCATAATTATGCAGATTAATGCCATTGCAATTCAGAGTTGTTACTTAAGAAAAGAAAATATTAGTTTAGATTTCATAATAAGTTCCAATCACTAAATGCATAACTCAACCTATCATAGATAAATTATCCAGTCATCTAAACATAAACACAATGATGTTTATAATATCCATAACTCATATATTAAGCTTCAACAACATATTATCAATAAAAATCCATCATTTTATGCTTTACAAGAGGAGTATTTATACTTGTTTATACCTAAAAAAGTATTTAAAACATCAATGATAGGATTAATTGACTAATGAAATCTCAAAAAATTGAGAGTTATGGCACTATATCAACTAATTTATCCTAAGGACCTAGTCCTTTGTGCTTCTTATATACTCACTCTATGTTAGAACCTTTCTACCATGTGCTCATCACCTTGTGGGCTGATGCAACACTTCTGATGGATAAGGTTTGGGTGACCCTTATGAATTTCTCCTTAACCACTATTATTTCCCTTTTTATCCCTAAGTATTCCATTATTTTTTAATTCTTATGCTCTCAGGTTCTTCATGACTAATTCTCCTTTGATTGGGTCCTCTCATGCTAGTTCTTTTGTGCCTTAGTGCTTTCTCACCCTCTAGGTTCTATGTCATAATGATTTTATGCAATAGTCTTCCACTCTAATCTCCTTTCACACTATGATAATTCCATTCCAAAATTTCAAAATATTTATCCAAAATTTGGAGTCCAAAAAGGTTGCTAAACCTGTACTTCATGGCTACCTACTCAAGCTAGCCACTAGCCTCTACCTCTATGTCTATAATGGTGTATATGGCATCATCAATCTCAATGGTCTCTATCAAGCACACCAATATACATACCCATCAACCACTCCTACATCAATGATGTCTCTCCCATCACTCCATCTAATAATATATAACTATGTCTATTTATGATCAACAATGGCTAGATCGATCATCATACCCCATTATGGTCTCTCCCTCACAAAATGTGTGGATATGTGTGGTTTAGTTAGTATATGCTACATCACACCAAAATATATCATCACCTTATCTAGGTGATATCTATATATAATGTAGCCATGTCTCCCAATGATGCATCAAGGAGTCATCATGTAGTCCATATGAAGATCCTCCCAAGGCCATTAAAACACAATCTCTCTATAAGGTCTCTATGTGATCTGGTCATCACCTACCTCATCAATCACCCTCCTATAATATCCTATATATCTTAAATGTGGTTATTATACCTTGATAATCACATGCCATCCATATTCCAATGGTTCATCCACTAACCACGTGCTCAGATACCTAACTAGCCTCTCAATCATAATGTGCTTCCAATACTAAACATAAATTAATATAGAAGGCCCTACCTCTATCCAACCTAAATACACAAAATGATGTAAATCATGGTATATATATGCTAAAATTCATGGACCTAGTGTAAATCTCTCTCCTATCTCTATCATATCTCCAATCAGATCTAACAAGCCAATAGGACATAGTCTCCCATTCTTGTTAGGAAGCAAAATGCCACAAATAACAACCATGAGTACAATAGTTAGAGAATCCATATCTAAATATATGTAATAGTATACATAAATCCCACCTCTAAAAAATGAGATCAAACCATCACAAAAAATGTAATATAAAATAATCCCCTGAGGACTCTATCCCCAATAAACACATCTACCTCGTATCAGGATACCCAAAATCTGATACACATACTCAATTGTAATAGCTATCTCCCCTATTGGAAAGTGAAATTTACTTGTATCACTATGACATCTCTCTACTATTGCTATCAATAGAGCTCTATCCACTCGAACCTTTGGCATATGTTTAATGTAAGATAAACCACTCACCTATATAATGTTAAACTCATACTCAGTGAAGGTAGCCATGCACACCATAGATTTATATCTTCACTTCCATGTGAAAATCACTGGTAATACCTATTACGAGTCACAAGCATTAGCATATTATTAGTTTTATTCAAAATTATATTCTTCATTTTCCTTACCATCTACATACTTAACCACAATTAAAAAAGAATCAAAACACACAAATATTTTTATTGATTTTTCAATCCTTTTTCATTCATTCTCTACAAAATCACCACTAAAATTTACAAATTCACTCTTTAATTTTGAAAATTTGCTTCTAAACTTCTCTTTACAAGATTATTATTAACCTTAGCAAAATCACTTCAAAAAATGATGCTTTCATTACCATGTTTAGTGATTTATCTCAAACCCCAAATAGTGAAATTACCAAATCCCTCCTAAACAAAATCACTACCCTATTTAATGATTTCACCTCCAATTTTGGTGAAATAACTATTTACCCCTATGAAATCACTGACTTCGATGCCAAAATCACCATTTTCATAACAATGATTTCATTTTCTGTAACTTTAATCCCTAATAAATGCTAATAAATTTCAAAAAAATTAAAACTTAAATAATTTACCAGAGGCTCGCTCCTCTTAGGACTCTAGAATCATTTGAATCACTCTATTCCATGCTCTTAGTGTTGAATACAGTCCATGTTTCTTCGTGCATCTTAGAGAAAATATCTCAAATCATAATTCTTAGATATTAACCTTGAAAATTAATTTTCTCAGATGATTTTTATAATTACCATTTATTCTACTTATATTATATATACTACAAAATATTACCCCCCCATCCTCTCATCCAACTCATTATTTATTCATTTAAAATATTCAAGCAAAATTAAATCAATTTATTATGAATTTGTTTTCAAAATCTTACAATAAACTCTCAGCATAAAATCAACACAATCATTTGCAAATTCAATATCTTTTTTCTATTTATAAATCCACAATTTATTCTTTTGGGATATATTGTTTCCACAACTGCTCAATTGACCCCTATGTCATTAGAAACAATAATAAGTGTGCAATCTATGAATGGTTAAACTATCATAATCTAAGTTTTTGTTACCTAGGGGCAACCATTTTATGCAACCAACATCTCACAATTTGACATTAATTTTGATATAAATTGATTTATCATTTCTCCACATTTCTTAGTTCACTCATTAATTTCATCAATTTCAAGCATTTATCCATTTTATCATATAAACCCTCAAGTGAGTATCATCACACTCATTTTCACTCATTTGGGGCATTTTTTAAATTTTTGTCATCAACACTCTACTTCTTTTACTATTCTTTGAAATAGTATTGGTTCACAACACTATTTCAAAGAGGATAAAATGTAGACACCTAAATTTCATTTAGTGTTTAAATGCACCTAAATATATTTAATAATTCTTAAATTAATAAATCACATTTCTTCCCAAATTTAAATAATTGAATAATTCAAACTATTAAATAAGTCAATTATGCACACTTAAATCCTTATTTTAAATAATAAAATCTAGATTTTCCACCTCATCAAAACATCTCCCACATTTTTATCCCTCATCCCAACCAAATCCATAAAATTCTTGAGCTCTTATGACTCATCCCCTAAGTTGTCAAGAAAATTGACTTAGTTTTGTTGACTCAACTAACCAACCCCATGCTTTTCTCATTCATTTTAAAATGGTCTTCATCCTCATGGGTGAGGGCTCACTATCCACCATTGATCATTTAGATCATTAAAAAAGTCCAAATGATCTTCCATTGTTGTATCGATATCTAAACATCTATAAATGCACTTTAAAATCTCCATTTTTAAGAGTGCACAAAATCCAGAGATCACATCACACAATCAGGAAATCAGAGCTCTACACACAAGAAAATCAAGATGAATCAAAGACTTTTATTTTGCACTAAAATGATCCCCATTCTATTTTACACTAGAGGATTCAACACCACATATTTTATAGAGAAAATTAAATGTATATTGCAATGGATAAGTCTTGTGCATTCAAAGTGTAAAATTTGTAATTATTGTTTTCTTTGTTAGTTGCTATATCATAATTTTAATTTAACTTAGATCACAATTAGTTTAGTTTATTTGCATGTCTAAATTTATTTCATACACCAATGCATATAATTATACCATATCTATGCATATAAATCATATAACTATGTGATTTGGCTAATTTAGATAACTATGTAAGTGTGGAGGAGATGATTCTAAAGCATGACCCCCTATATATGGAGATATATAAAATTGATATAAGTACCAATTTAGAGGAAATGTTTCCAAAACATGCCCCCATTATAAATTAGAGATGCTAAATACTGTATAGGTGTGGAAAACATGCTTCCAAAGCATGCCTGCACTAAATCTATGAACTGATATAAGTACCATATACTAAATAAATGTAGAGAACATGCTTCCCAAATATGCCCCCTCTGAATCTATAAATTGTGAATGTGTGGAAGATATGTTTATATGTCATGCCCCCACTAAATTTGAAAAATATGAATGTGTCAAATCCATGCCTCCACTAAATCTATACATTAATATAAGTACCAAACATTGAATGATTGTGGAGAACATGATTCCCAAGCATGCTCCCAATGAATCTAAGAACTATTCTAAGTTTGGAGAAAATGCTTCCCAGGCATTCCCCCTCTAATATTTCCCCCTTTTAAGGTGAGGGAAAGATAGGAACTGGGAGTTACCTCACCTCAAAAGGGTAAAACAATGGTAAAATATGTGAATATAACCATGTAACATATAAAAAGAACATGTTTAAGTAAATGTATCATTGAAGCACATAAAACCAATGCGATGACATATAGTCCTAATATACATGATAAATATCATGTCAACATTTAGATAGTAATAATACAAGCTCAACACACAAATAAGCACACATAAGATAACTTAGAATCAAGTCAAAAGGCAATAGTCCAAGGAAACCACACACAAGGGGCATATTTAAATGCCACATAATCAAAAGGAAATGACTTAGTCAAATGTCCATGAAAGTAAGGGTGATATATTAAAATATTCATATAAAAAAATGATGACATTATGAAAATATCAAAAAAAAATTCATAGGCATGGGGGTCACAAAAAAAGGCGCACATTCAAATTCTCAAATAAGTAATATAAGACAATCAAGGAAGTATATAAATTAAAGCATAAACAACTAACATAAATGTGTCATAGCGACCCATGGATCCAATATGTTATAAAATTATTTAAAGTATATAGCATATGAAGTAACCTATGTAAGATATAACTATGGATAATAGGCATGTGTAAGTACATATTTAGGCTCAAACATGATAGTGTAGAGTGACCATCAAGTCATATTTTTTTGTGTGTATCAAGATCAAATAAATAGATGCCCCCAATATCCATATGACATGAGTAGAGGTAAATCCCAAAATCTAAAATATGAGTGTATCATGTATCACACCAAATGTAGAATCATGACATATATGTGTATGTAAAGTAACTAAATATGTAATCCATTAGTATGGAAGTAACATATAGATGCCAAGAAGCCACTAGGATATGTAAGTTCTAGAGTTTGTTTTTTATTTTTAGAAATTTTTGGTATATTTGGACTTTTTTGGAGAGACTAAGTTATGATCCTATCCAATGGATTATCATAATTATATCTCCTATTTAGTGCCTTGCAACCTTAAGTTTGATATTTTACATTTTTTACATCATGATTAGATAGGTTGAAAAGGTACATAACATGTTATTATTCACATTTTTCATGTGTAGTGGAAGAGCTAGTGCTATCATTTGGAATATGGATTAATGTGCCTTCATGAGGTGTTGATTTTTGTTGATTATTTCATCCATTTGGTATATTCAAAGAGATCTGAGTGTAAATTCATATGGATATGTGTTAGGCATAAGCCAAACCTATTTTTGAATAAATTTAGGACCATAAGTAATTGGTATTGTTATGTTGCCGAAGGAATCATTCTGAGTGATCTTCTTTTGTAAATATTATAAGTTAAAATCAATATATTGAAAATGATTTATATGGCAATGGATTTTTGTTTGGATAGAATCAATATGGTTATGTCAAAAAAAAACACCATCCATGTATAATGTAATCATTAAATTTTGTTGGCATGGATTATTTTTGAGTTGTTGTGAATGAATTTAATTTATTTGGACGATCCTCAAATGTAAGCTTTTGGTCATCAATAAGATCTTGGATCTCATTCTTCTAGGTAAATTAATGGTTTGTATATTTCTTGAGTATTTGATGATAGTAACAATAAACATTTTCATTATAACTTTTGGATAAAGGTAGACTCATATCAACCTCAATAGGATGAAGGAGAGATATAAGCTGACACTCTAGTAACCATTAGAGTAATGAAATTGGGGACTCAGGTAAATGTGTGAATTATATTTTTAAAACCTTATGTAGGTTATTGCATTAGTGTGTTGATTTTAGGTTCATATTTAGATTGTGTTGGTTTAGGATTATCTAATTTTTGGACTAGTGTACATGTTCGAATGGATAAGTATCTTCTATAAATGTGTAAAGGATTTTTTGATGCCAAAATTTTAAGCATGCATGCAATGTATAAGGAACTACATACATTTTATGTATCCAATACTTTCCCAATAATATTTTATAGTTCAAATCATTTTCCACAACTTGGAATATAGTGGGTAATGTATGAGGACCCACAATAATATTCAATGTAATTTGAACAAGCAAAAAGCTTTGTGATTTTTCAAACTATTGAATTTGCATAACTATATTTTTTGATAAGATTTTGGTTAAAACCCATGAATATTTGGAACTACATGCTAAAAATGTTTAGACTCAATCCATTATCAATGTGATCTCTTTTGATACATTTATTTTATATTCTTACTTGGATTCACAAAGGTAAATTTTGGTCAACACCCTATTTGGATGGTAAATATATTGAATTAAAGGTGAAGAGCATATTATGATTATTAATATCTTGCATAATATCCACAAAATAAATAGGCTCAATATTACTTCGGATTTATGTTTCGTGTAATGCTTCATAGATTACTTTAGAATCTCAAGGATTAAAATCTTAGCATTTATACTGTTTAATTGGTCAACAATGTCGTATTCAGATTATGATTCTATTGTATTGTAAAATGAATTTTGAAAATGGATTAATTATGGATTATTAGTTTAAACCCTCTTGTTGTAAACATTATATCATGAATGATCTTGTAGGAATGTAGGTTTTGCATCCCTTATAGATCAGAATATGTTAATTAGGCACGTGATATAACAATTAAGAGCCACTATAAGGTATTGGACCATGAAATAAGTAACATAAATATCCATGAGAAACATAATTTTCAAAATTTGAAGTAACTTATGGTTCAACAATATAAAAAATAAAAAAACCCTAGGTGACATAGGGTTTGAGGTTCAAAGATTGGGCTCACCAAATATTTAACCCTAAAATGAAATTATATATTATGTTGTGTATTTTAATTTAGTATTATTTTTAAGAATATAGAAATGATATGGAAAAAGGGTGATAATAAGATCTATATTGGGCCAATTAAATGCTAAAATCAAATATAAGCATACACTAAATTTATTTTGATAAGATAGTCTAAATATGGAAAGTATAACTATGTTAAATATATAAATGAAAAATAATATAAGCAATTAAATTTTTATAATGATAATTATTTTTATATCTATATTAGGCTAAAATTATGTGGGAAGATAGTTTCATAATAATTGTCAAATTTTACATCTAGTGCCTTTAGCTATTTGGATAGTTGCGTCAGCCTTGGATGGTTGCATAAATGTTACTATCCAAGTCCAATGATAGTGTCTTATATATAATATATTGTTAAATAGTATGTGACCACCTATATGCTTATAATTTTGGATTTACCTTAACTTTTGTGTATTTATATTAGGGTCATAGACTACCACTCATTGTGAAATGGCAAAACCCTAGTTTTCCATCTTCAATGTGACCATTGGGAAAAAAGGGTTAGTGTGCATATAGTGTTGAGTTAACCCCAATGAACCAAATATCAAAAGGTTATAACTAAATATCCAATATTATATAATAGGGACTCATATTTATGTAGTTCCTCCCAACATGTTGGCTTGTGTGTGAATCATGTAATGTGTGTAAAACAAGTACAATAATGACTTAGCTTGTAACTTTACAAATCAGTCTCTTATGCCACTTATGTAGTAATTCAGACCTATATATGTGTTGTACCTATAACTAGTATGGAAATATAGAATATTTGATAAATTAAATTCTTGATAGAGTGCTTTTGATTAATTACCTTGGTCTCTTTGGTCTTTTTCTAGGTTTTGTAGATGAGGAATGATGAGGGTTGATCTTATACTTATATAAATCCATTTAGAGTAATAAATAAAATTAAATCATTTAAGATGACCATTATTATATGTTTCATTTGAAAATTAGAGGAACTTATAGCACATGACACTTGTGTTATGGTAGGACAATAAAGTCAATGCTATTGTCTATCTCAGATGTTAGTGTTCAAAGAGTAGAAAAACATGTATAGGATCAAAACTTGTAGAGGTGTAAGATGAGTACATTTTTAAGTATTATAGGTATATATATTGTCTATGTCATCAATATAAGTATGGTTAGACTAAGAGATAGGAAAATTGGCATAATATAAAATAGATGCGAGGCTTACATAAGAAAGGAGAGTGTAGAACTAAGAGGAACAACCAAGGTCTAGGTTTTATAAGTGTATAATACTACGGTCCTATATAATCATAAAACATCATTTATAAATAAATATAATAAAAAATCATGTGAAATATATAAAGTGGAGAGTAGGATATGTTTTACTTGTCTCAATGTGTGACCCTCATTGTGAGTGAGAGACACCCAACAATATCTTCCTATTGGGATCCACTCTTGTTATAATGCTCCCTCTCCAAAATAATATCCTTATGTAATATTTAAAATAGGTCTCCTAATACTTCAATGATCTCTCATAAGTAATGATTTTACTTTATTTTAAGTTAATGTGGTCTATTAACCTTTAATAAAATAAAATCATTTAATTGAAATTTACTTACAAATATATATAATAAAGTAAAATTATGAGTGCAAAACTTGAAATTTATTTGACACTCTAGTTTTATAAATATAGAAAATATAAGAAATGATAATATACTAAATAATTTTATGTATTGTGTAGGTCTGAGATGACAAATAGGAGACACAAAAGGCATAAAAATAGATTATGAGTTATCTAAATTAGGAATTGGATATTTGGTCTCACCTAAAAAGTAACTTCAACCTCTAGTCATTACATCCAATCTTTTGTTCTAAACCTGATAGTTATGTATTTTTAAAATTTGCCTCTATTTTGATACATGTAAGTGCCCCTGATTGTATTTCAGCTATGGGTGTGATCCTAATGTCTAATGATGTGAGAGACTCTCAAAACTCTATATCCTTTACTTGAAAACCTAGGTCCACTTGAATTAATAGTTTTAGGCTTGCAAAAGGAGATGAAATGTGGGTTGAACTAACCCCAACCACTACCTATTAAATGGTTTAATGTTTCATACATATTGAATACTCTAAAGTGGTAAGTCAAACCACATGTTTTTATTATTAGGTGAATGTTTACAATAATGTGAATTCGATTCATGCACCTTATAATCTATCCCTTTACACTTGTAAATAGGAAACTTTATCTTGAATATTGAGTGATTTATACTTGGATAAGACATTCTCATAGTGACTAATTGGTAATTTATAAATAATAGGGAAATCCTATCGAATGTGAAAGTGTTTGAGTATGTTTTCTAAGTGTTTACTAGATAAGTGATATCATATACCTATTTTTTACTTATATAGTAATCTTTGGGTAGTATGCCACCAACATGCAAAATATATAGTCCAACACATGGGAATAATTTGAATTTGAATTGTGACCATTACTTAGCATGGAATGAAATTGTCAGAGTCAAGTGATACCATTAGTTTGTATGTTCTAAGTCTGATGTTATTATCTAAGAGATAGGAACACTGATATGATGATTTGGAGATGTCTGAGTACGATCATCAACTAGTTTAACATATATTATATGATTTATTATATGTGAATGAGAGTAAATTGGGAAGGTTATACCTATATATGGCATGAGAATGTACGAGAATGTTGAATAAGATTTATGTATCTATGCAGAAGTCATGTAAGATGAAGGTAGGTCAAAAATGACATTGCAAAGTATCAATTACTAGATTTTAGTGTCTAAAAATTCCCCTCATTTTATTCTAGTATTAAAATGTAAAATAAATACTAGAGTATAAGGATAAAGAGATGTAGTTGAGTGTGTAAACCACACTTTATCTTTTGGAGATGCTAAAACATGTGGCCTACTCCAAAAAAACCTACAATGAAATTGTAATAGTCAATGTCCAAAAAATAAAATATGAAAATGCATAAATTGAATCTTGAAATTGAAGAGTAAGGAGAGAGTACACATGTAGGTGGTTTAAATGTGTTTCCGTATAACTTGTTGGAGATGATGAGTCATCTTTGAAGTATTGGAGAATGGTTTCTCTTGCTGAACCCTTTTGAGAATTAGGGGTGATCAATCTAAAATTTTGTATAACTAAGGTGAGGCTATGGATTGGGAAGGCAATTACCCTGAACCTCATTTAAAATTAAGGGAAGTAGTGTTGAGGCCATCAAGCATAGTAAAAACCTCAACCACACTAACCCATGTAGCTAATATTTCACTAACATCATAACCCAAATATATAAGGGGAAATCACATATTTGGATAGTAGTGTAATTCCAAGGCCATTGATGGCACTGAATATAAATCACATTACTCATTTAAACATGAGTCAATAATTTTAGGAACACATATATATTCAAGGGTACTCACTACTAGGCATGATGGAATGTGTTTGGAAAATAGAAATTGAAAAAGTATGAATGTGCATGAACAAACTTCGTGCCCCATAATTGGTTCTAACCCTATAAATTCTAATAGTGTGTATGCATGAGACAAATTCATTCCCCATAGGCTGATTTACTTAGTGATAAAATTATATATAATTCTATGCATATATATTCCCTTTGTGTTTCATGTTTTAAGGCATATGCACCCAAATTTATATGAATATTTACATATTAAAAAAACTATAACTCATTACCTACAAAGTGCATGCATATGACCCCAAAATATATTTTAAATATATGAATATTTATCTCACTTTTATATTTTAACCATTATAAAATATGTATAATCTATGCCAAAATGATGTAGAGGTTCCAAGAGAAAATTTTCAAATTGTAATTCTTTACCAAACACCCTATACTTTTGACCTTTTTTACTAACCCTATTTTTCCTATTTCTTGATTGTACAGAAAAGATATTTTTTATAAAGATAAAACAAATAGATATGTTACTACCATCTATTTAAATACACATGTGTATCAATTTTCAAGATTTAACTCTACCTGTAGACCCACTTTCAAGTCACTAGCCTTCCCCAAATAGTTCTCCTCAAGCCTAAACACAAGACAGTCAAAATAAATCCATACTAAGGTGTCTATACAATAATGAAACCATGAAAATCATTTAGGTCACATTAAAATTTACTATAATAAAAAGTTTTGTGAAATTTTTATATTTAAAACTTTATATATGGTTGAAACCCTAGTTTAGGGTTTTTGATAGCCTTTGACAACTTGAGAGCAATACGAATGAAACTGTGAGCATTCTATTGTGTTTTAAAGACCCAAAATAAGTTTCATAGTTATATATTGACATTTATTGTGTTTCTCAATCCTTGGTTTCATACTTATAATCAATTTTCATAGATTGTAAGAGTAAATATGCATGACTATGTAGGTAAATGATGCACTTATAGGTTTGTATACCTATGAAGATAGATGAAATGCATATGAAAAAAAAAAGTGTCAATAAACTTTAAAAACATGTTCAATTAAATCACTTTAATTTCCTTAATAACCTGATCGTCAATTTATGGATCACTTCCTTCAAAGAGCATCATCACAATCCAACCATACAAAACCTGCTATAGGAAATAGGGTTTCTAAACTAGTTTCTAAGTATTAAAAATATTCTTATAATTAATCTAATAATACACTTCAAAAATAATTTCAACAATCTATTAAAAAATTTATAACACAATTCATAATAGAATAATGACTAGTCCTTCCTAACAACTAATACACAGCCTACACACCAAAAGAATGACTCCCAAACAAGGGTATGTCTATGAATAATCTTGAAAAATAGATGAATTTGATTAATATTTATTTAAATTTTTAATCTAAAAACATTCAAAAATATTTTAAGAGTATTTATAACAAATTCCAATGTTCTTTTGCTGTCAACTTTTGAAAACATAGTCTATAATCAAGAAAACCAAATAATACAAAATAGGCTCTAAATCTTGTTTCTTCAAGAATAGGGTATTTATTTATTATTAATTAGAGTATTATATCCAATTATACATGAATAATTATATACAAATCAAAATTATTACATTTTATATGAAGATAACCATTTTGTAACTACCTTGGATGAAGCTTGTCAATGTTAACATGATAACTTTTGAAAGGTGTCAAGGTACCAAAGTTGATTTTTAAAATGAATGTCACTTTGACCCATGTAAATGGTGAAAAGGGAAATAAAATTAAATTTAAAACATTTTTATATAATTTTTCAAGCCTTACCATACCCCTACAAGTCATAAACACACAAGAACATTCAAATTTTTGAATGCACTACTTTTGGCAGGAAATCCAAAACTTAAATTTTAGTCTACCTAGATGCATTTATAAACTACAAAATTAAAAATTGATCATTCTTGGGGCCTTATAAATCCATATAAATAATAACTAGACCTTATTAAATGCAAACAATCCAAAATTGACAAAAATGGTTCCCTAAGAATGATGCTCCTACATCATACTCCCAGGGAAAGAAAAAAGAACTCATGGACTATTGTCCATGAGTGTTTCCAGAGTATTCCATCACTTTTATTTATCAAATTTATTCATCCACATGAAATCCTCTACTATATTATTCTTCCATTTACTAGATAATTGAAATTCTACTTGTCTCTAGTCCTCTTAATCATCTGCTTGTCCAAAATGCACTCCATCTCCTCTATCTTGGCTTTAGGTAACTATCTTGTCTTTAAGAAATTGTCTTTCCCAATCTGGACCTATTGTAGCTACATCATCTATTGTTTTTCATCCTTCATTTCCTTCTTTATATGGGTATAATTCTACAACATTGAATATAGGTGAAATTCCAACTCCACTAGGCAACTCCAATTCATATGCATTATTTGAAAACTTCCTGAGGATCTTGCAAGGTTCTATATTATTCATCTTCATCTTATTGTATTCACCCCTTAGGTACCTTTCCTTCTTGAGATGATATAGGACTAAGTCCCCAACCTAGAAATTCACATCTCTTCTACTCAAATATTCTTGTTTCTTGTACTTGTCAACACTAGACTTCAAATTCTTTCTTACATGTTCATGTACCTCTTTCATTACCATTACAAACTCCTCACCTTCAACACTTATCTTATCCATATGGCTGATGTCTCTAACCTCAAATACACCTCTAGGTTACATGCCATAGATCACCTAGAATGGATTCATACCAATACTTCTATTGGTAGAATCATTGTAAGCAAACTCTAGTTGATGCAACATAAGATCCCATTGCTTGGGATGATCCTTGGAAAAAAACCTCAATAGGTTCCCTAAGCTTCTATTCACCACATTATTTTACCCATTTATTTGAGGGTGGTAAGCTGAATTGAAACTCAAGTTTGTGTCTAGATTCTTCCACAATATCCTCCTTAAGTGACCAAGAAACTTGGCATCCTTATACGAAACAATGTTCATAGGTAGTTCATGAAGTCTCACTACCTCATTGAAAAACAAATTAGCCATGTGTTGCATCATTAGTGGTTCTACATGGTATGAAATGTGCCATTTTAGATAATCTATCAACAACTACAAAAATATAATCAAAACCCCCTTGTGTCCTAGGCAATTCCATCACAAAATCCATACTTATATATTCTTAAGGCCTATTTGGGATTGGTAGGGGTTGATACAAACCTGAATTAGTACTCTTACCCTTGGATAACTGACAAATCTTACATATTTATACATACCTCCATACTTCTACTTGCATTTTAGGATAATATTAGTGCCTAGTGAAGAATTCAAATGTCTTGTCAAGCCCAAAATGGCCTACCATGCTTTCACTATGCTGATCTTAAATCAAATTTTCTCTTATAGAACTTTTTGGTACACAAAACTATACTCCTTTAAACATAAATCCATCTTGAAGTACATAATCAAACCGTGGCTCCTTGTTGAGTGTACTTGGGTGCTTGCATGTATGGTATGCTTCCTTAATGTGTTCATATCCTCATAAAAAAATTTGAGTACCTCAATCCCAACACTCTTTGACTAAATCTCATGCACAAATAAGACTCTTTTGCTCAATGCATTTACAACCTTGTTGCTTTGTCATTGCTTATGATTGATGGTGAACGTGAAATTTTGCATATACTCCACCCATTTTACATGTCTTTGGTTCAACTTAGGTTGATTAAAGATGAATTGAAGTGCATGGTTATCTTTATACACTGTGAACTCCTTTGTCATAAGATAATAACTCCATTTATTCAATGCTTGCACTATTGCATAAAACTACAAGTCATAGGATGAATATTTCTTCTTGGCATCATTCAACTTCTTACTAAAATAGGCTATAGGTATACTCTCTTGGATTAAGATAGTTATTATGGCTACACTACTTGAATCACACTCTATTTGGCATATCTTATCAAAATTTGGCAATGCTAATATGGGTTGCTCCATGATTCTTTGCTTCAAGTATTGAATTCTGCCTTCTCATTCCACATTTTTTTTATATCTCCCTTAATGGTGTCAATGATGGGAGCACCTATTCCACTAAAATTCATAATACATTTCCTATAGAAACTTACAAGACTGTGAAAACTTCTTACCTCTCTTGCTATCCTAGGTTTTGGCCACTCTATGATTGCCATCACCTTGTTCTTGTCCATTTTTAGCATTCCTTGTGATATGACAAATCCAAGGTACAAAAAATTTGATTTCAAGAAATCACACCTCTTGAGTTTGATCAATAATCTCTCTTCTGGTAGCCTTATCATAACCAAATCCTAATGGTTAAGATGTTCCTCCTTGCTTTAGCTATAGATTAGTATATCATCTAGGTAAACCACTACAAACTTGCCTATGAAATGTTTTAGAACCTCATTCATCAATCTCATAAAAGTGATAGGTTCATTGGTCAAACCAAATGGCATAACCAACCGTTAATACAAACCTTCATTTTTCTTGAAAGTAGTCTTCCACTCATCACCTTGTCTGATTGTTATCTGGTAATATCCACTCTTAAGGTTTATCTTGGAAAAATAGCTTACTCTACTCAAGCAATCCATTAAATCCTCCATCCTAAGAAGTGGAAATCTATACCTTATAGTGATCTTATTGATGGACCTAGAATCAATACACATTCTCCACTCACCTTCCTTCTATGGCACTAACATTGTTGGTATTATTGAAGATGAAAATTATACCTTCAACAAATCAACCCTCTCACCTATCATGAAGGTCAAGTTGGAATTGTACCAGTCTAATCATAGGGGTTATAAAGGTTCATTTAAGATCCTAAAGATGTGAGGGGTTTTTTATTATAAATTTTGGTAAATAATTAACAAGTTATCAAACAACTTATTCCATTATACCAATTAGAAATCCATTTATCATTAATCTGTTTAAGATGGGAATCTATAATCTATTTTATCTGATAGAGAAAACCTATTAGTTAGATAGTCTCTTAAAGAATAGAAACCTGATTTTGTAATATATATGTACATTCAAATGATATTCTCACTTCTTTCTTGTAATGGTCTACAAGTTAACCAAATATATAACATATAGATCAAGGAAAAAAAAAGATAGACAAACACAAAGTAAAAGAACAAAACAATTAAAAAAAACAAAAAATAAAGCAAACACTTAAACTTAAAGCAAAGAGAAATATACAAGAATAAAAAATGAACTAAGAAAAGAATCTAATCTAAATAGAAAAGGAAATAAAACATGAAAATATACTAAGTAAACATTCTAGGAATAAGAGAACCTCTAATAATAGAAATGAAACTAATTCAAAGTACAAACTAAATGATCTAAAGTAAAGGAACTAGATAATTTTAATTAGAAAATTATTCTAAAGAAGTTAACTAAAGATAAACCAAGATTGAAAATCAAGATTAAATCTAAAAGAGGGAAAGATAATTATATAACTTATGAAATAAAGAGAAATGATAAATATAAAATGAAACAAACATATAGCCTATTAGATTAAGAAAACTAATGACTTAAACTAAAAATTAGTATTAAACTAAGAAACAGACTACTAAACAAAAGACTCTAGTTAAACTATTTGACAAGATGGAAGATAAAACTGAGTCAAACAAACAAGAAAGTAAATATTAAAATAAATATAATAAGAAACTAGATAAGAAATACTAATAAACTTAAACATAAAAATATAATAAATCAAATATATAAATAACTTAAAATCTAACTAACTAAAACTAGATAAAGGTAAATGAAGGATATAAGATAGTATCAAATAATAAATCAAAATGACAAACTAAATAAAACTAGGTTAAAAAAAAACATTAATCTAAATATTTAAAATAAATCTATAGTAAATCAAAATAACTTAAGAGAAATATATAATTATCAAAGATGAAAGAATAGCGAATAGAATTAATCTAAGAACTAAAGAACAAAAATAAACTAATTAGAATATAAAAGATTATGGATTAAAAATATATCTAACAAAAGAAACCAGATTTAGAAGAAATCTCAAGGTTCCTATTTGTATTAAAGTTAGAGTCAAATAATTACAAAAGATGTGTGAGTCTCAAGATGAGAGTCATCTTAGCAAAAAAAGATAAAATTCAATGAGATAACTTTGTAATAGAATAGATCAATGAAATGTCATGGAAAAGTGAAATGATCATCATCATTTAGGCTGAATACTTGAAATCTATACATAAGATTGTATATAGAAATCATCAAAAGATATTAAACTTAGTAAACTTTAGATAATCTATAATAGATGAAAAATATAATTGGATATACCTATGTTTCATAAGTGATTACTCAACCGTCAGATAAAGTAACATTGGGTCTATTTGTAAAAGTTGTACTATCTCAGAGAAGTTGTATAGAAATAAGAGATAAATGATGGAATTTAGAAAATACTTACGTCTTCAATACTTGTTGTGCTTCTATCTTCAAATGAATGTTTTATCTCTTCTTATGCCCTCAACTTAGTTGTGAAATAATTTATAACTAACTTTAGTTAGTTATTGGTTAATGTTAACTAATTGAATTTTAAAAAAGTCAATTAATTAACTAAATCTAGTTAAGGATGGATTTAATTAATACTTGAAAAGTCTTAATTTGATCAAGAATATTTAAAATAATATACCTAGGGTACTAAACCTTAATGGGTGAGGACCCATATTAATTAATAATATAGTAGAATACACTTTAATCATAAAATGATATATCAAAAATTGATAAATTCTACTTATGTTTAAACCATAAAAAAATTTAATTAATCTTGAGCATATATAATTATATCAAAGATTTAAAATCACTATATTTTTCCAAAATTTGCCAAAATTTATCAATTCTAAAATATCAAAGTGTCAAGCTAGAGTATCAAGTTTTGTATGAAAATGTAATGTCCCCATTCTAGCAGTTGGGCTTACTCAGTTTCCAGCACACTTACTATTTGTAGTAAGCTAATAGGATGCAATGAAGGCCAATTTTGATGATTGGATTTGATGCTCCCTGTTGAGAGCTTTTCAACAAGCTATCATTTGCACCATTTGGAGTCCAGTTGCTAGCTTTTTTGTGGGCCTGAAGTGCTACAAAAGGGTACCATTTAACCCATCTAGAAGGAATTGAGTGTCTCTTTAAACATTTGCTTTATGAGGGACTATTGCACATCCTTTATCCCACATTGCTCAAGTGAGTTGAGTCACCCCTTGGAGAAAGGATAAAGGGAAGTGCTTGTGGCTTCTTTGGGCATGTTGGATAAGAAGAAAGAATCTTACACTTGCAGCTTATTTAGGCATTTGAGAATGTCCTTCTCATCTATAGCACTCTAGACATCAATCCTTGGGATTGGTCTTTGGAGTTCATGCTCTTAGCCACTGTAGCAACCATGCCACTATAGCAGTTGTGCCACTATAGTAGTTATGCCACTATAGTAGCTGTACCACTGTAGCAGCATGTCACTGTAGTAGCTCCATTACTATAGCATCTATATACAGCTAGGTGAGTTTGTAGTTTTATGCTAAGTCTGTAGTTTTTTGTAGAGTTCATAATTTTGCTTGTAGAGTTCATAGTTACCTACTTGTAGAGTCCATAGTTATCTACCTATAGAGTCTGTAGTTTTTTGCTAAGTTCATAGTTTCCTAGTTGCCAAGTCCGTAGATATCTACCTGTAGAGTCCATAGTTTTCTATAGAGTCTATAGTTTTGCCTGTGGAGTCCGTAGTTTCCTACCTATAGAGTCCATAGATATCTACCCATAGAGTCTATAGTTTTTTGTAGAGTCCATAGTTTCACCTACAAAGTCCATAGATATCTGCCTGCAGAGTCTATAGTTTTCTATAGAGTCCATATTTTTTTTTATAGTCCGTAGATTTGGCTATAGAGTCCATAAAAGCTTCTGCAGAGTCCATAGATTTGGCTTCAACATTCGTAGAAGTGGCCTGTAGAGTTCGTAGATATAGTATGCAGAGTTTGTATAAAACCCATCCCGTAGAGTTCATAGTTCTATGGGTCGGAGAACAAATGAAACACCTTCGGCATGTGCTAGGATATCCACTTGAGATCATGTTCATATGATTCTGAGAGAGGATTTAGTGAGTCACCATGTGACTGGCATTGTACTCATCTACTCATTTTGAAAATTAATACAAATATAGTGAATTGGCTAATTCAGACGTGTGTATCTATGCTTGCAATTCTATATCTATGTTACATGTATTGGTCTTGGTAAAAAAAAGAATTTCTAGCAAATCTACCAGAGTCATAAAGAGTCCTTGTTGGGTTAGTTTTGGGTGCAATCAGAGTGCCCATTATAGTGGTATCAGAGCCTATTATTCCTGCCATCCTGTGAGGTTTCATGCATCCCACACATTAGTACTTCTTGAGGAGAAATTGGACAAACCCAGATTTACAAGTTTTTTTTAGAAATTGAGGAGGGTGAGCCCTTTGTAGTACTAGCCATGGGTGACCCAGATGGGGAGAGGGGAGAACCCAGCACCAAGATGATGCTTAGTGATCTTGCCAGGGGGCAAAGGGAGCTACAAACCACATTGTAATAGATGGCTCTAGCAATTACACAACACCTGACTAAAGAAGATCAAGGCAACAATGCCAACTAGGGTAATAATGCTAACTAGGTAGGTGAACTGGGTAATGAAGGTAATGGAGATGTATTGATTAATAGAGGATCTCAAACATACATTAGATCAGGGTCTTCTACAAGGCCACTCATGCCACAATTCCCTCTGAGATAGAATGACCAAGATAATGCTAGTCCAACATAGCAGGAGATACAAGACCAAATATTAGAGGATTGGAGAAATGCTGGACCAAATTTTCAAGGTGAAATGTCCTTCAAGGAGTATATGGATGTTAGACTCAAGCATATGCACATGAGGGGGAACAAGCAACAAAATTATGAGATGAGGAAAAAGTTGGGAAAATTGTCCACTCCATACTATGATGATACATGAAAGACTTCAGCATGAACATGGATCCATAAATTAGACACTTATTTCCAGCTTAATCTCATACCTGAGGAGGATGCAAGTATGTTGCATTACACTTGGATGGAAGTGCCCACAAGTGGTGGCACCATGGTATGGTCACGCTTGGCCATAACTAGATACATACTTATGTAGAGTTCACTGAGAGACTCATTGATAGGTTTGATACTAAGGACGCAGAATTGCATTTCAAGGAACTAGTTCAGTTTAAATAGTGGGGTTTTGTGGAGGCCTATATCATTGAGTTCCAAAAGATGGTAGTATTGGTGACAAATATATCAGAGAGGAGACTAGTTGTTCTTTTCATGGATGGGCTTTTTGATCCCTTGTGAGGATGGGTGAAGGGACACAACTCCTATTCACTACAAGAGGCTATTAAGAAAACAAGAAACCTAGCATCTTCATCCTATAGGAGTAAACTTCTCTCTACAGACTCTCATTTTAAGAAGGATAAGGAAAGGAAGATGCTTTAGAAGGACCCTCAATGGCCTAAGGGGGAAACTAAAGGGTTGGACAGTGATACCCTCAATGAACTCAAGAAGAAAAAACTATATTTTCATTATAGGGATCCATGGAGTCCTTCCCATGAATTTCTACTTAAGGTGAAGGCTAAGCCCATGGAGTCTTTCTCAGTAGATGAATCACCTTCTGAAGATAAGGGGTAGCATTCATATTCAGATTTTAGTTAGGGAAATAGTGCTGTTGAGGAGAGTTTAGATGATGAGAAGTCTCTTGCTCGGTTGACAGGCGTCCAAAAGGCCATGACATTTAAGGTAAGAGGGATGATTTAGGGGCAGTGCATGGTTTCATTAATTGACATAGGGGTAAAACATAATTTCATTGATGCAAAATTGGTGGCCAAGAGGGGTCTTTAGACTGAAGAGCATGCAGGGTTCAGAGTCATGGTGGCCAATGGCCACAAGTTATTATGCACCCAAAAGATTTCAAAACTTCACATCAGATTGGGAGGAGATAATGAGTTGGAGGATGATTTTTAGTAGTTGACATGGGTGATTATGATGTCATCTTGGGAATGACGTGGATGGCTTCTCTAGTAGAGTTCACCTTTAACTTGGCTAAGCTAGAGATGAGGTTTCAACATCAAGGCAAGAAGGTGGTGCTCTGAGGTTTACCTAATGGGGGGCTCAGGGTAGTATCCCTAAAAAGGATGGAATGGTTGTTTAGACATGACAATGTTGAGTGGGTAGCTGAATGTGTGATCATGCCTACACCTCTTGAGTGGATGGTAAAGCACTATCACCCATATGTATAAGAGATCATTACTAGGCATGATAAGGTGTTTGGTAGCATTCCACATGGGGTTCCTCCTAAGAGGGGTATAGAGCATGTTGTTGAGCTAGAGGAGGGGGCTAAACCAGTCATCATCACCCCTATCACCATCATAAAAAGCATAAGGATGAAATAGAGAAGCCAATAAAGGAGCTGTTGGAGATGGAATAGGTACCCCATCCCTAGGATTGATGAGTTGATTGATGAGCTACATGGAGCATGATATTTATCTAAGATAGACTTACATACAGGATACCATCATATCAAGATGTGAGTGGAGGACATAGAAAAAATTGGCTTCTAGTGTCACTACAGGCACTTTGAGTTTTTAGTTATGCCATTTGGGCTAACCAATCCTCTAGCTACATTCCAGAGTTATATGAATCAAGTGTTTAGAGGGTAGCTCTAAAGATTTGTATTGATCTTCTTTGATGACATCTTGATATTCAGTAGGATGTGGGATGAGCACCTATAACAATTAGAAGAGGTGCTAGTCATTTTAGAGGAGTCATTATATGCCAAGGAATCAAAGTGCGAGTTCAACATGACCAAGTTGCTCTACCTCAGCCATATTATCAATTCTGAAGGAGTTCGGGTGGATTTAGAAAAGATCAACGTGGTTGTTGATTGGCCCACTCCAATTAGCCTTACACAACTCAAAAGATTTTTTAGATTATGTGGTTTTTATAGGAGATTTGTGAAGGGCTTTTCATAGACTACAACACCATTAATAGACCTCACCAAGAAGGGTGATTTTGTATGGACAGAGGCAGTGCAATAGTGTTTTGAACATTTCAAGTGGGTGATGTCTTCATGTCCAGTTCTAGCTCTACCCAACTTCACGAAGCCTTTTGAGCTTCATTGCGATGCATCAAGTGATGGGGTTGGAGTAGTATTGATGCAAGAGAAACACCCCATTGCTTTTAAGAGTAGGAAGCTCCAAGGGGTAGAGAGGAGCTATTTTATTTATAATAAGGAGATGTTAGCCATCATGCATGCCTTGGCCAAATTTTGATCCTACTTGGTTGGAGGGAGGTTTGTGATCAAGATAGATCACAAAAGCATAAAGTACTTCATGGTTCAGTGGGACTTGAATGATAGGCAACAGAAGTGGGTCACTAAATTGCAAGCTCATGACTTTGAAATTGAGTCTGTCACATGAAAGAAGAATGTAGTAGCTGATGCCTTATCTAGAAGGCCTCACGTTTGTGCTCTTGTAGAGATTTCAAGAGATTGGCAGACTAAGATTATAGCAGAATATGTTGGAGATGCTTGGGCATCAGCACTGGTTTCAGGCACTATACAGGATGATCACTATGAGGTGATAGATGGGTTGATCA
The DNA here is from genome assembly GCA_037957365.1 of Torreya grandis. Lineage (NCBI taxonomy): Eukaryota > Viridiplantae > Streptophyta > Pinopsida > Cupressales > Taxaceae > Torreya > Torreya grandis. The sequence continues at coordinate 283,126 of JARHVA010006298.1, forward strand.
GGTTTTAGGATAGAATTCATTTAATTTCATCATCACCCTTAAAAGAGACAATACTGAGGGCATTTCATGATACAACCATGTCTAGACATCTAGGGTTTTTCAAGACCTAAAAGAAAATTTGAGAGTGATTCTCATGGAGAGGGCTCAAGGATGATGTCCAAAGGTATGTTAGGGAGTGTGCAGTTTGTCAACAAAATAAGGAAGAGCACACATTTCTTGCTGGGTTACTATAGCCCTTACCCATTCTAGACCAAAAGTGGGAAAGCATTTCTATGGACGTCATCACTTGCCTACCCCAAGTGCAGGGAAGAGATTGCATTTATGTGGTGGTAGATAGATTGATGAAGTTTGTTCACTTCTTTTCTATTCCCTCTACTTATACAGTAGCTCAGGTGGTAGATGTGTTCTTCAAGGAGGTTTTTAAGCTGCATGGGTTACCAAGATTTATTGTCAGTGACAGGGACAACAAGTTCATGAGTGATTTTTGGTAGGAGTTGTTTAGGCTGTGTGGTATAGACCTTACACCCAATATGAGATACCACCCCTAGATAGATGGGCAGATGGAGATAGTAAATAAATGGGTGGAGGGTTATTTATAGAACTATGTGACTACACAACAGAGAACCTGGGTTAAATGGCTACACATGGGGGAGTATTGTTACAATACCATGCATCACATGACCATCAAGATGACTCCATTTATGGCATTATATGGGTATGAAGCTCCAAGCTTCATGGATATGGCTTTGGGAGACAACAGAGTGCCCAAAGCTAAAGACCTATTGAAGGAGAATGAAGATATCTTGACATCACTCAAAGAGAATATACGAGAGGCTCAAAATTAGTAAAAGTTGTATACTGATCAGCATAGGGTAGAGCATAGTTTCAAGATAGGGGACATGGTGTATTTGAGGCTATAGCCATATAGGTAGTCATCACTCAAGAAGAGTGGAGTAGAGAAGCTTAAGCCTAGATTTTACGGCCCCTATAGGGTGATTTAGAGAGTGGGTGAAGTTGCCTATAAACTTGAGCTTCCAGAGGGCAGTCGAGTGCATAATGTATTCCATGTGTCTAGGCTTAAGAGGGCCATTGGTTAGGGTGTAGTGCCTACTATAGATTTACCCCCTTTGGATGAGGAAGGGATGCTCTGTTAGAACCTGAGACTATTCTAGACACTAGAGAGAGGAAACTCAGAAAAAGGATAGTGAAGGAGTACTTGGTCAGATGGAAAGACCTACCAGAGGAGGATGCTACTTGGGAAAGTGAGCAAGTTATTCAGCAGGCTAGGCTGAGATTGCTTGAGGACAAGCAATTTCAAAGGGGGCAGACTGTAATGTCCCCATTCTAGTAGTTGGGCTTACTTAGTTTCCAGCACACTTACTATTTTTAGTAAGCTAATAAGACACAATGGAGGCCAATTTTTATGATTGGATTTGATTCTCCTTACTGAGATATTTCTAGAAAGCTATCACTTGTACCATTTGGAGTTTGGTTGCTAGCTTTTTTGTGGGCCTGAAGTGCTACAAAAGGGTAACATTTAACCCAGCTAGAAGGCATTGAGTGTCACTTTAAACATTTTCTTTATGAGGGACTATTGCACATCCTTTATCCCACATTGCTCAAGTGAGTTGAGTTACCCATTAGAGAAAGGATAAAGGGAAGTGCTTGTGGCTTCTTTGGGCATGTTGGATAAGAAGAAAGAATCTTGCACTTGTAGCTTATATAGGCATTTGATAACATCCTTCTCATCTGTAGCACTGTAGACATCAATCATTGGGATTGGTCTTTAGAGTTCATGCTCTCAACCACTATAGTAACTACACCACTGTAGTAGCTATGCCACTGTAGCAGCTGTGCCACTATAGTAGTCATACCAGTGTAGTAACCATACCACTGTAGCAGCCATACCACTATAGTAGCTCCATTACTATAGCATATGTATATATCCAGGTGAGTTCATAGTTTTTTTGTAGAGTCTATAGTTTTGCCTATAGAGTCTATAGTTACTTGCCTATAGAGTCTATAGTTATCTACCTATAGAGTCTATAGTTTTTTGCTGAGTCCATAGTTTCACCTATAGATTCCATAGATACCTACCTGTAGAGTCCATAGTTTTGCCTAGGGAGTCCATAATTTCATGCCTACAGAGTTCCTAGATATCTGCCTATAGAGTCCATAGTTTTCTATAGAGTCCATATTTTTTCCTATGGAGTCCATAGCTTACTTCTTATAGAGTCCATAGATATCTGCCTGTAGAGTTCATAGTTTTATGTAAAGTCTGTAGTTTCACCTACAGAGTCTATAGATATCTTCTTGTAGAGACTGTAGTTTTTTACAAAGTTTGTAGATTTGGTGGCAGAGTCCATAAAAGCTTCTATAGAGTCCATAGATTTAGCTGCAGAGTCCATAGAAGTGGCCTGTAGAGTTCATAGATATAGTATGTGGAGTCCATAGAAAACCTAGCCTACAGAGTTCATAGTTCCATGGGTCAGAGAACAAATGAAATACCTTTGGCACATGCTGGGATATCTACTTGAGATCATGTTCATATGATTTCAAGAGAGGATTTAGTAAGTCACCATGTGACTGGCATTGTACTCATCTACTCATTTTTCGAATTAATACAAATATAGTGAATTGGATAATTAAGCCATGTGTATCTATGCTCAAAATTCTATATCTATGTTACATGTATTGGTCTTGGTAAAACAAAAAAGAAATTCTAGCAAATCTACCGGAGTCATAAAGAGTCCCTGCTGGGTTAGTTTTGGGCACAATCGGGGTGCCCATTACAGAAAAAGTTTAAAACTTAAACAAAAAATCATCTTGTAGATAACCAATAGTCATCCAAATTTGATAGTACTTCAGTTACTTATTTTTCTTATTAATAAAAACAAATATTTTACTCCATCTCAATTGTAGGACATGGCAAGCATCTAGTCCTTGAGTCAGATGTGTTATCAACAACTTTTAGCTTTATTATTTTAATAATCCTGACTTCTTTGGGTGCTTCAAGTTTAGTCTTTTTCACAATAGTGTTCTTTTTTATATTCTAAGGTGGAATGTCCATGTATTTCTTTCTATTGACATACCCCTCCCCTCCCAAACTCAGTCTCTTAGTCCTCAAAAGAGGGTCACTATGGGCACCTAACAAATTCAACTTTCTAAATTTTCCACTAAGGTCTACATTAGAAGGGGAAGGTGTGTTTAAAAAAATAGAACTATTTCTAAGGTCTTTAGCATGGGTTGTATCTATTTGAAGATGATTGGGTTGATTGACAAGTAACTGATTGGTAGGTATTAGATTATGAACTAGTTCACTTCTAAAATTAGGGGGTTGTAGTGGTAAAAAATGAGGATCATGCTAAAGGTGGTGAGAAGAACTAATTTGAGAGTGTTCACAAGCTCTAAATCTATGGAAACAAAAACCCCTATGACCTTTATAACCTCTATTAATTGGATTAACAAGAAAATTATGCAAAATATTCTATAAATCTAGGTCATAAGCATCAAAGTGAATGGACATTCTTGTTCCCCTAAGAAATCTAGAGCCAAAACATCTAGCACAAAAAACATCCATATTAAAACCTCTACTAGAACATAACTAACTACCACCTCTATTATAATTCTACCCCCATCCTCCATCATTATTACTCTCAGTTGGCTAGTCCCACCCAGACATACTAAATAATATGAAATATAGAATATATATATAAGTGTGGATACAAAGACCAAAGAAAAATTGTAAAATGAATCTAAAATTTACATTATACTAAACTACACTTCATTATTTCTAAATACAAACTATAGGAATTTGATATCAATTTTAATGAATTTTAATCTCAATATCTATCTTTAAAGAAAAAATCAAAACCTCAACATTGAGATAAAAATTCAAATGTAACTTCATGTTTCCAAAAAATCAAAATCTATTCCAAAATTATATATATATTCTTTCTATTATCATTCTATCACAACTGACTGATTTAACTTTAGATTTCCATAAAACAACTATAATTCCAAATATTGTTGAACACATTCTATACTAAAACTAGACTAGACTACCAAAACAATCATTATCATATCAAATGCATAATAGATAATGAAATGTAACTAACCGTTTGATAACTCATAAATACTTATATCCACACTCAAATATATGAACCCATATTCATATAGAACACATGCAAACTGATCATACAGATAAATTGATGTAGACTATCAAATTTATGTAGAAACATTTCACCATACCCTAACCACTTCATGATTTTGAAATATTCAAAAACATCAAACTGAAATCTCCATTACCATTTTTAAATGATTTACATTTCTATATACATGAATACTTATTCACAGATTTGAGACATAAACCCTTAGCTATCACTGAATTAAAGATATGGTTGGTTTATTCATCTGACAAAAATTTGAAAGCAAGGCAGACAGTTTTAAGCATGAAAATAGCTAAGGAAAACTTGAACACTTTCCATATATCTATAACATTTATGAAATACAGTCATCATTTAGACCTAAAAAAATTAAAAAATATCAAAACTTTATATATTGGAAAGTAACCAAACATGGACCCTAACCATTTTCAACATAATTGAGCTTCTAACATGATACAAAATAAAATCCCTTGACATATAAAAATTTGTATTTCAATTGTATTTTATAATAGTCAATATATTTTATTTTTTAGAATAATCCATATATACATTATGGTCAAAACTAAATAGTTCTTGAAATAATTTTTTGAAAGAGCTATTTAGCAATACAAAAATCCAAAACTTCAGCCCTAAATTTCAACAAAACCAAGAATCCTTATTCACTTATTTCTTGAAATGACATCCAACTTCCATGTATAGTACCATGTCATTCATGCAAAGCAAGATCATAACTTCAAAATATTTGAAAACCAAAAACCAAACTGCATGTGAATCTAATTTTATCTAACCTTTCTCTAAATAACAAAAATTGTCTCAATCATGGAAGGATCTATACAAACTATAAGAAACATTCACCTTTTTTTTACATGATTACATATACATATTTTACAAAAAACCAAAGTCATGCAACCTAAAATATCAACATATTTCAATATCCCAAAAAAATGATGCATCTTTCCAAAAAACAAAATCGACATGGGTAAACTCATATATTTTAGATTACAGTTTTGAGGTTCAACCATAAACATATGATTAAAACTGCATGGAAAAGATCCATTAAAATTTTAAAACACTTTCCATATTTAATAAAAAACTTAGAACTTATTCTCATGCAAATGAAAAACATTCGAACTTATGCTTTTTGGTTTTGAACCCTCATTTATCAACATAATACTTTTGAAGAGAAACTGATCAACACAACTGAACATACCTAGTTTTCATGCTCAATGCTTTGCCAAATACTATTTCTACACCTTATTTTTCAACTCACCAAATATATTTCTAAGGATTCACTCCCATTTATAGCTTACAAATAAATGATCAAAATGAAGAAAACAAAATTTTTGTTCACCACCTTGCAACCATAACTAACCTAATGACATGCTTAGATACTATTGGTTTGTATTAACTTTAACGTACTTAGCAATCTTGCTAAGTTATTTTGTCGACCCTATCAAATATAGCAATAGACTAATCTTCCTACTAAACACTTTACCAAATTATGCAACCAAGGAGGTTGGTTAATCATTAATGCCTAATTATTTCCAAATCTTTAAATAATCATGAAGCACAACAAAACTTAAATGCACTTATCAACTCACCTTACCCATGGTCTAATCTACCATATGGTATATAGTCTGGTCTAACATCTACCTCGTCATCCATCGAAAGATCCCATGACTCATGATTTTCACAAAGATATCAACATTACTGACAAACTAAGCAAAGAGACAAAGGGTCCTTATAAATTAAATCCAACTTTTTAGCCAATAATTATCTTTTATAAATTCATCAAGTGCCTAAACCAAGCTAAGAACTTATATTGCTTCTTGATCAAACAAAAGGGTCCTAAACACTATGTGAATTAAACTAGGCCCATGACATCTTACATAATTCACACCATTATGACTTAGTCTCTACAAATAAAATATGCCATGAATTCTAAGATAGGTACCCTCTAGACAATTTTTACATGGATGCAAACCTTATGACAAACAAAATTCCTTCCTCATTTTCTAATAAAATGATCCTCTCAAAGAAATCTATGATGTTCTCAAGGAATTTAGATGCCGTAACTTTCTCATCAATCAAGAGATACATAAAATGAAAAATATGCTCTATAACTATGATCACCAAATTTATTATTAACTTAAATCTAAAATTTTAAAATGCTAGTTATGCTTCCATGAATTGTGTAGAATCAAAACAAACTAGACTGAGCATTATTGAGCCATCCAAAACATATTAACTTTTCAAATAACCCACATATCAAGTAGTAACAAAATTGAGTTATTAGTATCAAAATTTATTTGTAATCTCTTTGAAGAACCATATCATCATTACCATCTGAACTATAGATCAAATCTACTCATGAAGATCAAAACATCACCATAGATCATCAAATATGACTGAGAACTAAAATCCAAGCATCAACTAAAATTATCAAAGTGTACTAAGCATGATAAGCAAAATAAATAATCACATCACTAATCATATATTCATATTTTAATCATTTATCTACCATGCTCTTTGAAACCAATTAAAACATAAATAAAACCTACCAATAAGTCATTATAATTTCATAATTGAATATGCATTTAAAATTATTATCAATCAATAGGGTCCCTGATATAGTTTTATGCTTTATGATAGTTTCATCTCTATGGCAGTAAGTATACATTTTTAAAAATTTAAGGTGGGGTATAGAAAATAGGAATAACACTAGCAATCTTGCTATTCAATTTTGTGAAACAAATTTGATTAGCAATAAATTGCCTATTATATAATATATTTTTCCTTGAGAGTGTGATCCAAGAAAATCATTTCTAAAGTAGTTAAGTGTGAACTCCTTAAATAGTGAAATCAAGTAAGGGATGAATTGTTTGACTAGCGTAGCATGAAGAAAGGAAAATGAATAACAAGGAAGTTCAAGATGGATGTAAAAACCATTACAAATGCCTTAAGAATAAAATCTAAAAATTAATTAAAACTTGTACAACCAAATACAAGTCAACCATATTACTCATTTATTATGAAAACTAAATTTATAAGAATAAATTTTAAAAATTATTGATACTTACAACACTTTCACAAATTCTTGCACTATTCCTTCATAATGTGATATTCCCCATTCCAGAACCTTTCATTGATCATATAAAAATAAAAAACAAAAAAACAAAACAAAACTCAAGACAAAACATAACAATAAACCAAAACAACAAAATACAGTAAAAGAAAATAAACGAAAAGAAAGTAGAAAACAAATAAAAAAGAATAACAAACATGTTAAGAATGGGATATACTGAGAGGGGGGATGAATCAGTATATCATATATCTTATAAAACTTTCCCTTAACCAAATTCCACTTAATAAAACATTCAAGATATGCAATGAAACTCAAATAATAAACACCACACAAGATAGAGAGAGACACTAGATATAATGTAGAAACCCAATGTGGGAAAAAACACGGAGAATAATCTCAAGTATATGAATGAGGACCAACCCAAAAAATATTCACAAGCACCAATTTGTAGGAGCACCAACCCCTTTGATGAGCACTAACCCGATAACTATTCATGAGCACTAACCCACAGGAGCACTAACCCCTTTGCCAAGCACCAACCTAGCAACAATTTGTGAGCACCAACCCCTTTGCCAAGCACCAACCCAACAATAATTCATGAGCACCAACCCATAGGAGCACCAACCCCTTTTCTGAGCACCAACCCAACAACAATTCATGAGCACCAACCCACAGGAGCACCAACCCCTTTACCGAGCACCAACCCAACAACTATTCGTAAGCACCAACCCACAAGAACACCAACCCCTTTTTCGAGCACCAACCCTACAACTATTCATGAGCACCAACCCATAAGAGCACCAACCCCTTTGTGTATACCACACAACTATCTCTCAATGTTGCTCTCTCAACAAATGATAGTTCATTACAACATCTCTTTCCTCTCTCTCACCTTTACTCTTCTAAGCTAGATATAAAAAATACAAAGCATATTCATCACTAACAATTGCTCTTCTAAGCTAGATATTACAATATCAAATCAACCTCTATCTTCCATATTACAAATGGCTTCTCAAGCCTTTATTTATAGCTTTCCAAATGACCTTTGGCCTTCCCCCTTTGTGACCCTTCAATCCTCATGGAAAATGGCGCCAAACTTGTATGACCCTTCATATGCTTGCCTTTGAAAAGTCATATGGTGAACCTTCATTAGCAAAAATGTCCTTCCCTCTTTTGTCCTTATCTTGGTGACTTTTCATATTCTTCAAAGTGCCCCTTCATGAGAAATTGCACCCTTCCTCTTTTATCTTCACTTGGTGACTCTTGGAATTCCCCAAGATGACTCTTCTAGGAAAATGCATCCCATCCTTCTTTTATCTTTACCCCATGGCTCTTTGACTTCTCCATGGGCCCTTCTTTTGTCTCATATGCAACCAAAAATATATTCATTAATATTAAATAAATATTAACTCACATTAGCCAAGATATATCTATTACAAACAACATTAAATGCAATGGGGATTTTATCACCAACAATGCTAGACCTTTGACATCAATGACAATATTTCCAACAATCTCCCCCTTTGTCATTGATGGCAACCTCAATCTTGAAACTACCACATCCTGTCACCTACACATACTATCATCTAAAAACATACAGTAACTCCCCCTTACTATAGCAACCTGTACCTATTCCCTGTACCTATTTTTGCACCTATACCTATACTTGCTATTCTCCCCATTTGACATCAATGGAAAAGGGCCTACTTGGAGCTAACACTTAGCTCCCCCTCAACTGTTGCTAAACATCAATGGTAGGAAGAAATAGAAATTACTCCTAAATCCTCTTTCAGATCTTTGAATGTATCCTTTGATCGTGCCTTTGAGAAGATGTCTGATAATACATACACATTATTCCCTGTCCTTTGAGCATCTGTAATCAACTCATTTGAATCTTTTCTTCTAATCTCACAACCTTCTATATGAAACTTTAATGTGTATCCTTGATCACATATTTGATTAACACTCAATAGATTATGCGTAAGACCTTTTACATACAAAACATTCTTAATCTTAGTTATACCATAATCCAAACTTAAAGTACCTTTTCCAGCTATCCTGGTAGTGGTTTTATCTCCAAATCTCATTGTACCACCATTGATCTTCTTTAGAGTTATGAACTTACTTTTATCTCCTATCATATGCCTCAAACATCCACTCTCAATTAACCATGGCTGATATTTATTTCTTACATACAAAGCTATTTGCACCAACATAAAATCTTCAGGTTGTTTCTTCTGCCATGAACATGTCTGAACCTTCTTCCTGATGAATGGAGCTTTGAAACTCTGATCCTTTTTCTTGATGAATGGAGCTTTGAAACTCTGATCCTTCTTGACTGACTCAAACACACTTCTACAATACCGAGCTATGTGTCTGAAGTTGTTGCACTTGTAGCATACTATGGTCTCTTCATCAAATCTTGATAGAGGAGCAAAAGAGTTGTGGCTTTTGCTTGACTCTACTTGACTTTCCTTCTCCTTATTTTTGAAATTGTTAGCTCTTTTTCTACATTCTAATTTCTTGTGACCAAATCCATTATAATAAAAACAATATCCATAAAAATAAGACCTATACGTATATCTCTGACTTGATTGCCTTTTGTATCTTTGTTCTCTTCATCCTTCTCTATTTGAAATGTCCTCTGTATTATTCACTTCTTCCCTTGTTTCCTCTTTTGTAAGAGCTTCAACATAGCTCTTTTTCTTTTCAAATCTGATCCCTATCTTATCTAAATTTGCTTTTTGACTTTCCAATATCTTATTCAGCATGTTAGTGCTATCCTAAAATTTTGAATCACTGACTACTTTATCATTGACTGCTTTCTCAATATCTTCTTTTAAAGAGGCAATTTCGATAACATACCTTTTACAATCTTTTCTTTCTATTTCCAACTGTGCTATGAGATCTTCTTCATTTTTCTTAGCTTCTTCAAACTTTGCTTGTATATCTTTAATCATTTCCTTTGACACATGTTCATTTTTCTCAATTTGGCGCTTTATTCTTTGATTCTTCCTCTCAACAGGTTTTAACTCTTCTAGGGAAAAAATGAGTTCTCCTTCCATAATCACTTTAGCTTCCTCCTCTTCTTCTTCTTGATCACCTTCATGTATGGCCATGAATGTAATCTCTTCTTCTTCTGAATTGTTGACTCCACTATCTTTGACTAAGCTAGGATCCTTAGAATATAGGCTCTTCTTCTCGAATCCATTCTTAGATTTGGCTTTGAAATTATTCTTGTATGTAGGCTTTTCTTCTTCATCATCATTACCCTTATTTGGGCATCTAGTTAAAAAATGTCCAATATTTACATAATTAAAGCATTTAAAAGGTAACTTTCCTTGATATTTACCTATTCCCCTTTTTGGCTTGCAAATGAAAAGTGCTCCATTGTCATCTTCATCATCATTGGAACTATCACTTGATTCTTGAATCTTAGCTTTCTCTTTCTTTGATATCTTGAAAGCTGCTTGTCTCTTTGAGGGTTTATCTTGTTCTATCCGCATCTCATATGCTATGAGTATACCATGAAGCTCATCCATCTTTAGCTTAGCTAAATTCTTCATCTCCTCGATTGCTGAAACCTTTGCATCATATCTCATTGGTAGAGATCTCAAAACCTTTTGTACCACTATTGAATCTTCCAACATTTTTTTAAGACCTTGAATCTAATTTATGATTTGATCAACTCACAAAAGATAACTTGCTATATCTTCTTCTTCTTCTTCCATCTTCAAACTTTCAAACTACCTTCTAAAAGTCTGAAGCTTAGCTTGCTGAACCTTTCCATCACCTTTGTAAATATTCTCAATTTTTACCCAAGTTTCATGAGAAGATTTACATTTCATAACTTTAACAAATTTAGATTCACATAAACCACATAAAATAACATTTAAATCTTTAGCATTACATTCACTTGCCTTCTTTTCTGTTGGAGTAATTATAGATGTATGTGGCTCTTCATATTCCTCCACCATTGCTTTCCATATGTCAAATCCAAGGGCCATCAAATAAGTCTTCATTCTCATGCTCCAAAAATCATACTTCATCCGATCAAACAAAGGTGCCTTATTTGTAGAAAGTCCTTCCTGTGACCCAACCATCATGCTTTCCTGATCTACCTTCAAGCTGTAAAACTTTTCAAAAAGGAACCTGCTCTGATACCAATTGTTAAGCACGAGATATACTGAGAGGGGGGCTGAATCAGTATATCATATATCTTATAAAACTTTCCGTTAACAAAATTCCACTTAATCAAACATTTAAGATATGTAATAAAACTCAAACAATAAACACCACACAAGATAGAGAGAGACACCAGATATAATGTGGAAACCCAATGTGGGAAAAACCACAAAGAACAATCTCAAGTATATGAATGAGCACCAACCCAAACAATATTTGCAAGCACCAACTTTTAGGAGCACCAACCCCTTTTTTGAGTACCAACCCAGTAACTATTCATGAGCAACAACCCACAGGAGCACCAGCCCCTTTGCCGAGCACCAACCCAACAACATTACATGAGCACCAACCCATAGGAGCACCAACCCCTTTGTTGAGCACCAACTCGTCAATAATTCATGATCACCAACCCCTTTGCCGAGCACCAACCCAAAAACAATTCATGAGCACCAACCCCTTTACCGAGCACCAACTCAGTAACTATTCATGAGCACCAACCCACATGAACACCAACCCCTTTGTGTATACCACACAACTATCTCTCAATGTTTTTATCTCAACAAATGATAGTTAATTACATCTCTTTCCTCTCTCTCACTTTTTCTCTTCTAAGCTAGATATGACAAATACAAATCATATTCATCTCTCATAATTGGTCTTCTAAGCTAGATATTACAATATCAAATTAACTTCTATCTTCCATATTACAAATGGCTTTTCAAACCTTTATTTATAGCTTTCCAAATGACCTTTGGCCTTCCCACTTTGTGCCCTTCAATCCTCATGGAAAATGGCACCAAACTTGTATGACCCTTCATATCCTTGCCTTTGAAAAGTCATGTGGTGACCCTTCATGAGAAAAAATGTCCTTCCCTCTTTTTTCCTTATCTTGGTGACTTTTCGTATTCCTCAAAGTGTCCCTTCATGAGAAATTATGACCTTCCTCTTTTGTCTTCACTTGGTGACTCTTGGAATTGCCCAAGATGACTCTTCATGGGAAAATGTGTCCCATCCTTCTTTTGTCCTTACCCCATGGCTCTTTGACTTCTCCATGGGCCCTTCTTTTGTCTCATATGCAACCAAAAATATATTTATTAATATTAAATAAATATTAACTCACATTAGCCAAGATATATCTATTACAAACAACATTAAATTCAATGGGGCTTTTATCACCAACAATGCTAGACCTTTGACATTAATGACAATATTTCCAACAAAATAGGTAACTAATCATAAAATACTTTTAGATGATGGCCGTTAACTGAATAACACAACCAATTTCCTTCAAGATATTTAAGATGAAAAATATTATTACCAAGGACTTTGGTAATTTGTAAATTCCAAGACATAATGTATCAAATTTATAGTGTTTTTTAGGGTCTTCATGAGATTTATCTCAATATAAAACCAAATCACCAAAATTAAACTTCTTATTAGAAACCTTTTTATCAAAAGAATTATGTAACTTTTACTTAGCCTTCTTTAATTTCTATAATATTGTTGCCTTAGATTCATCAAGAGCTACCAAATCATGCAATATTTGTTTAATTAAATTTGTATATTCAATTACATATTATAAAGTGGTCCTAGCTGAAGAAATATGAAGTTCTATTGGTAAAGTATCTTCAAATCTATATGCAAACATGAAAGACAAATAACTAGTTGCTACCTTAACAATAGTACTATCAGCCTATAAGACTTCAAAAATATTTAGATGCCAATTCATTTTGTTATAAAAAATTAACTTTTTCATAATAGAAATTAAATTTTTATTAGCGGACTTAGCTTATCCATTCTCTTGTAGATAGTATTTTAACAGATGAGTAGAAATGCTAGAATATTTTCTTAGAAATTATAAGAATTAATTTGAAATGAATTGAGGCCCATTATCCAAAATAATATCATGAGACTCTAAATATAAATAAGATATAATTTTCTAGAAATGAAATTACTTCACCTGTTACTAAACTTTTAAGAGCTTTGGCCTCAAGCCACTTGGTGAAATAATTCATGGCTATCAAACTGTAGCTATGACCTACAAGTGAAGGCAGATGAATATCGGAAATAAAATCAATACCTCATTTAGTAAAAGTTTTTTTATGAATAATTAGATTTAAAGATATTATAGGTAGTTTATCCCTTCCAATAAATAGTTGACAAGGCATACAAGAATGAACCAACTTATAAGAATCTTGAAACAAGGTGGGTCAATAATAACCAGCCCTCAAAATCTTATAATCTATTATTTTTTCATCATAATTTACACCATAATTTGCTTCATGGTAAACCCTAAAAACTTTCTAAGTTTGATTATGGTTAAGACATCTTAATAATACACCATCACAATTATAATAAAATAGAAAATTTTCTAGTAAACAAAAATTTAATACTTTTAACCTTAAGGAACATCTTTCTTTCTTGTTTAAATTATTAGGATAATATTTATTTTAAAAATAATAAACTAAATCATGATACCAGTCATCTTTAGCCAATAAACAATCACATTCATTCATTTCATCTCCAAACTTAAAACTTTTATAATATTCAAAAACTTTCATAATTTTAAAGTGTAGTTTTCCATTTAATTTTTCATCAACTGATAGAACTAGAATATTAATATCTAAGGAAACATTTTTAGCTAAGTGTTTTTATAATTCATTTCCTTTAATAGTTGTAGAAGTTTCATATTCAAGATCAAATTCTTGAATATGCAAGATCCACTTAGCAAGCCTTCTTTGAATAGGTGGCTATTTTAAAAGATATGATAAAATAGGTACATTAGATCACATAAAAACCTTGTTACCCATTAATAAATATCAAAACTTAATTAAAGAAGAAATAAGTGAGAAGAAAATTCCTCAATAAGAGGGTACCTAGTTTCTATATCATTTAAGACTTGGCTCATATAACCAATAGGTTTTTCTTCATTATTTTCAAACTCCTTAGTTATTACAGCTCCTATATCTTGTTCAGTAACATTAACATAGAGGATAAATGCTTTCTTCAAATTAGGGTTAGAAAGAACAAGAGCACTTGCAATCACATCTTTGATAGAATTAAAAGCTAACTCAACATTTTCATCTTAAATGTATATTTTATCTTTCTTAAACAATAATTATAGAGGATTATATTTGTTAGTAAAATCAGAAATAAATTTCCCAAAAAAAATAATATTTCCAAAGAAAGATCTCAAAATTGATTGATCCTTGGGAGGAGGAAGTTCTTTTATAGTTTTTACACATTCAGGGTCAATAGAAATACCTTCTTTAGAGATTATGTGTCCTAACAACTTTCTCTCAGTCACACCAAAAAAAGATTTTTTTAGATTTTAAGAAATGCCAAACTTTCTACATCTTGTCAATACTTCACAAAGATGATCTAAATGCTTCTTTATTTTCTTAGAATGAGTGATGAGATCATCTAAATAAACTTGAATGATAATTCCTATCAAATCATCAAAAGTAACATGAATAACCCTTTGAAAAGTGGCTTCTACATTTATCAAACCAAAATGCATTCAATTGTAATCAAAAGTACCTCTATGAGTAGTAAAAGTGGTTTTATGCCTATCATAAAGATTTATGAAGATTTTATTATAACCTAAAAATCTATCTAATAAAGACATAATTTTAGATCCTGCAACCTGTTGTAAAATCTAATATATGCTAGGTAGAGGATAATTGTCTTTTACACTTGCTTTATTTAAATCTCCAAAATATAAACAAAGTCTAATATCATCATTTTTATTTCTGACCGATATTAGATTAGCTACCCATTTAGAATATGTTATAAGAAAAATGACACCATCATCAATCATTTTATCTAACTTTTTATTAATAGTGTCTTCTAATGAAGGGTTGATTCTTTATATTTTATACTAGATAAGTTTGATACTAGGTTTAATTAGAATGTCATGTTTAATAATACCAGTATCATAACCCTTAAGATCCTTGTAATACCAAGCAAATATATCAATAAATTTCTTAAACAATTTAATGAACTTGACTTTTTTATTTTTAGTCACTTGAATTTCCAAATAAACATACTTAGGATCTTATTTAGTACCTAAATTTATAGGAGTGGTCTCATCTATGATTCTTCTTAATGGCTCTTCTATTATAGAGATCCTTGGTTGATCATTGGGTGATAACATAGATTCCAAGCTTTCTAAACTAAAAAGCAATTTGTTAGTACTTAACTATAAATAATATCCACAATTAAGTACATAGTAAAATGATAAAAGTAATTGCCTTTAATAAATGAATCTATATGCTCATCACAACTAAATACTAGACAATTATCATTCAAATCAGGAATCTTAGGACATAAAAGTTTAATTAAAGGAAAGTCAATAATGGGTTCAATTTAACTCAAAGTTAGTTTAGAAGCATAAAATGCAAGCTTATCAGCTCTCACATTGAATTATCTAAGAATATGTGTAATATTGAAAGCTTTGAATTATTCAATTAGGGACCACATTTTTTGTGTATAGCGATGTGCATAAGTTTGATTAGTTTTATAAATTCTGCAAACTCATCTCACTATTAACTCTAAATCTCCAAACACTTATAAATGCTTAAAATTTAATTCTATGGCTTTTTCTAATCTTAAAGATAATCTTCAAATTTTATTGTATTATTAGTGTTTTCAAAAGATAATTTGAAAGTATAATATTTTTTTTTACCAATATGAGATATGAGACAAATTCTAGCACCACTACCATATTGAGAGCAAGCCCCATCAAAGTAAAGAGACCATAAAATGTTTCTTTTAAATTTTTATTCATGTTAATTTTTTAAACATTCAATAATTTATAAGTTTCAATACCAATTTCAATGTAAGAAATCTTAGATGAAGAAGGTGATTCAAATGGAGTACTAAAAAAATCATCCCTCTTAATAAACATAATCTCATTATTAACTGGAACTCAAGTTATATATTTTCCAACTAAATCTCTAGTGGATTTTGACCAATCCCTTTCTAATAGCATTGCATAATTACTAGAAATATTTAAGACTTTAATATTAGTCATACATCTAATACGTTCATCCTACACAATATTAATTACTATGTCATGAAACTTACCATGACTCTTAGTTTATCTAATATCAAAATCAATAAGCTTCCTACTATCTTTTTCATAAGTTATACCTAACTGATCTACAATGCATTTAGGCATGATATTCTTTGAAGCACCTATGTCTAAAATATAATTATGAATTATTTTATTTCAAATCTTAACTATGACATAGAAAGGAGGTATATAATTAGCAAGAGGGTTAAAATGTTGAGCATAAATATATTCAAAACTATTTTCCTCTTGTAAATTTATATCAGCTCTTGGATTTTTAACTACTTCATTTATCTTATCTAACTATTTAGGAAGACTAGTATCCTGCAACAAAGAAAATCTAACTTTAATTTTGATAAATCATCAATTATGTTATAATCTTTAGTCAGTTTGTCTAAAATTCTTTGATTTATAATGTTGATATTGAGAATTATTATATCCAATTGCAAAAGGATTACTTTGAGAAGCATTATCATTAGAATTATTAGTATTATTTTGAGTTGATTTACCTTTATCATCTGAATGAGGTTTTTCATTTGTTGATTTATTTTTATATTGAGAATTATAATCTTTATTCCTAGTATTTATAACATAAACATTCTCATTTTCTGAAGGATCATCAAGAGTGTTTATATTATAAGCTAAACTTTCTATTATTTCATCTTTTCCTTGAAGAAGATACTTTTTGAATTTTATAACATCTTGACATGTTTCATGATTATGATCAAGTTCACAAGCATTGCAATAATAAACAATATCATCATCTTTCATGATTTTATATGAAGAAGAAGATTTATCATTCAATTGTGTTTAACAATGACTGACTCATTACCTAAACTTTGTATTGATTTTAATATTTTTTCATGATTATAATTTAAGCCTGGAGTAGACCTATCTTTGAAACCTACATGCTTAAGCTTATTTTCATAATCAATACATAATCTTATGGTCTCATCATATTCAATAATATCTTTATCTTATAAATCCATTTTATATTTCAAAGGTAAAGCATTGCAAAGATAAAGTCTAGACAACTTATTTGAAGGTCTAAGATCACTTGAAATTTTTTGATGTAACTTGGTGAATCTAGAAACAAAGCGATACATGGTTTCACTAAGATCTAATGAAATGTTCAAAATATAAATAACTAAATCAAATACTTCTTTGAATTTACCATGAGATAACTCTAACCAATCTTCTACATCTCTCCAATTATCAATAACTTTTGTAGGCAGACTAACAAATGCTTGATAAGTTTTTCCTTCTAATGTTTATGAAAAAAATCTTAAATATTTTCACTAGTTATGCCAAGAGTGGCACAAACTAACCTAAATTATTCTAAATGATCTTCCCAAGATTCTCTAGTAGCACCAAAATATTTTGGTATGTTCAATCCCTTAAGAGAAGGTAACTTACTTGGATGATTTCAGACATTGATTGGATTTGTAAAAATCCTTGGTGCTATATATATTTGATGTTCTTCTCAAGATTCTTCTTCATCTTCACCTTTGATGAGCTCTTCTACTTCTCTATTGTTATGTAGTCTGTGAAGTAGATCCTCCAATCTCTATTCTTGTACTAACTATTCTCTCACTGACTGATTTCTTGTTGATTTGTCTTCAGTTGGTTGATTTATGGCTAGTGGGTTCCTTAATAATATATATATCATTGTAATTTATATCATATTTTATCTAAAAAGAGTCATTATTTTGAACATGATTTCCTTGATTTAATTACAAATTTGATAAGTTAGTTTTAGCAAGCATAATAAAATCATCAAATAGAAATGAATCAAAAAGAAAATGAGTTTTAGGCCTAGGATTAGTAGCTAAAACTCTATTTATATCTTCTTAAATTCTTATATTTAATTTCAAAACATCACATTGAGTTTCATGTGTAATATTTGAATGCCAATCAATTTTAAATTTGGCAATCTATTCTTCTTGATTTATAACTTCAATAACTCGGTGAAGATTTTTAGGATGATTATGCCAAGCGTAACACATTAGATTGAAAGAAACATCAAATTGATCATCTTATAAAATTATTAAAGGTTAAATGATAGGAGGTTATTGAGCTCTAATAACCATTAACAAAAAGAAAACAAAGTTTAAAACAATTTAGATTTCTGAATGATGTTCCCCAATGGAGTCACCATATTTGTTGAGGATAAAAATTATACCCTCAATGAATCAACCCTATCACCTATCGCAAAGTTCAAGTTAGAATCATACCAGTCTAATCATAGGGGTTCTAAAGGTTCATTTAATATCTTAAAGATATGAGGGGGTTTTTATTATAAATTTTAGGAAATAATCAACACATTATCAAACAACTTATTCTATTATAACAATCAAAAATATATTTATCAAATCATGAATAGTTTAAGATGGGAATCTATAATCTATTCTTTCTGACAGAGAAAACCTATTAGTTAGATAGTTTCTTGAAGAATAAAACCCTGATTTTATAATGTATTTGTATATTCAAATGATATCTTCACTTCTTGCTTGAAATGGTCTACAAGTTAACCAAATATATAAGAGATAGATCAAGGAGAAAGAAAGAGAGACAAAAACGCAAGTAAAAGAACAAACAAACTAAAAACAACTAAAAATAAAGCAAACACTTAAACCTAAAGCAAAGAGAAATAAACAAGAATAGAAAATGAACTAAGAAAAGAATCTAATCTAAATAGAAAAGGAAATAAAACATGAAAATCTATTAAGAAAGCATTCTAGGAATAAGAGAACCTCTAATAACAAAAATTAAACTAATGCAAAGGACAAACTAAATGATCTAAATTAAAGGAAGTAGAGAATTTTAATTAGAAAACTATTCTAAAGAAGCTAACTAAAGATAAACCAAGATTTGAAATCAAGATAAATCTAAAAGAGGGAAAGATAACTATAAAAGTTATGAAATAAAGAGAAATGATCAATCTAAAATGAAACAAACCTATAGCCTATTAGATTAAGAAAACTAATGACTTAAATCAGAAATTAGTATTAAACTAAGAAATAGTTTGCTAAACAAAAGACTCTAGTTAAACTATTTGATAAGATGGAAGATAAAACTGACTCAGATAAACAAGAAAGTAAATATTAAACCAAATCTAAGAAGAAACTAGATAAGAAATACTAAGAAACTTAAACATAATTAGATAACAAATCAAATATAGAAATAACATAAAATCTAATTAACTAAAACTAGATAAGCTAAATGAAGGATATAAGATAGTATCAAATAATAAATCAGCAAATCAAAATGAGAAACTAAATAAAACTAAGCTGAAACAAACATTAATCTAAATATTTAAAATAAATCTATAATAAACCAAAACAACTTAAGAGAAATCTATAATGATCAAAGAAGAAAGAATAACAAATAGAATTAATCTAAGAACTAAAGAATAAAAATAAACTATTTAGAACATAAATTATTAAAGATTAAAACTATATCTAACAAAAAAAACTAGATTTAGAAGAAATCTGAAGGTTCTATTTATATTAAAGTTAGAATCAAATAATTACAAAAGATGTGCAAGTCTCAAGATGAGAGTCTTCTTAGTAGAAAAAGATAAATTTCAGTGAGAAAACCAACATCTTTTCTCTACAAAATTTAGAATGACAACTTTGCAATCGAATAGATCAATGAAATGTTGTGAAAAAGTGAAATGATCATCATTATTTAGGCTGAATACTTGAAATATATTCATAAAACTATAAATAACAATCATCAAAAGATATTAAACTTATCAAACTTTAGATAATCAATAATAGATGATAAAAATAACTAGATATATATGTGTTACATAAGTGATTAATCAACCATTAGATAAAGTACCATTAGGTCTATCTACAAAAGTTGTACTATCTTAGAGAAGTTGTATAGAAAGAAGAAATAAATGATAGACTTCATAAAATACTTAAGTCTTCAATACCTGTTGTGCTTCTATCTTCAAATGAAGGTTTGATATCTTCTTATACCCTCAAATTAGTTGTAAAATAGGTTATAACTAAATTTAGTTAGCTATTGGTTAATGTTAACTAATTGACTTTAAAAAAAGTAAATTAACTAAATTTAGTTAAGGATAGATTTAATTAAGACTTACAAATTCTTAATTTGATCAAGAATATTTAAAATAATAGACCTGGGGTACTAAATCTTAATGGGTGGGGACCCATATTAATTAATAATATATTGGAATACAATTTAATCTTAAAATGATAAAAAAAAATTGACAAATTCTACTTATCTTTAAACCATAACTTTTTTAAATTAATATTAAGTATATATAATAATATCAAAGATTCAAAATCACTATATTTATCCAAAATTTGCCAAAATTTATCAAGTTTGAAATATCAAAGTGTCAAGCTAGAGTATCAAGTTTTGTATGAAAATTTTCAACACTTAAATAGAAAATCATCTTGTAGATAACCAATAGCCATCTGAATCTGATAGAACTTCAACTACTTATTTATCCTATTTATGAAGGCAAATGTTGTAATCCTTGTTAGTTTTAGGAAATGGTAGCAATCTATTCCTTGAGTTAGATGTGATATCATCAACTTCCATCTTTATTATTTTAATCATCCTAAATTATCTAGGTGCTTCAGGTTCAGTCCTTTTCATGGTAGTGTTCTTTTAATAGTCTAAGGTGAAATTTCCATGGTTTTGTTTTTGTTGACATACCCATGCCCTCCCAAACTTAGTCTCTTAGTCCTCAAAAGAGGTTCACTATGGGCACCTAACAAATTCAACCTTTTACATTTTTCACCAAGGTCTACATTAGAAGGGGAAGATGTGTCTGAAAGAATAACTATCTTTCTAAGGTCTTTAGCATGGGTTATCTCTACTCCAAGATGATTGGGTTGATTGTAGAGTAAAAAAATTGTAGGTAATAGATCATCAACTAGTTCACCTCTAAAATTAGGGGGTCTTAGTGGTAATAAATAAGGATCATGCTCAAGGTGGTGAGAACTTCTTTGAGAGTGTTTACATCTCTAAATATATGTCCATGAAAACATTGATGATCTTTATATCCTCTATTAACTGGGTTTAAAGGAAAATTATTCAAAATATTCTAAAAATATGAGTCATAAGCATCAAATTGAATGTACATTCTTGTGCCCCTATAAAATCTAGGCCCAAAGCGTCCATCATGAAAACTAGCCCTATTAAAACCTCTGCTAGAACCTGACTGACTACTACCTCTATTGGAATTTTTCCCCCATCCTCCATCATTAGTTGGTTGGTCCCACCCAAACATAGTGAATAATCTGAAATGTAGAAAAAAAATCTAAGTTTAGAAACAAAGTCCAAAGCAAAACTATAAAATAAATCTGAAAACTACATTATACTGAAATACACTTCACTATTTTTGGATTCAAACTATAATAATCTAATATCAATTTCAATGAATTTTAATCTCAATATCCATCCTTAAAGAAAAATTCCAAACCTCAACATTGAGATAAAATTCAAATATAAATTCATGTTTCCAAAAACTTAAAATCCATTCCAAAAGTGTGTGTGTGTGTGTGTCTATATATATATATATATATATATATATATATATATATATATATATATATATATATATATATATATATACTCTTATCATTATCATTCTATCATAGCTGACTGATTTAACTTTAGATTTTCACAAAAAAACTACAATTCCAAATATTTTTGAACACATTCTATATTGAAATCAAATTAGACTCCCAAAATGATCGTTATCATACCAAATGCATAATAGATAATGAATTGTAACTAGCCATTTGAGAACTCATGAATGCATATATCGACACTCATATGTATTAGCCCAAAATCATATAGAACACATGCAAACTGATCATATAAATAAATTGATATAGACTATTGAATTTATGTAAAAACATTTCACCATACCCTAGCCACTTTATGATTTCAAATATATTCAAAAATATCAAACTAAAATGTCCATTACCATTTTCAAATGATTTACCTTTCTGTATACATGAATTCTCATTCATAAATTTGAGACATAAACCCTAACTATCACTGAACTAAAAATATAGTTGGTTTATTCATCTGATAGAAATTTCAAAGAAAGGTAGATAGTTTTAAGCATGAAAATAGGGAAGGGAGTCGTGAACACTTTCCATATATCTATAACATTTATGAAAGACAATTATCATTTACACCTAAAGAAAGTAACACATATTGAAACTTTGTTTATTAAAAAGTAACCCAATAGGAACCCTAACCATTTTCAACACAACTAAACTTCCAACATGATACAAAACAAAAGACCCTGACATATAAAAATTGATATGTCAACTTTATTTTATAATAATCAAACTATTTTCATTTTAACACTAATCCATATGAATTATGGTCAAAACTAAATAATTCCTAAAATAATTTTTTGAAATAACTATTTATAAGTACAAAAACCTAAAACTTTAACCCTAAATTTCAATAAACCAAGAATCATTATTCACTTATTTCTCAAAATGGCATCGAACTTCCATGCATAGTACTATGTCATTCATGCATAGAAAGATCATAACTTCAAAATATTTAGAAATTGGAAACCCTACTGTATGTGAATCTCATATTATCTAACCTTTCTCTAGATAATAAAATTTTTCTCAATCATGCAAGGATCTATACAAACTATAAGAAATCTTCATCTTTTCTTTATATGGCTGCATGCACATATTTTCCATAAAACTTGAGTCATGTAACCCAAAATATCAACATATTTCAATATCCCTAAAAAATGATGCATCTTTCCAAGAAACAAAATTGACATGGGTAAACTCATATATTTTAGATTACAGTTGTGAGCTTTAACCATAAATGAAAATAATTACATGTAGAAGACTGACTAAAAAATTAAAACACTTTCCATATTCCTCCCTTATTCAATCAAAAACTTAGAGCTTATTCTCATGCCAACAAAAAACATTCAAACTTATGCTTTTTCATTTCAAACCCTAAACATAATACTTTTGAAGAGAAATTGATCGACACAACTAAACATACCTATTTTTCATGCTCAATTCTTTGTCAAATATTCTTTTTATGGCTTAGTCTACAACTCACCAGATATCTTTCCAAGGCTTTGCTCCCATTTAGAGATTGAAAATGAATGAGAAAAATGAAGAAAATAAACCTTTTATTCAACACCTCACAATCATAACTAACCTGATGATGTGCTTAGTTTCTCTTGGTTTACATTAAATTTAGTGTACTTAGAAATCTTTCTAAGTTATTTTGTTGACCCTATCAAATCTAGCAATAGACAAATCTTCCTACTAAATACTTTACCAAATTATGTCAATTGAGGAGTTCAGTTTGTCATCAATGCCCAATTATCGCCAAATATCCAAACAATCCTGAAACACAAAAAAATTTAAATTCACTTTCCAACTCACCTTACCCATGGTATAATCTACCAAATGGTATACAACTCGATCTAACATCCATCTCATCATCCATTGAAAGATCCCATGACTTATGATTTTCACAAAGTTATCAACATTACTAACAAACTAAGCAAAGTGACAAAGGTTTAATAGAAATTAAATGCAATCCATTATCCAATAATTATATTTTACAAATGCATCAAGTTCCTAAACCAATCTAAAACCTTAGATTGCTTCTTGATCAAATGAAAGGGCCCTCAGCACTATGTGAATTTAACTAGGCCAATGACATCTTACATAATGCACACCATTATGACTTAATCTCTAAAATTAAAATATGTCATGAATGCTAAGATAGGTGCCCTTTAGATAATTTTTACATGGATGAAAACCTTGTGACAAATGAAATTCCTTCCTCATTTTATAATAAAATGATCCTCTCAAAGAAATATATGATGTTTTCAAGGAATTTGGATGCTATAACTTTCTCATCAATCAAGTGAAATGAAAAATATGTTCTAGAACCATGATCACAAAATCAATCATTAACTTGAATCTAAAATTTAAAATTCCAATTATGCTTCCATGAATTGTCCAGAATCGAAATAAACCAGACTAAGCATTATTGAGCCATCTAAAGCATATTAAGTTTTTAAATAACCAACTTATCAAGTAGTGACAAAACTAAGTTATTTATACCAAAAATGATTTTCAATGTATTTGAACAACAATATCATAATTTATATCTAAAATATAAATCAAAACTACTCATGAAGATTAAAACATTACCATAGATCATCAAATATGACTGAGAACTAAAATCTAGGCATTAATTGAAACTGTCAAAGTGTACTGAGCCTGATAAGCAGAATAAATAATCACATCACTAATCACATATGCATATTTTATTCATTTATCTACCATGATATTCAAAACTACTTAAAACATATATAAAAATTACCAATAAATCATTATAATTTCTTAATCGAATATGCATCTAAAAATACTATCAATCAATAGGGTTATTGACATAGTTTTAGGCTTTATGACAAGGTCATTTCTATGGAAGTACTTATATATTTTTGATAAATTAAGGGGGGTGTATAAAATATGAATAATAGGTAATACAAAAGGACTCAATCTCTCTTTGATTATCCCTTTGTCAAGGAACTGATACACTTGTCTTTTGATCTTAGCATTCTCTTATGGGGTCATATTATAGGTAGCCTTGTTAGGTAGACTTGCTTCAGGTATAAAGTATATATGTTATGTTATGCTCTTCATAGGTGGTAATGTGTTGGGTATCTCATCAATAACTATTTATACATAATTCTCTAACATTTATTTAATCTATAGGGGAATTTCATTGATATTAGTGGTTTTCATAACAATCTTAGGCTTGATTACCAAAGCAAAGCCTATCTCTTCTTCATGCATGGCATTCAAAAAATATTTTCCACTTACCAAAATCACATGTGAACCAAATTATTGATCACTCTCATAATAATTCAAGGGTATAAAAGTGTGAATAAATCCATCCTTGATCAAGGTGTACATATTCCTTCTTTCATCATGATTATTTTGCCTATCATATTGTCAAGGCCTTTCAAGAAGCACATGACACACATCCATTGGGATGCCATCACAAAATACCTTGTCTTTATAGCTTCAAATTTAGAACTCTACCTAACTTTATTCACTCACCAAGACTTGTTGTCCCTTATTCAACCACAACACCTTGTATGGATTGGGGTGAGGTAATTTATTAATTTAGGCTTATTAACCATTTCTACTGAAACAAGATTATCCATACTTCATATATCAATGACCATTTTGAAAAAATTACCTTAGAATTTAAAAGATGTCCTAAAGAGAGTCTTCCTTTATGGTTTCTCCTTATCTTTGGGTGGCTCGATCAGCACCCTCCTCATGAGCAATGATTCTCCCACTTTAGGCTCTTCCATTTGTGATGGAGAGAAAACACTCTTCCTCCCCTTGTGCAATATAATTTCTCCCTTCATTTCTTATGCTTCTTGATGGATGGTACTTTGAACATTATCATTTATTATGGCCTACAAACTTGTTACACATGAAACACTTTCTTTCAAATCCACTTGTTCCTCTACCCATTGATGAATAACCACCTCTATTAAAATGTCTCCTGCCTCTAAATCCACCTCTTGAACTAGTGTATTGTTTATGTGAATTGCTTGAATTACCTTGATGGTTTCTTTGTGAGAAATTTATACCCACTTTATATTCTCTACCTTTGAAATTTATATCCCTTCCTTTATTTTATTGATTATGTTTCTTATTCAGCTTGTCTTTAACATTGAGTGCAAGTTGATAACACTCCTCTAGTGTTCTTGGGCTAACTAGTGCTAGTTCATCTTGTAGGTTTTACCTTAGGCCATTCAAGTACCTTGGAATATTATTTTTATCTTCCTTAACATGTCTTAAACTGATGGAAATCTTATAAAACTCTTTGGTATATGCCTTCATAGTCATATCCTTTTGCTTCAAATTTTGCAATTGTCTAAACTAGTTTGTCTCATAGTCATTTGGAAAGAATTTACCTTTGAGATTATAAACCATTTTGTCCCAAGAATTTATCTTGTTATTCCCCTTATTTATTCTCTCATATTTTGTGAATTTCCACCATAATTAAGCATTCCCCTTTAGTTTGGTTCTTGAAAAATTGACTTTCTTCATACTCAAAATATTTATCTAACTCATTCACCCAATCCATGAGTTCATATACATCAATATAACCTGTATAGGTGGGTAATTACACATTTGGTTTAGAAACTTTACCATGATCACCTTCATGAGTCTCTCTATACCCTACTCGTCAAGTTCTTCAACTATTTCTTCTCCCTTTAATTCATGTTGGTCTTGTGGCTCATATTTCCTATCACTCAAGTCCCTTGTTAGGACTCATCTTATTTGGTTTTTTTCTATAATATTTATCCTTGAATATAAGAAAAATATAATTTCTCTCAACTCTACCAACACAACATGTTTCTTCCCTTGGTTCCTTGTATCAGCTCCTCTATTTCTCCTAGGTGGCATTATGATTCTTGTTTAGGCAATTTGTCAAACAAGTACCTATTTTTCTCTTCTCTAAATAATATTATCTCTCCAAATTATTCTTAGGTATCTAATATTATATTTTATACCAAAATTATGTAGAGTTTTTAAGATAAAATTTTCAACTTGTAATTATTTCCCAAACATCTTGTACTTTTGACCCCTTATACTAGCCCTATTTTCCCTATTTTATTGATTGTATATAAAAATTAAAATTTTTTAAGAGAAAAAAAAAAAAAAAAATTTACTGACCTATATTTAAATACACCTATTTACCAATTTTTAGGATCTAAATCCACCTATACATCTACTTTCAAGTCACTAGCCTTCCCCAATTAGGCCTCCTCAAGCCTAAACATAAGTCAATA
Organism: Torreya grandis; assembly: GCA_037957365.1. Taxonomy (NCBI): domain Eukaryota; kingdom Viridiplantae; phylum Streptophyta; class Pinopsida; order Cupressales; family Taxaceae; genus Torreya; species Torreya grandis. Next base: position 310,518 of record JARHVA010006298.1, read on the forward strand.
AACAAAAATCCATACTGGGGTGTCCATATAATAAGGAAACCATGAAAATAAGTTAGGTAACATTGAAATTGACTATACTATAAAGTTTTGTAAATTTTTATGGTTAAAACTCTAGATATGGTTGAAACCCTAGTGTAGGGTTTTTGGTAGCCTGTGAAAACCTGAGAGCAGTAAGAATTCAAATGTGAGCATTTTGTTGTGTTTAAAAGACCCAAAAAAGGTTTAATAGGTCTGTATTTAACTTTATCACGTTCCTCAATCCTTGGTTACACACTTACAATCCATTTTCATAGATTTCAAGAACAATTTTGCATGATTGTGTAGGTAAATGATGTACTTACAGGTTTGTATACTTGTGAAGATAGATAAAATGCATATGAAGCCAAAAAAAGTTTAAATAATCTTTAAAAAAACATTAAAATAAATCAAATTAATTTACTTAAGCACTTTATCATTGGTTTATGGATCACTTACTTCAAAGAGCACAGTCACAGTCTAACCATACAAAACCTGCTACAAGAAACATGGTTTCTAAACTAGTTTCCAAGCATCAAAAATATTATTGTCATTAATTTGATCATAAAATTCAAAAAAAAATTCAATAGACTATGAAAACATTTATAACATAATTTAGAGTATAATAATGACTAGTCCTTCCTAACAACTAACATACAACTTGCACACCAAAAGAATGACTCCCAAACAGGGGTCTGTCTGTGAATAATCTTGAATAGTAGATAAATTTGATTACTATTTATTAAAAAATTTAATCTCAACACATTAAAAAGTATCTTAATATTATTTATAACCAATCCCAATGTTTCTTTGTTGTCAACTTTTGAAAACATAGTCTATAGTCAAGAAAACTAGATAACACAGAATAGGCTCTAAATCTTGTTTCTTCAAGAATAGGGGATTTATTTCTTCTTCCATAAAGTATTATATATAATAATACATACATAGATATATATAAATCTAAATTATTACATTTTATATGAAGACAACCATTTTGTAACTACCTCCAATGAGGCTTGTCAACATTAACATGATAACTTTTGAAAAGTGTCAAGGCACCAAAGTTGATTTATAAGATACATGTCACTTTTACCCTTGTAAATGGTGAAAAGGGACCTAAAATGACATTTAAAACATGTTTATAAACGTTTTAAATCCTTACCATACCCTTGTAAGTCCTAAACACATAAAAAATTCAAATTTTTGAATTCACTAGTTTTGGTGAGAAATCCAAAATTTGAATTTTAGTATACCCTAAATGCATTTATAAACTACAAAATTGAAAAATAATAATTATTTTGGTATTATAAATCCATAAAAATAATAAATAGACCTTATTTAATGCAAACAAGCCATAATTAACAAAAATGGTTCCCTAAGAATGATGTTCTAGCATCACAAAACATGTATTTTGTGATCATGGAGGCTTAAGCCTCGATGAAAATCCCATTAATATGACCCTATTTTGAGGTTAGTTATGTATCTTTAAATCCACTCATCTCAAAATTAAGATTTAATTATAGCATTTTATGTATAAAGATGTAAGCATGTATAATTATGTCAACATGAAGAGATTATGTCATCATGGTAATGAATATGTCATCAAAAAATGTATTCAGCATATGTAATGCAATGCATATATGTGTCATTTAAATACTTATAGAGGAATGAGGAAAACATTAGGAATCATCACTATAATGTATTCAATAAGACTATGGAGGAAAGGTGCATGATATGGATCATGGCACGAAATAAAATGGTGAGGTTCATGACACCTGTAAACTAAAAAATTACAAAAATATCAACAAAAATGTCATGACCATGACAAAAATAATAAAATCACACAAAAAAAACTTGCAATGTCGCACATACGGCCATGGGGAAACTTACAAGTGACAATGAATGTTACACCCAGAAAGGTAACAATCCATAAATAAGGGGAAATAAATAACCTAGACATAAAGATAAGGAGACACATATAAGGGACAATAATAGTTTCACACACAAGGCAAAGAGGTGGAAATAATAACCTAGACACAAAGCTAAGGAGCCACAAATAAGGGACAATAATAGTCTTACACATAAGGCAAAGAGGCTACATACAATAGGAAATTAATGAGTGTATTCAATAGATTAAGATAGATCTACAACTTATACTACTTAGTAAATCCAAGATCAGATAAGGTAATCAACTAACATTTATTGCAATACTTTGTATATTAGGAGCATGGCTAAATTGGATCTTCTAAACTTAAGTAAGGGAACATTTACCACATAACACTAAAGGAGAGGGTTCAAAATCCTATAGAAAATAATATTATGCAATAATCCTTGATAGGTATAAATACATGAAATTAAACTAATCTAGTGTTATCAAAGCTTATAACATAAAGGGGGATGGTTAAAAATAAACAAAACTATCAAAGGATCATGGTAGGAAAAAGGGGGCTTAGATCACCTAAAACAAAATATGGAAAGCAAAGAAAACCCTATAAATTTACTAAGTTTAAGTATAGATTTAATCTAATCAAGGATTTATACATTAAAAACCTATTATTTTGTGTAATATCTATCTATAATTGAAATAGTAAAATTTAGAGATACTTACCTTTGAGCAAACCTATCGAGCCTCAATATCCTTCTTGGCCAATTTTTTTTGTAATAGATTATTTTGGATTTGTAATAATCACAATATAAAAATAATATCTAGGCTAAAATAATCCTAATTGAATCCAAGACTTTCCACAATATAATATATCTTCCCTCCAAGGCAAATCCTAAGCAATGTCTCCTTCAAATGTATATGTAATAGAATTGTGAGTTATATAAATGCAAATATGAATGTTCTCTAATATATTGAAGTGAAGGTCATATTTATATCAATATATAAGTCCTAACCCTTACATAATTTTAGTTTATAAGGTTATCCCATATGACCTTGTTTATAAAAGTGTTATTGTTATATCTTAAACTAGGTCGACCCAATTGACATAGTTCTATAACATGTGTCATAGCTTTTGTAACAGAGTCAACCGGGTTGACTTCATAGGAAAAATTAGTGTTTTCTTAATTAGTGGATATATAAATGGATATTTTATTAGGGATTTAGATAAATGGGGTTTATTTTCTTAGGGAGTTGGATAAGTGGGATATATAATGGGTTTATGTATGATAGAGTTTACCAACAATCTTATGAAGCACCAATGGTCTACCCACCCATTTCCTAGTAACCCTTTAATGTGTGCACTAAGGAAGATTAAAAATTGACAAGTTACTACAAGAGAGAAAGTGTTAGTAAATGATAAAGTTAAAAAATATTTTTTGTATACATATGCCTCATTGGAGGCTCATCATGTGTCACATGTGTGTAACATGGGATGGTATTTTGAGAAAGAACATAACAATGTAAAACTCTAATCTAATAAATTTTAGTAGAAAGTGGAAAATAAATAAAAGTAAGGAATTTTAAGAAATAATTGAAAGTACCATATACATACATTGGTGTATCTTTATCATTGAATGGTTGTCTATTTTACTTTTAGTCTTAATCATAGAGGATGCAATAACTAATTTATACAAACCCTAATGATACAAGACTAAAGAGAAAAAATAGACAATTGTAATCAAATTAGAGTAAATGAAAAATTACATAACTCAATGAGTCACTTGGAAAATTGGCAAGATGGGATGACAAAGGCTACATTAGAACCAAAAGACCAAGGAAAATGAATACAATAGGGTAAACTAGGTTATTAAAAATACAAGGCTAATAAATGAATTAAATACCCCACAAACTCATCCTAAGTAAGAAAATTAACAATCTAGATTAGACTAAAGACACATGAAACTAAAATAATTTAACCGTAAGAGAAGTAACAATCCATACTCAAATAAAGATGGAAAAAGTGAAAAATGTGAACAACATTGATGAATGACAAGTAAAAATCCATACTAAATAAACAGTGGAGAGAGAGGGAAAAAATTATAAATTAAATTAAATAAATGGAATGAAATGACCCACAAAAAGGTGTAAATAAAATTTAAGGTCTAAAACATAACTAAAGGAAATTTGAGAAGGATAAGGCAATGACTAAGAAATTGTCTTGTAATAATTGTAAGAGGCAACTTCTATTCTAGTGATAGATTAACTAAAATAATCATATATCATGTCTAAAATAAATTAATAATATGAAATATATAAATTAGGTAAAATATTTAGAAATAAACTTGCCTGTTATTATCCTAGTTTTCAACAAAAGTAAAAAAACCTAATAATGTTAAGTCTTTTGATTGTAAACAACTAATTTTGGTAAAATATGGTTAAATTTATCATCTCCAAGTCAAAATATACTATCTAAAGAGTTTATTTTCAAAATTCAATAATTTACCAAAATTTTGAGAACAAAATCAAAAGAAAGTGCAAAATTAGCTGTGTCTTTAGCCTTGTTAGGTTTTGGTTAGCTTCTAAACACACCTTAAGAATTTACATATTGCTTAACAAGATTTTAAAACCTGATGTATACTTGAAAACCTATTAGAAACCAATACATGATTGTGCACATATCAAAACCTAACATATGATAGAGCACATCCAAAATCTTGATACACCTATAGGCATGCCCTTCAAATTCTAACTTGTGTCTCTACACATGTCAGACCCTGATACACTACCAAAAATTCCTCCACATCCTACCAAATTCTCATATAGCATAAGATTTAAATCATTACTCCACATGATTTCTCTTCACAAATGAGGGTTTCTATCTTAACTTTAAATCTCTTTACTTTCCCCATTTTTGATTCATTATGGTATACTACCACTTGCAATCTTGTATTCTTGTAAAGTTTGACAATATAGGGATTTATGGACTTAATGTATTTCTAATTAAAAGGAGCTAGGGATTATTTTTGAAAACTTAGGCATTTATATTAATAATTTTTATTCAGTATTTGATCAATTTATTTAGCTTTTCTTTCAAATTTCTCCAAAATATTTTTTTAAAACTTGGTATTTCATGGAAAATTTTGTTGGGGTTTACCACTTATCCACACATCATTAGTCCTAACCATATGGTAAAAAAAATGGTATATTTCAAATTTTTTCATATTTCACAAGCTATTCAAGCCACCAATAGATTTTGAAGCCTACCTGAGTGCTTATCGAGATTTGATATCTTTCCAAACATTTCATTGAATTGTGACATCTGAATGTACAAACATCAAAACCCAATCAATTTTTCAACACAATATCAAACTCTAATCACATATCAAGCACACCAATAAATTATAATCCTTTGTAAAATAGCCCTATTGACCCCACCTTCTATGTAAGCACACTCCAAAACTTCCTTTCTACTTAAACAATTAAATTTATATATCTCTTCATAAGATCAACTCAAGTTATAGTTTTTATCGTAATCAAGTTATTTGCATATGATATCAAAATTTGGGACCCCAATCAAAGGAACTCATAATAAAATCACCCCAAAGAAGACCCCTCCCAAAAAGGGTCTCCAATCAAAAGAAAACACAAACATGAAATATCAGTTTCAAGGGGTTGTTCTACCATTGAACCTAGATTCAAACATTCAATAAATAATAAACATTGATCTAGGACACATCAACATGGAATAATTATTAAATATAATCAATGGTGTCCATAAGATAGATTATGGATAAAGCATCTACAATAGTGGATTAGCTTAAGTAACTACCTTTCTTATTTTTGTATAGTGTCCAAAATTAGTGCTAATAATAGCTAAGCACTATTATGCAAAAAAGGGGGAAGTCAAGAATCCAAAAGGAGAGTATATATTATCCTTAGGTTTAGAGAATATTGGTCATATACTATATATTTATGATAGGAAAACATTTGTTAATTTGAATCTCATGTATGTTCAGTAATTTTGGGATTGCAATACTAGTTCTTGTTATAAATAGGTCAACAAATAATGGTTGATAAAACCAAGGCATACATCAATAAGGCTTCCTAATAATCTTTCTAAATTTGAATTCATGAATGAATTTAATGATTTTATCACACTCTTTCATAGATTATTTGGGATCCCAATTGTGATAAATTTACAAACATGGATGTATAGATACATATGGATCATTCATCATAATAAGCAATACATCAATTAGAGAAATTGATCAGTGATTCTATTCAAAAACAACTAATAGAGGTTAATACCAATTCCAAATTATATATGACCTCTTCTTTTTTTTATGTTGTTGCTAGGAGAATATTCTTTAGTTCCTTGGATATAGTAGGTGATATACAAATAACAAAAATATAATATTTCTATCCTCAAATTTCATTGAAGGAAAGTGCATGTCATTTCTATATAATAAATAATTCATTTTTACAATATGTGATTCAAATATATGAATTAGAACCACACAATTTAAGGATATCAATTTAATATTCTATAGAGATTTCTAGATGGGGAACTTGGTTCATACAGTTCCTAACTTTCACTTAATTGAGAATTTATGGTTGAGAGATTTATCCATTAATGCTCTTGAGGTGTGTATATAATAAATGGGATTTAATGTAGCTAGTAATATCATTGATTAAAAAAATAAAATCTTATCTAATAAGCATAATTCTGGAATAAACTTTCCCATTTCTATTGGTCGGTACACTTGTGTGTCTTTATCTAGAGAAAAATTTATTGATGAAGAAATGACTTGAGTCACTATTTAGTATTTCAAAACTATACCTTAATTTAATGCTAGAGGCCTAATTATGAATATTTTTTGTTCTTTATATCAACATGTGCACCACTTTGAAGACTATTGAATGTATTGTGATGATGATAAATATGTGAGAATCTATGAGTACTCATGTTTCACTTTAGAACAAGTTATAGTGTTTGACATAGTGGAGATCAAGAAAAATATAGTTAATGATGAAGATGCATTAGACCCCACATATGAATAAAAATGAATTGAATTAAAACATATTTTGAAATTATATTTTCACAAGAAATAATATACTTCACTCATTTATATGACTTAGGGTGTGCTAAGTAGAACTCTCAAATGGTTAAAAAACAAAGGTATTAATGTTGATAAAGTAGGATTTCCTCCACCCATGAAGGAGATCGAATTAGGAATTTCTTATTGAAAACATCAATTATAAATAGGTATATATTCACTAGTGGGAACTAGTAAAGATTTAAAATAAATTGAATAAAAAATGGAATTGAAGCTATCATAGAAGTTATTCTAGTGTAAAATCCACTCAATTTAAAAATAAGAAAACTAGGTGAAAAGTTCCAAAGTACTCCAAGAATTTATCTTTTAGAATAATTTCCTCTTGATAGTATTACCCAAGCTTAAATTTTGGTAACCAATACTACATAACAATTTCTAGATTTTGATACATCCTTGTTATTTGAGTCTTTTGTTCCTTCTCATCTCGATACTTCAATATCATTAACTTTTACTTAAAATGTTGAATTGTTTAATGAATCTTCTACTTAAACCTAACTGATACATTAGGAAAGGAAGAGTGAAATTGTATTAGAAAAGTCTCAAGTATTGCAAACTCCTCTCCCTTATTTTGAGATTCAAAAGGAATCTAGTATTTACCTTGTGTAGTAATCTCCCAATGTGAAATTGCTTGATTGGTTAAATTAAATAGTAAATAAAAGAAAAAATATTATGCATCCATAGGAGATTGATTTTACATTTTTTAAAACTATTAATCTTCATGAATTCAATAAACCTATAATAGTCTCTATAATAATAATAAATCAAAAAGGAGAAAGAAATGTGGAAGTAGTAGTTGCTCCTATTGAGAAAGATAAAGATAATGTTGAAGCCTTTGATTATAAGATAAAAAAGGCACACATGGGAAAAGGTACAAGGGAAAGTGTGAAGGAAATTTTTTAATATGTAATTAGAACATTCTTTAAGAAAATGGACCAAAATAAAGTAATTTTTAGCTACCCAAGTTGTACCCTCTTGAAAAGGACTGCTCAAACCCTCCTCAAACTTAGACTAACATTGGATTGACCTATAGGTTGTAAGATACCTAAATTTTAGGTTAAACCTCTAGTTTTGTGGGGCTTACTCCCCTAATTTTTCACTTAAATACTCTCTTTAAGAACTAATTCTACTATGATGAAAAGGGAAAAGAGATACAAAATTATAAAAGAACCTACACTAAAGTGGTGATGCACCCATACTTGAAGGTCATCTCTTGGTTTATCCCTTAAACACACTAATGAACCTAATGAAACCAAAAACTAATCATACCTCTTGATAAATTCCTTAGCATGAATATTTCATGTGAATATCAAGTAGAGGCTTTGTGACTTGAAGGTTAAAAACCTGGGTTTGCAAAAGACACTGTTAGCCCATCAACACTTCAAGAACATTTTTCCATATCAATACTTCACATAACCTGCATAGATTGATAACATGAAACTAGGTACATTAAAGGAACTATATAATATAATTACATTGATACATACTAGAAATAAACTCTCACAAATTACAATAAAATTAAAACACAAAGTCTATAATTGTTCTTTTGTTGATTTAAAGGCACAAGGTATAATTTTGGCAGAGCTTTGATACACCTAACCAAGGGATGATAAAGTAAGGGATCAATGCTTGATTATATAGAATGTTCATGAGATAATAGAGAATAATAAAGTATTATGATAGGTCATGAATGAGATGAGGTGGCCTTATGGTAGTTATAATGATCATAATCACTCATCTCATGTGTTGATGTCCTTCATTAAATCCTTTTTTGTCATTGAGGTGAGGTGTGGAGGTTGTAACTTACATGTTTGAAATTATGTATAGCCTAAACATGATAACAATATCCCATCATACTATCCAATGATAGTTACAAGGTGCACATGGGGGTTGAGTAGGCCTCGATGAGGCATTAAATCTTCTCTTCTTCAATGTGCATGTTGATATGGGTTTGAAACCATCTCCATCCCTTGATAGTGGAATTCAACATGAAATATAATAAATTAAATGATAGTTAAAAATTCCTCAAAGTGTTCCATTAATGCCTTAATGAAATTATATGCCTACTAGGGCCTTCTATCTACAAGTTAAGTAGGTCTATCCTACTAGTTCCTCATCTTTCTGCATATTCATTGCTTGAATGACCAAATAGTTGAACCAGGCTCTCTAATAATTTGAGAAGACTTGAAACATTCTTTGATTAACCCTCTATATAAACACTTATATCTTTCAATCATCCTCTAATCTGCAATTTTTTTACCTTGCATAACTTGGCCACTTGGATTAGCTCTACAGACTAGTTGATTAGGAGAAGTCATTAAAGATACCTATAGGTAGATACATGAACATTTATATACTTTGAGGAGTATAAAAATTCTTAAACTAACCTCTCCCATAGTTTATAAATCTTGATTAGGTTTTATACCCAATTTTACACTTAAAACCTTGCAAATTTGCATTTTTTGGAGGTGTTTGTACAATCTCTATACAATTAGGTAACATGGGCATGGCCTTCTTTGAGATTAAAACATGTTATAGGGATTATTTTAGCAATTCATACCTATTTAGATGCATTTTTCACTAAATCTTCCTAGTCAAGTCCTAATTAGGGTTGAAGTGGGGTTTAAGAGTGCTTTGAACTCTTAGCAATGGTTCATACAGATTAGGGCTTAAATATATAAAATAATTACACTAGATGCATGTTTATGGACACCTCTACCTATATTAAAGTGATTTTCTCCCAAAAAAAATCATCCATATAGTTGTGAGCATTTCAAAATGTTCTTTGGGTGGGAAGCATGCTCCTTGCATAGTATGAGGGTGTCTGTAGACCAAAAGGGGCAACTGTATAAACTTTTCTAAAACTTAGAGTGACCAAAAGGTAATTAATCATCATGATGACCTTTACCTTGAAGGTCTAAAGTGTTTTTAATTTATAAATGGCTCTTTGCTTCACCCTCTAGTGATATTAATCTAATGGGGTTGTTCTACTAGTCTATCTACATATATGAACTCTAAATTTTGACCCTAACCTTGGGATTTTAAAGAACTATTACATTTTTTTCAATTAAAATACCACCTTACATGTCGTATGGATTAAAAACATTGGCTTGATGAAGCCCTTTGACCTTTGATGAGTACATACAACCATTAATATCAACACTTATGTTTATCTACTTATAAAACCAATCATGGAGGTCACTATAGATGACTTATATAGGGTTATTTAGAGGCATTATGATCCATTAATTCTCATCAAACTTATAATACACATAATCACCTCCCATTTATCTATTATTAAGCTCAAACTAGTCTTATCAGGATTTTTCTATATAGTCTAACCCGTATACATGCCAACCTATGGGTTTTCATGGTGTTAAAAAGAATTGAGGAGACCTTAAAGATAATTTTAGGGTAAAAAAACCTCATATGGGTGTGTTTGGGAACAAGAATCCACCATCAAGTCATTTCTAGGGTTTTAGTAGGGTTTAGGACATCCACAATCTTAAGTATAGTTCATAGTGTATAGACATCCAAACCAAAACCAATTGTCATGAACCTATAGTGCATTAACCCTTTAATATTCCAATAAAAATGTGGGGTCTCATGTAGAGGGTGTGAGGAGAGACAATCATTAAAAGGTGACATTTGGGTCCTCTGCTAGCCAATTTGAATGTGTTATTTTATCAAGGATCATTTATAAAGGTTATCCCCCAATTCCAATCATTATTTCATGGATTTTTAGTCCATATAGAGACTTAAAATTCCCTAAAGTCTCTAGGCTTGAGCTTCTCTATGGTGAAGTGTGTGAACATGTAAAGTTGCCTCTCGAGTTGACTATGTTTGGGCTTTATGGCTTGAGTAGTATTTTGAGGTCTTTCTATCCTTTTCCTTGATATTATCCAATTTAAATTTTCTTATAAGGGCCTAAAATAGTCTTATACATGCCTCAATACCATAAAACTTATAAGGAAGACTTGATGATTCATCAAAGTGGCAGTAAGACTCAAGACTAAGCTTAAGGTCTGTCAGCTTTAGCCTTCCCTCAAGGGAACTTGACTATAAATCTAAATATTAAACCATTTTTAGGGTGTATTAATACCCTAACCATCAATTCACATTATTAAGAGATATATATGGACTCTAGCATGCTTGCAATCCCTTCAAAACATGGATTCACTCTTTAGCCCCATAATTTGACTATCATAGATTGGGTCAGGTCTAAGACAAAATAGTGGGTATACCCACTATTTTTATAATCAAAATGAAATCATGGGTGCCTTGAAACACTGAAAATGACCATTTTTACTAAGTTTTAGGGTTTTTTCATGCCTATAGAGGCCCCAAAAAACCATTTTGTCTTCACTAGTTGCAGGTTACCTATTGATGGCGTGGTTAAACATGAGGGTTCTGAGTGGGATTTAATCCTGTCTCTTGAGATGAATATGATGATAATATGTCAACAATGTGTTTAAATGCTAGGGACATGCTTAAATTGTGGTTTGATAACCTTCCTTCCTTTTCATATCTTCTTTTTTTAGGCTTAGAGTTCATACTCAATTAGGCATGTTTATCCTCAAGCCTACATTTGATGTTCTCTTTCCCATTAGATGGAGTGATCATTGATATTTCCCCATTTACTTAGTTTAAGACTTAATTCCAATTTTATTAGTTTTTATTCTTTCCACAAGCAAGATTTAGTTCTCTATATGCATCGATAGTATTGCATGCATTCATTCTCATATATGGACTGCATATAGGGGTCTAAGCAACATGCCTATGTGATAAGAGAGTGGTATATATTTTATTGTAACCTTTGTGGAATATTAATATTATCATTCATCTCTTTTGGATTTAAATAATATTATTCTCATACCACTCTTTGTTCCCTTAATGATCCACACAATGCCCTTGATGATTTTTACATAATAAGTTCAAGGCAGTTTGTGGTAGTTGGTCATTTATTGCTTGAGTAGGGTATATGACATACATGAATCTATCCTCCTTAATATTATGGTTATTTATGGTTAAAATGGGTATATATGTATATTCACATGGTTCATACTTGGAATTAATGGTGGATGGGTGGAGGAGGATGACTATTGAGTGATCTGGGAGTTAAAACATGAAGACAAGGTTAAAACACATTACAAATGGCAATGAAAACAATATGAAATGGTAGAGGATAAAACATGATGTGATATGGAGTATGGAAACCCATCCAAGACAAACCATAAGATTATTTAAGACTCAAATACATATACATATGCAAACATACCACTTTGGAGGTAGAATAAAGACACACACAGCCCAAAAGTGCAACCTAAGAATCTCCAAGAAACCTTAATATTGGCTAAGAAACCTTAACCTTTTCTAAAATAACTATGTGAGATTTATAGGTAAGGATGGTGGTTTTTTTAGGCCTATGAGGCTATAATGGAGGTTAATATACCTACTCCCAAGGATATTATAATGACATATTATGACTCTAATGCCTCATTCCATACTTTTGATTATGTTTGAAGGCTCTAATGACACCATTGGCTAACATACAATGATAATACATAGTGAACCTCATACGTATATGAAATATTCCCTTGAATACATCCTTTGATATGATAAGATTTTATTATGAAAACCAAACTTGAGCAAAGAGGTATGGGAAAGGTTGAGACACTCAACCAATCTCTCAATGTAGTCAACTTCTTCTCATGAAAGCACTTGACACTATGCTCATTATCCAAATATATATGTAGACTGCATACCCTTTTAGTCTATATTTTTTTGGGTTTTATAAGCTCAGACATGTGATCCAAACATTTAAAATGACATGAGATGTTCCTTTAAGACCTAAGGAAATAGGATCAACTATTAGTTTGACCAAACATTTTAGAAACTCATGAAAACCATTTTGTTCTACTTAGCTTATGAAAACATGGATGATGCTCATATCCCTTAAGTTATTAGATAATTTTCATATATATTAAGTGATCAATCCAAAAACAAATTCCCATGGATGAAATTTGACTAAGTTTACTTCCCCTGACTAAGAGCTTGCGCCTCCATTCTCTCTCCTCTATACGGTCTGAGCATAAACCTAGTGTTCCCCAGGTATACCAATGAGCTTGAGGGGAAGGTAGGTAATTTTTTATATCTATAAGTGTTTAACACTCTAGTTTCTTCCCCACTTTCCATTACTTACCTCCTTCTACATATTCTTGACTCCACTTGAGTCAGTAAATACAGAACGGATCTGTACCATTTGGAAAACCACTAAATCCTATAATTTACTTAAATTTTATCTTATTTTAAACCAAAATAAATTAGTAATAGGTATTAGGAGGGAAGTTAAGATCCATGTGATGTTTTGAGGCCTATGGTATGAATCAAGGAAGCTAAAAAGGCACAATTGACATGTGTGGGGCCCATTAGATGTAATTAGGCATTTTTTGGTGGGAATGGGTTCAATGGTGTATGAAATGGTTTAATGGTGGTATATTAAAACTAATGAAGGTTATTAAAGGTGTGGGAGGTGGCTTAGTGGCCCATAAAGGTCAAATTAGGTCTCAACATGGTCAAAATTATTGATTTTGGCACACACTTATGACCTTAAAAAGACATATCAAATGAATATAATGATAAAATTTGTGAAGAGACGTTTAGAACCTAACAAAGACCTCAAATTAACCTCAATACACTTCATTATTTCTTGAAAATCTTTAAAATGGATCATACCTTATATGATTTGGTAAACTAGAGATGTTTCATGATCCTTAACTAGGTTGTCTCATCACTTACCTACACCATGACACCATTTGAATATTGAAGCTCCATGAAACTGACTAAAGACCTCTATACATGTTCAAACATCATGAAAACACTTGATATAATTTTAAAAATATGTGAGGATACACATCAAGCAATGTTATATCATGACAAGATAGTGAACTATTTGAAAACCTAGTCTCACAAGGTGAATAGAAACCATGAGGACTAATGATATTGAATCAAGAATCAAGTACTTGAGGTTAACCCATTTATAGGTCTGAGAATAGAAAGTGGTCAACATTTTTGGTGACTTAGCTAGCTTGACCAATCTATTGGTCAAGGGAACTCAGAACTCTTTGAGTTTCTCTATGACTATCAAATGAACCTTTAATTGCACATAGACTCTACTCAGTAGCTTGTAGAATTTGAAACTCAATGAGACATAAAAAGACAAAAAGGAAGAGGAAAGGAAGTAAAAAACACACACAAAATTAAAAATAACAATACAAAGAAACAAACAACTAAGCATGTGTAGAAGCACTTAAAGGAAAGAGATAAACACTAATTCTTATATACAAGAGAACCATGATGAAGACTAATAGTAGTACTTGAGAAACATCCCATTGACAAAGATGGGGAGTTCCTCACCATTAACTATGAATAGTTATAAAGCATTGATTTCCTTGTAGCTGGTGATGATATGAGGCCCACTCCAAATACTGTCAAACTTGGAGTGTTTACTTGGATTTGCATGGTCTTCATCCCACTTAAGCACTATGTATCCTTTTTGAAAGGTCCTAGATGAAAATATTTTATTAAATTACTTCTTGACTTGGTTTTGAATAGACCACATTACATGCATAACACTATATATTATTTCCTCTAACTCTCTTAACTAATTCATTGTTACCTTCATTAGATCATCCTCTAAGAGTTAAAGTTGGTGAGAAAGCTCTAAGGCTGACAATTCAAGGGAAATAGGCAATTTTACCTCTCTAGCTTAAACAAGAAATCAAGGAGAGTTCCCAATAGGCCTATTATATGTGACCCTATATTCCCATAAGGTAGTCTATACTTTTGTGTGACATTCCACTTGACTATCCTCCATGGCCCTCTTAATGATCCTTATCAAATTTTTATTTGTGGACTCTGCTAGCCCATTGCCTTGTGGGTAATATTTGGAGGAATATTTGAGATAGATGCTACAGGTAAGGGTATATTCACATAATATATCACTACTTAATTCTAAGGCATTATTTGATATGATGGTTAAAGGGACACCAAACCTGGTCATGAGACTATCATAGAACTCTAAGACTGAGTTCTTATTAGTTTTTTTGAGTGTAACTACCTCCACCAACATTGTGAAATAGTCAGTGGCTACTGGAACCCACCTATGCCTAGCACTAGAAGGGAGATGGATCATGCCTATGAAGTTTAAGCCCCATTTCATGAAAGGATTTTTAGATTGGATGGGTTATAAGGGTAATATATCTAAGATTTGTTTAAAGGTAAACATGATAGACTTAGAACACTTATTGACCCAAGAATGTGAATCTCTAAACAATATGGAACAAAAATAACTTGATCTAATGATATTGGAGGCTATGGTCTTGGTAGTAAAGTGCCCACCTGCAGGTCCATCATGAAACTACTCTATCAACCTATCAATTTAGGTTGATTCAACACACATTAAAATCATACCTCTTATGTCCATAAATATCAATCCATTCAACAAGATGTAAGGTATGGTATGCAACCTAAAGTGTCTCCTTTGGTCTTATCTAAGCCTATAGGACATTATACTATTAGGATAAATTTCATCACATCATTGGTCCAGCTGAGAGGATTCATGCTTGGAGTTTCCTATTAACTGTCATGGACTACCAACACCATGGTTTTTACTTCTTTAATATCTATTCACATAGTCCACTAATTCTGACCAGTTTGATAAATTTTACCTTGTTTTCATACTCCATACATTTTTTCACCTAGATAGCTCTATTCTCACTTAAATCTCTGTTAAGTATGAACTCCTTTATGCTTGGGTACACTACCATTACAATGATTTTTTTTTATACACCATGTGTCTAAAAATTTTAAACCCTCTCATAAAATCAAGGACATGATTTTAAACAAAGGTTTATCTTTCTTCATATCATTTCAAATCTTCATTGAAGAAGGCAATTAGTTGTTTTAGTCCTTCATCATTTTTCTGAATGATCATAGCATAAATGGCATCAACTATGGAGAATACATACATGAAAAAATATTTGTTGAAGTTAGGGTTGATGAGGGTGGGAGCTTAAGAGATGGCCTATTTTATGGCCTTAAAACATATTTTTCCTTCCTTAATCCATGTTAACTCCTTGTGTTTCTTAAGCATATGAGTAAGTGGCTTCACCAACTTTGCAAATCCTAAAATGTATCTCCTTATGAAGTTAATCTTTCCCAAGAAGATCTAGAAAACATAATTATTATTGGTCAAGGGTAAGGCTAATAATACTTCAATCTTCTCAGGTTCTATAGAGAGGCCATGTTTATACATAATATGTAATAACAATTTTCCCTTATGGACTACAAATATGAACTTCTTGGGGTTCAAGGAGACTCAAAACTATCTACACCTATCAAACACTAACCTCAAGTATGTCATGTGATATTTAGATTCATCTGAAAAAATAGTCATGTCATAAATACATATGAGCACCATCTAATTAATTATCCCTTGAAAGGAAAGATCCATATCCCTTTGTAAAGTTTCCCATATATTGAACAATCTAAAGGGCATCTTCATGTATGCATAGGTGTCATAATTTGTTATCAAGGAAATATTGTGTCTATCTTCCTCCCTCAACAATATCTAATTATAATCAGAGTATCCATCAAATAAATAGAACCTCTAAGATCCTTCAACCTTTTAGAGTATTTGGTCCATGGATAGTAGTGGATAATGGTCTCTCAAAGACACTTTTTTGAGGTCTCTAAAATTAGAACATAAGCATATCTCTCCATTCTTATTCCTCATAGGCACAAGGTTTTCCATCCATGAGGAATGTTTATTGGAGAATATTATCTTAGATTCAATAAATTTTATTAATTCCCTTTGCATGAGCTCTTTAACCTTAGGGTTGACTATTATTTACTTCTACCTTACCATTTTTGCATTGTCCTCCAACTCTATGGTGTGTTGGGCTAACCTAGGGTAAAACCCTTTTAGATCATGATATTCTCATGAAAATACATCTACTAAATCTTGACATAAGGCTATGAAGTTAGTTCTCTCATCCTTAAAATTAACTTTCCATAACTTAATCAACTTGTCTTTAAAATGACTACATTATCATAGTGTTCCTATTTGGTTGAGATACTCACCTTGTCCTTCCTCAATTGATCATATTCATCAAATATACTCTAAATTGTCACCAATCCTTTGGGAAATTTTTTAATCTTTAATTGGATAAAATGATCACCAAACTGATGTTGCAATCTACATTGGTTCTTATGACATAATTATGCCTCATGTTAGAGAAAATAAACAACTTGACTATCACTGTCAAAAACTTTCCAACTCACCTCATTATTAGATACTGATGGAATACACACAACTTTGATCTATGACTACCTTTGAGTGCCTTTGACTCCATCATCTATGTCAAATTGTGTACCAATTGTATCTAGTCTCTCTGTATGATTATTTGACTCCCCTTGTATGGAATGGATATCAAAGGCTAGGAATTCCTCCAAGAGATCCTAAACTTTGTGATTATAAGACTTCAAAAGAGTATTTTTTACTACACTAATACCCATCAACTACTTCACCACTATCTCACTATCTCCTTTCACTTTAAAAAGTTTGACTCCTCTTCTCCTTGCCCATTATATCCCATGTATGAGGGCTTAATATTTTGTAGTGTTTGATATACAAATAAATTAGAAACTTAAGGTAGAATATTACCTCTGATTAGAAGGGGAGACAAACATCACTCCTTCCCCACTCACATTCCTTGACTTTGCCCCATCAAAAAATAAACTCCATATGCCTTCATGTTCTTGAGTTGGGTTTGTGAGGCTAGGTAAAATAACTCTTTATTAATGTATATAGTACACACCTAGGCCTACCTCCTCAATATTATTATAGGGGTCATAACCATGATTTTCATCTACCCCTTCATTAAGGAGCAGATCTGAGAGGCCTTCAACTGGTTCTTTGGGATCTTGATCACTGATATGCTCATCTTTATTTAGGATAGTGTAGTTCACATTAGATAGGTTGGGCATGTAGGGTTATAAGTGGAACCTATAAATAGGTTCAGACCTAATGGTGATACTTATCCCATACCTAGTCTTAAAGACCATGTATGACTAGTCAGAAGAAATATAACCCCCAATCTTTCTAGTGAAATCCCTAGATAGGCATAGGGTAGAATATAGAGGAAGGTCAACTACCATGACATCTTATGAGATGGTATAGTTAGGGCATGCAACCAATATAATTTTTAAGTCTTTGAGAACACATAAAGTCTTTTTGGGAGACCCAGACCATTGTAAAACTCCCTTTTCATTGGGTTCATACTTAAGCTCTAACTTATCAGTTATGGCTTTTGGCATGACTAAAGTAAAAGCATAATTATCTATCATATAATTATAGACAAGGGAATATATAATTATGAATGATAAGTATAAGGGAGGTAGGTTGACTAATTTATGATCATGAGTTTTATTAGGTTGACTTTCATTAACAATGACTGCACTTACCTTATCAGCTTGTTTGTTCATGAGTGAAAGCTTGGAGAGCTCTCATTGAAGGAGATATTTCTACCCTAGAATGATTAGATCATCCCACATAATAATAATAGAATTGATTTATTCATGGAATCTACAATTTTTAAGGGGGAGCTGATTGTCTTAAGCTATAAATTAGAAGTAGGAGCCTCACTTGTAACTTGTGTAACTTAGGGAATGAAATGATTATTTTGTTGCTGCCCATGTCCTTATGATGTCTATTGTGTTGGAGGTGTTTTATGGGATGTAATTTGAGAGGTGTCTTATTGAGTTATTTGGGGATGTGTTGGAGTTGTCTTAGACTACCTAAAACTATCATCAACTATCCTTCTCTTAGCCCTTGTGTGGGATGTCACTGAGTTGTTTGGATTGAGTACATTTTGTCCCTAGTTTACTACCAATTGATCAAATGAGTGCTCACATTCTTGGAAGTTTAAAAAATGGATTTATTAGGTTATTTAATTCCATTTCCTCCATGTTGACTTGGTATTTCATTTGGGGTCATGAAAGAAATGTCTCCATGAGGCATTTGAGAACCTTCGTTGTGCTGTGGAGGATGCATGTTGTCATGTGTTTAAAAGGTAGGACCCTGGTACATATAAGAAGTTTGACACCCTTCACCACTTAGAGCCATTATAATCACACTTAATTTCCCCCATGGAGAAAACCACTATCCTTCTTGTGCATAATTGTTTTGATTTGGCACCAAGGCCCTTGAATTGATAGTAACATTAGGATTGAAACTATTGTAAGGTCTTACATGTGTAATCTACTTTTAGCCTTGTTGTTTAGGTGGATAATGGGGCCTATGGTATGGGTAAGATTGGTATGGATCTTGGTAATGGGTTTATGCTATGGTCTATAAGATAAATTATGATACCTTTCTAAGGCTATTAGTTTATTATTTTTGGATTTGGTCTATAAGATGAATTATGCTACCTTTCCAAGGCTATTAGTTTATTATTTTTAGATTTGAGTAACATGTCTAAGCCTATATACTTGGTTGCCATCAGACTGATCTTGATTATTTGGGGATGGTAATGGAGTAATATTGGGGGCAAGGGGTTGAATTTTTGGTAATAATGGTATGAGGGGCCTAGGAGTAATCTTTCCTTCTTGGATTGGGTAGTTTTATGCTCTTAAGTATATCTCATATGCTTTTAGCAATGTAATTCCCCCCATGGACTATGTCATAATAGCTACATCAAAATTTAAGGCCCTTAAATAGTAAAATAAGGCATAATTAGGGGTGTTCTTGATGATGATAGGAATCCTATCCCAAGTTTTTTGAAAACTATAATTAAAATCTACCATGAATCATGGGGGACTATGTTAATTGAGATGAGTTATTATACTAAGGAAACATGGTCACTTATATCTTCACAATGTTTACATAGACACCCACCAAATTCATCCCATATGTTTATATAGGCAGAAGTGAGACCCCTATACCACTAAAGTGATTTACCCCTTAAGGAGGTCACCAAGAGTCTCATGGCTATATTCTCTTAGGTTATGTTGTACACTAAAAATAGATTATATATGTCTATTATGTGCTTTGTAGGGGTGGTGTAATTCTCTCCTATAAAGTAGGGAATACTTTTAAGGGTAGAAAATAGGATATCATCAAACTTGTTAAGGTTTAAATAACTACCACCATTAAAGGGTATAAATACTTGAATTCTAGGTCTAGCCATTGCGATTAAAGGAATTGAAATAGATTATGTTTGGGTAGAATTAGAATAATTGAGGGAATTATGAGGTGTAGGATTAGGTTTAAACCTAGGAAACCTCTTTCTCCTTGAAATATCCAATGACAATTTAATAAATTCAATCTACTTACATTTTGAAGATGATATAATGGACACCTTTTGCATAAAACTACCTATATATTTTCCACTAATTATATTTAGCCTTCATATGTCTTCTAAAGTTGTCAAAGCATATATCAAGGCACTTAATATCTAGTCCCACTAGGCATGTAAGAGCTATTAGATACCCAAGTTATACCCTCTTGAAAAAGAGTATTCAAACCCTCCTCAAATTAGGAATAACATTGGATTGACCTATAGGTTGTGGGATACCTAAAATTTAGGTCAAACATCTAGTTTTGTGGGGCTAGATCTCATAATTTTTCACTTAAATTCTCTCTCTAAGACCTAATTCCATTGTGATTAAAATGAAAAAGAGATGAAAACTTAGAAAAGGACCTACACTAAAGTGGTGATGCATCCATACTTAAGGTCCTCTCTTAGTTTGTACCTTAAACACACTAATGAACATGATGAAACCAAAAATTGATTGGACCTCCTAATAGAGTTATAATCATGAATATTTCATGTGAATATCAAGTGGAGGATTTGTTACATTAAGGATAAGAACCTAGGTCTACAAAAGACATTGTTAGCCCATTAACATTTTAAGAACATTCTTGCCTATCACTACTTCACACAACTTGCATAGACTAATAACATGAAATTAGGTTCATGAAAGGACCTAAATAAGATAATGACACTCATACATTATACAAATTAACTCTCAAAAAGTACACTAACATTCAAACAAGAAGTCTATAATTGTTCTTCTATTGATTCAAAGGCACAAGGTATAATTTTGGTAGAGCTTTGCTACACCTAGTTGAGGGATGATAGAAAAAGATCTCAATGCCTGATTATATAAAATTTTAATGAGAGAAGAAATAAGAATCTAGGAATAGGAGAGGCCATAGATGAGACCAAGGTGGCCATGTGGTAGTTATAATAGTCATAATCACTCCTTTCATGCATTGATGTCCTTTATTGACTCCCTTTTTGGCATTGAGGTGAGGTGTGGAGGTTGTAGCTTCCTTGTTTAATTTCATGTAGAGCTTGAACATGCTAAAAATATCCCATCATCCTATATAATTATAGTTACAAGGTACACATGGGATTTGATTAGGCCTCCAAGAGGTGTTGAGTAACCTCTTCTTTAATGTGCATGTTGATATGGGTTTGAAACTATTTCCATCCCTTTATAATGCCCTTAAACATGAATTCTAATCACCTAAATTAAAATTATAAATGACTCAAGGTATCCCATTAATGATAATCTACACCAATTAGGACTTTCTACCTACAAGTTAGGTAGGCCTATCTTACTAGTTCCTCATCTTTTTGCATATTCATTACTTGAATGACTAGATAGTTGAACTAGACTCTCAAATCATCTAAGAAGAATCGAAACCTTATTTTTTAAATCCTATATATCAACACTTATATCTTTCAATCATCTACTAATATATAACTCATCTACCCTTCATAACTAAGCCACTTAGATTAGATCCATAGACTGGCTGATTAGGAGAAGTCATTAGAGATACCTATAAGTAGATACATTAAAATTTAAGGCCTTAAAGGAGTATAAAAAGTCTTAAATTAACCGTTCCCATAGTTTATAACTCTTTATTAGGTTCTACACCCCATTTTATACTTAAAAACCTAAAAAAATTCATTTTTAGAGGTGCTCATACAATCTCTATACAATCAGGTACCATAGGCATGGCCTCCTCTAAGGTGACAACATGTTTTAGGGATTATTTGAGTATTTATTGCCTATTTAGATGAATTTTTCAATGAATATTCCTAGTTAAGTCATTATTAGGGTTTAAGATGGTTTTAAGAGTTTTTAAAACTCTTAGAAATGGTTCATAGAGATTACAGATCAAATCTCTAAAATAATTTCACTAGATGCATATTGATTGACCTATGTAACTCTATTGAAGTGCTTGTCTCCCCATGCAAATCATCCATATAGTTATGAGAATTTTAAAATTCTCCTTGGGTGGTAAGCATGCTCATTGAGTAGTGTGAGGGTGTTTGAAAACCAAAAGGGGTAATTATATAAATGTTTCTAAAACTCAAAGTGACTAAAAGGTATTTAATAATCATGATGACATTTACCTTGAAGGTTTGAAGTGTTCTTGATTGTGAAATAGCTCTTTGTTTCACCCTATATGGACACTAATCCAATGGGGTTGTTATACTAGTCTGTTTACACATATTAACTCTAAATTTTGACCCTAACCTTAGATTTTTTAGGCACTCTTACATTGTTTTCAAATTGAATAGCACCTCAGATTTCCTATGGAGAAATAAAATTGGATTGATCAGGCATCTTGACCTCTAGTGATTGCATACAACATTCAATCTTAACATTTATGCCTATCTACTTACATAACCAATCATGGAGGTCATTGTAGATGACTAATAGAGGGTTATTTAGAGGCTTTATGAGCCATTCCTCCTTTAATTCATAATGCACACAAACACCTCTCATTTCTCTATTCTTAGGCTCAAACTAGTCCTCTCAAGCTTGTTACTTACAGTCTGTATTAGGATTTAATCCATTTGAATGAAAGAGCCAAAGGCTCAAATGTGTAGAAGTATAGAATTTGGTCAATCTCAATAACATATCTTTTATTAAACAAGACACTACAATATATAAGAATAATATTCTAACAACACTCCCTAATAATAGGTTAGTTATTATAACAATTAATAACCCTAAAATCTCTTTTACAATATCACTATGTGATTTATTACAAAAAATAATTTACATTAATAAACTCACCTAAACTTATCCATTAATTAATATTTAATTATATGGAGTACAAACCTAAACTCACTAATATATTCATGTTAGGACTAATTCCTAACATTCCCCCTTTATTTATTGTGGATCAGATCCATGTTTCAAATATTTTGGGTAGTTAGATTTTCATTGTGGCTGTGATTGGTGAGTTGGGTAGATTAGTATCATCCTCCTCTTTCTTAGGTTCCCATTTTATTTTTGGTTAAGTCCTAGCTCCTTCTGTTGATACCATGTGACACCCCCATACTCATTCTTTGTAAAAGAGTTATAAACTTCCAAAAGAGTAGCATTATCTCACCACGTGGGATCACAACACTCCTCTAGAGTGAAGGGTTATTTTATCAGAGCTTTAAAGTGTGCCATTGGATGATGAAATATTAGGTAGGGCCCTCTATGTAGGTATAAATAAAAGGAAGTGAACCTTTCATGTGGTGTTATATTTCTTATCTAAGGCAAAGCTTTTTCTATCAAAACTTTAAGTTTTGACATTGGCCAAGGAATGTAGGACCCATTTCCAAAAAGAATTCTACAGGCAGTTTGGAGGGAGACATGCATCACCATAGTAATTCTTCTAAGCATCATGGGAATAATGAGGCATCAAAGTTATACCTTATATAGTATTTGAAGCCCATCTACACTCATGAGCCAAATATCCCCCTTTCATTTTCAATGGCCTCATCATGAACATGAGTTCTAGGTTCTAGGTACCATTTCCTTATGAGGCCATTATACCTATATATTTTGGGCTTCTTTCTTTTGTAAGGGGATAGAAGTTAGATAATAGTTTTTTTTTGTTTTCATGATTATTACTAGAGAGAATAGCCATTATAATAATTTTTATTTTGAATAGGAATAGCAACAATCTTTGGTTTTCATTCTAAGACCTTATGAAGTGTCCCTTGTAGGAAGGATTGAATAGTTTTTATTGTGCCTTTGGGTATTTTATATTTTGTTCTCCACCCAACAATGAAGAGGATGTGGTGTTCTATGTCAAATTGCATGGAATCAATCACTTTTTGTTGTTTGTATTTTTAGATTTTATAGTGTTAGATTTTGATATATTGTAGGCATTCAATCATGCATATGATCTTTTAAATCATCTATAATGTTTTAAGGGTTCAAGCTATTTTATGCAATATTAGGAATGGATACATTCAAAATTAGAGTACTTCACCTCATATATTTTTATTTTAAGTTCTAGTTACATTTCTTTTTTACCCTTTTACTTCCCAATTAATTAAAATATCTTACTTCTAAAATCATGGAGGTCACTTCACAGATTATAATTTTAGTCCCACATCTATAAATCTTCCTATAGTACACTATTCATAAAGAATGAAAGTTTTAGGCATCAATAGTTCCCTTTTTTGGCTTGCCTAGTGGGACTAGTCTATCTAATTAGAAGTTAGAGTTTATGAGATAGAGACCCATCACAAGGTCGCTAATAACATATAATCCAATCTTACTACTACCACCTCTAGTAGTTGTAACTCACTAAAGGACCGCAAGGTCTAACACAACATAATAACCACAATAAATGGCTATCCAAAGACCAAAAAGGAACTTCATATAATAGAAAAGTGGTAACCCACTCATCCCTCTAGTGGCCCTAGCTATGTGGGATCCTATTCTTACTAATGCCTTGAAGGCAATCCTTAAATTCACAGGGGAGGATTTCAAAAGTGTAGTAGAACATCATCAAGATGTTGCTAATTTTTTTATCATCTCATAGAGTAAAACATAGCCTTAAGGCTACTAGCCACCTCCTTTAAAGGATGAGATCTTGACTAGTATTGGTCATTACCACCCAAATCCATCACTACCTGGGATGAACTGGGTAAGAGATTATTCAACCAATTCAATGAGAAAGGATACCAATCATCACTCCTATAATTGTTAATCACTATTAAAAGATCCTAATAAGAGGCTATCATCAATTTTAATACCAAGTTTTATATGACCTAGAAAAGAATCCTATTAGTGACTTAACCACCTATGGTTTTGGCCATCATCTTTTACCTTAAGGCCTTGAACTTGGACATAGCTATTATGATTTAATCCCTTAGAGGCTAGACATTGCTAGATGTGTATAAATTAGTTATCAAAGTAGAAAATAATTTTATAGATGTTAGGAAACTCACCCCATGAATATTGATTCCTATGTTCCTAAAACTATCAATACCATTACAATAAGAATTCTAAAGTACCTTTCAATAATTTCCTTTCATGTATGTATATCTGGTTGTTTAAGCAAGCACATGCGCTTCATCCATGCTAGCTATAAAGAAGAAAAACATGAAAAAAATCTATAAAAACTTCTCAAATGAGATCATAAATCTCAAGAGGTAGAAAGATATGCCCCTAAATCCCCCTTTCCAAAATTACCAATGTGAAAGAGCACCGTATCAACATAACTAGTAATAGGAAGGGTAGAGGTTGAATCATTAGGCATAAATTACAAATCAAATCTTTACTATCCTTAATCTTTTGTAAATAGTCCCATCAAACTCTCAAAGGAAATTGGTCATTAGCTAAGAAAACTTGGTGGATGACTCAAATTCATGGTGTTTTCCATGTAATGATGCATATATGCCCTAAAATTTCCCAAGAGGTAGTATGAAGTAAAAGGTTTCTAAGAAACAAAGACAAGGGAATGCACTTAAGTTAGCTCCTTATGGATACCAATCCTTGGGTGTTGAAAATATTGTCTTGATGGATCAAATGCAAGGGATGTCCTTAGAGAAAAAGGAAGAGCTAGCCTTAAAACATACACTTTTATCTTTGGTGGAAGGTGAAGATGTAGTTTATGCAAGTGGGGTCCACATGTTGAAAGCCCTAGATGTCTAATTAGACTACTACACTTGATCCAAAAAGAGATTGACTGAGGCCCAAGAGGCTTTGACAAGACCTAAAGTGACTTTCAAGAAAAGTTTAAGACCCTAACCATCACCCTCAACATGACAAAAATGAAGTGAAATAGCATAGAATAGGATAAAAGAACCTAAAATCTGACCTTAAGGGTCATTTAATATGGTAGAGTAGCTAAAGAAGGCCCAAGACAATGTTTATCTCTAGGATGTCTTATCTATCCATGGGTAGAAGTCTCTACTATGACAGGAATTGAAAGACCAAGAAAAGCCTATGTGAGGTAAACCACCTATAGATATAACACAAACCAAGGAAAGAAAATCTATAAGGAATACATAAACCCATGCACCATTCATGTTAATTAACTCCAAAGTAGGGGAAAATAAAATAAAACCCACCCCATTTTATTTAACTATCATTATGGGGAATAAGTTGTTACCCAATTATATGATTAATTTCAATGCCAACACCACAATAATGCCCAAATAGATTACAAATGCACTACAACTTCAATATGAACCTTTAGATAAAGGGGTAATGGAGTTAGATGGGAAGAAATTTCATACCATAGGTGTTATCAAGGTCCTTCCCCTAACTTTTTATTCTTGTCTTAGTATTACAGTCTCTCAATAAATTATGGTAATAGATATTCCACCAGTCTTTGGTTTATGTTTGTTAAGAGATTTAACATCCAAGATAGGTGGATACTTATCTTTGGATTGGTTTGACTTAATCCTAAGGACCAAATATGGATCAAAATTGAAGGTGTTGTCCTATCTGCTATATCTAGAACACATAGTTGATGATGCTATGATTAATTTCAAAGAAACATACACTTATTTCTCAAAGAAAGAGATATATTGTGTATAAATTCTTGAGGAATAAAAAGTGGTAGACAATAAAAGCATGGAGGAGGATGTCCTCATTAATAATTTTATCCAAAATAATTTGTTCACAAATTTTTATGCCACTGGCCTTGGGACTTATGTAATCCATGATGAAGATCAAACCATCCCTAAAGTTATGAAGAATAGAGAGGATTAGAGTAAGAAACCTAAAAATGAGTCCAATTTTTAGACTCTATATTTTGATGGTGTGAAATGTAAGACTAGATCCAGAGATGGTATCCGATCAATGTCTTCATCTAGAAAAGAGACCCTTAGGTCCTTACATTTCTTGTTTGTCTACACAAATAATGAAGTTGAGTATAAATCCTTGGTCTATGGCCTTATCCTTACCAAACACATGGGAATGAAGTACTTAAAGGTGTTCAAATATTCTAAACTAGTATTAAAGCACGTAAGAGGAGTCATGGCTATAAATAATGTTTGCTTAAGGTCTTACTACCATCAAATATGAGATTTAATTAAATCATTTGAAACATTTAATATTCAAATTGTTACTAGGTCTATGAATGTGGAGGAAAATAAAATGGTAGTAATTGGCTCCTAGTTTGATCCAGTAACTGATTTGTTGACCAATGAGTAGGAAGCGTAGGTGATTATTAGACCTAACCTAAATAATGATCAGAATTGGTAAGTATTTGAGAGCAACTTTTAAATTGTCATGTTTTTTAGAAACCATATGAGTTTGTTGAGAAACTACAATAAAAAATTGAAGAATCTTATGGAGATTAAATCATACAACTAAAATTCAATAAACTTCTAAAGGGACTAATCTCCCTAGAAAATCTATTTGATTCTGATGATGTAAGGAATGATAAAAGAAAGTTTATTACAAATAAAAGTAACTACTCTAAGCTTATATAGGAGTTGGGAGAAAATTTAAAGTGGGGAAAGAAGTTTCCCAAAAATATAAGGATCAATTAGTATCCTTTTGTATCAATTATGAAGGGGTTATGACCTAGACCTATGATGACTTGAATGGGTATGACTCTAAGGTGATCCAACACATCATAGGTTTGATCGAAGGGTCCAAGGTAGTATTATAAAATCAAAGGCTAGTAAATCCAAAAATTGAGTCTCTCATGGCTCAAAAACTAAGGAAATTAATCAACTCAATGATTATATACCTAATCAAGAATTCAACTTGGGTATCCAATCTAGTTCTGGTAAGGAAGAAGAATAGGGAAATCAGGGTACACATAGACTTCAAAGACTTGAATAAAGCATCTATGAAATATAATTATCCACTTACTTTAATAGTGTAGATCCTCTAAATAGTAGTGGGCACAAATATTTTCTCTTTGATTGATGGGTTCTTAGGTTATAACTAGTTATGGGTTAATGAGGAGGATAAACATAAAACTAATTTCACTATAAAGTGGGGAACCTTCACATATGCAAAAATTCCTTTTAGCCTCTCTAATATAGGGGTTACCTCCTATCAATCCATGAACATAGATTTTCAATGCTTGATTAACAAAATCATCCTCATCTATTTAGATGATCTGACAGTATTCTCTAAGAATAAATAAGTTTATTTTGATCATTTGGAGAATATTTTTTAAAAGTGCCAAGAGTTTGGGGTATCCCTTAACTACAAAAAATTCATCTTTGGCATCCAAAAAAGGCAAGCTACTAAAATACATGGTATCCAAACAAGGCATCTCTATTGATCTAGATAGAGTGAAGGTCATCAAAGACTTAAGCTTACTAGTTAACAAAAAAGGAGTCCAGTCTTTCTTAGAAAGATCAACCTCATTAGTCGATTCATATTTGACTTGATAGGGTTGGTAAGGCGAATTGCATTAATGCTGAAGAAAGACCAAGATTTAAAATGGACCAATGAAGGAATAATAACATTTGATAAGATCAATGAAGCAATATCCACTATTTCCTTGATAGTTAATCCTAACTTCTCTAAAGATTTTGTCATGTACGTTTATGGGAGTGAACATAGCTTGGTATCCATAAAAAATTTGAAAGAAGATGAAGGGAAAGGTGATTATTCAATTATGTTCTATTTAAGGAAACTACGTGGATATAATACTAAATATATTTTCATTGAGAAGTAAAATTTTACCATCATTAAAGGTCTCAAGAAATTTAGACACTTAGTGGTGGGAAGCAAGGTAATGATATATGTGGTGCATTCTAAGATCAAAAATACATCATAAAGGGATAAATCACCAAGAAAAGATCCAATTAGATCACTAATATCTTGAAATATGATGTCAAATTTATATTAACCAAAGTGATTTGAGGGATAGGACTTTGCAAGTATTTGGCCCAATGCATAGATGCCCTAAACAAATGAGAATGATACACCAAAAATAGTCCTAATGAGTAAATATGAAATTTTCAGGTCCTAGATTACTGATACAACATGATCTATGTATACTGGATGGTATTTTAATGATCTCCCCATGTACAAAATTATATTTTATAGGTAATAAGGAGCTAGTTATACAGTACTCTAGGGAGTCCTTTTCAAAAAGAACTTTAATAGGGAGCTACTTAGGTGTTTTGATAACCACCAAGCTATAAAAATCCTACAAGATATTCATTTTACCCCTTCAAGTGGATAATTCTAAAAAAAATGACCATAAATAAGATCATGGATGCTATATATTACTAGCTAACCATGTTTTTAGATTAGCATCAGTTAGTGAAAAAATTCCAACAATTCTAGTTTTTCATAGACAAGCAAAAGAATTTAGTCATGCCACTAAACCTAATTGTGAATGATGATCCTTTCATGTAGTGGGGCTTAGATTTCATTAGGATGATCAATATCATGTCTAGTGTGGGCCATAAGTGGATACTCATGACCATGGACTACTTCATGATATGGGCCAAAGTAGTTTCTTTGAAAGAAGTGACTAAAAATGTGATCCTCAACTTCTTGGAAGAATTAGTAACAAGGTTTGGTCATCTTAAAAAAATCATATCCAACAATGTAATGGGCTTCCTTGGTTCAAAGGTTTCAGCATTTGTGCTTTAGAATGGAATTTTACTAAAAACTTTATCCAACTACTAATCGTAAGGGAATGGGTTGGTTGAATTGACCAACAAGAACCTCATAAAGTTAATTAAGAGGATGGACACTAACCGATAGAGGGAATGTCATAATCATATAGAAACAACTCTATGGTCTAATGAAATCACTTATAAGCATATTTTAAAAACATCCCTATATGAATTAGTATACAAGAAGAAGTAGTCATGCCCATCTCAATGGAGATTCCCACTTTATAGTTATTAAAAGACATCAAAATACCAAAAAATAGAGTAATAGAGGTTAGGTTATTAGATTTTCTTAGTATTTAAGAAGTAAGAGAATAAGCTGGTGATGCTAAGATTAGCTAATAGTAGGTAGTTAAGAGATGGTTCGATAATAAGGCATCTAGTCTAGGTTTCAAATTAGGAGACTTGGTTCTAAAATATGATGAAAGGGCCACAAAGTTGGGTCAACATGCAAAGTTTGAATCCTTGTGGAGAGGAAATATTTGCATCATAAATAATAGATAGGGAAAGGAGTTTGAATTGGAAGAGAAAGAAGGCAATACATTAGAGATTTTGGTTAATGAAATCCACTTGAAGTAATTTAACTGATTTATCAGCTCCACCTTGTACATAGCTAGTTAGTTTCCCTTTTCACTACTTTTCCCTTTGTAAATAAGTGCCATTGGCACACGATGATGTCCCATTACCAAGTCTCTACACCCTAGCTCCCCTCATTTTGAATCATCTTTGATATATAGTTATTTACCCCACTACCCTGGCAATTAATGTTCAAGTACTCCCAATTGCATGATCTCCCTTAAGGATCATCATAAATATTTTACGAGTGGCTCTATAAGCATGTGTGTCACCCTTCTCATTTATGGGTACCTAAATTCAAAGATGCTACATGATGATTACTCTAGGAGTGATAGCCTATAAATACCCCTCTCTCAATCAAACAAAATATTTAAATGCCCTAAGAGTTTCTAAGATCATAGAGCTAAGTGTAACATCTTGAGAGGATAATTATGTGTATAATTGTGAGTAAAATCTAGTATCTAGTGTTTTTTAAGGTTATTTTGGAAGAATTACAAGATGTAACCTTCTAGATCCTTTTTTAGTGGTGAACAACTTAGGAAGTAAATATCTCATAGATCAGGTGGTCATGAAGACCTTCCCTTATAATTCATAGGGAAAAAATCATATATTTTTACCCCTACACAACCAAAGCCCATGGTACCAAACATAAAAAGTGTTGTCAAGAGACATTGCAGGGACCCCACACTAGTAATAAACTATGTAGATGGGATCTTTGATGCCAAATTGGCAAATAATATGAAAAATCTGAGGGAAAGCACTCATACCCACATGATCACAAAGGTTTGGAATAATTATTTCAAGTAATTTGGCTTTAGGATATGGAGCTCTATCCTGGCTCAATTATGGTACCTCTCATGAACCCATGCCCAAATCTTGTTACTCTATGTGCAAAAATATATAATTCTAACATTAACATTATCATAGGTAACCACTTAAATGTGGATATTAGTGCCAATGCAATGAGGGAGATGCTCAGACTCCCTAATGACCCTAGTGTAGACATATAAGATATAGAGAGCTTGAATATGTATGGGACACTCATGTATAGAAGTTGAAGTTACTTAAATAAGCTTTTTGCATAAATTATATAAAAGTACCACCTATGCCCATCTCTCTCTCAATCTTTGTGGCATAAGATATGAAAGACGCCCTCTCTATGTTGGTATTCATCTTCGAAATGGACTCAAACATCAATGTATATGATTTATAGTTAGGTGCAGTCTTCCACTTGAAGATGATGAATAGGGAGAAGGCCTAAAAATGGACTTTGTAGACACCATTATTGATGCCATTCATAATTATTTGGTAAATTTTTAGCCCAAAATACCTTCAAATAATCTTCCCTCCTTCTCCACATGATCCTTTACTAGAGCACCATATTATTTTCACCATCAATTATATTGAGAGCAGAACATGTACTTATATGGTGATCCCTATATCCACATGGACCCACATCCTTTCATCCATGTAAGATTATCATGAATTTTTAAAGTGCTTCCTATCTTTGGTCTTGATTAACCTCAATAAAGAAGTCATTGCCTTCTAAATTATAGATTTCCAAAGAGTGTGGCTCATTGGATATAAAATTCCATATAACTAGTTCTTCACATCCCACTTTACATTCATCAAGGTCTATGGATTCAAGGATGAGCCATTCTAGTTCATGTACATACTCACAGATAGGACCTTATCCTTAGAGTTAGCCTACCAGCTCAACATGTTAGATTAGTATATGGTATGGGCTAAAAGAATAGGGTGTTATATAACATCCCATTTTCAAAAGGGGGTATTATAGTTATGAATAGGTCATAATAGCTTCTACTTATGCTTGACCTAGTAGAGCTCAGCCTATATCAGATTAATGATCAATGGAATTATGACATGATTAGCCACATAGCCACTCTCAAGACTATTTCCCCTTCAATCATGATCCCTAAACATAATTAAAATAGAGGAAATTGCTAATGGAAGATGACATTAAACACTATGTTGATCAATCTAATATTCCCTCAGACACTCATTAATTATGGGTGTTTTTCTACAAATAAATCTAGGATTTTGATCCTTTGAAGTTCATGACCAAGAGTCTAAGAGTGTAACTCATATAGAAGGGATGGATTAAGAAAAAAATAGAGGCCTACTATAAGTATAGGTAGGAAATTGGCTAGAGAGAGAGCTCAATTTTGAAGATCTAGACTTTGATGATCAATTTGAGAATATCTAGGATGAGAACCATGAGGAGGATGCTCAAGCAGAAGAAGTTTTAGTAGAATAATAAAATACCCCCTCAAGGAAAGAAGAGGAAATATTTTTATTTAGAGGCCTATTTCCTATCCCCCTCCTCTATATGCAGCTCCCAATTAGTAGAGGCAAGCCACTATAGGACAACTTAAAGTAGGGGTGGCTTAGCCTGGCTCTGAGGCACAAACTTCTATCCCTCCTCCTGAGCCCAAGAAAAAGAAGGTATGTTTTTCTCACCATCTCCTCTTCACTTATTCATTATTTTATTCATCTTTACCTTCCACCATTTCCACCATACTTGTGCCACTTTCCACTACTCATCTAATCACCGTGCTTGTGCCACTTTTCACTCCTCCACATTCATCCACCAAAATTACATCCATCATGGTGAAATCACCCTCAACCCCTCTTCATGGCCTCCCACCTTTCTCACCTTCCACATTAACCATTCACCCACTCATCCTTGAGGTAATATAATCTTTTGTTTTATAGTAGTAAGTGACGATTCCTTTCGAATTACCATATGGATCCCCCTTCACAGGGGAATTAATTAAATCAAAAGAGAAATTCTTATTGAGCATAGTCATTTATGTTAGGTTATCATTGGCATCAAAGAGAGCATGAGATACTAGTGCATGAATGACAAAGAAGTTAAGTTTGATAGTTTTGAGATAAATAAGAGGATTTGAGGCATCTATAAATGTCTTAATGAAGTTATAGTGTGTCATTTGATCTTTTGGAATGAGAAAAATGCATATTATAGATTAAGAGAATCTAGACCATCATTACAAGTCATGTAGACATGAATGAAATTGAAAGTTAGATTCATTAAAGGATGAGATGAGTAATTTGTTGTCAAGATAGGCAAGATTTAAGAAGAACAAAAGAGATCAGAATAAGGCAAAGAGGATGGTAGCACGAAAGATGAAAAGTCAAATCAAGTCAAAGGTAAAATGAAGAAACCAATCAAACAATGAAATGATTAAAGGTATGAAATATATTTTAACGGTCATTGTTATACTTGTCATAGGTTTGTTCATAAGGCAAGAAACTATATAAGAAAGAGTAGCTAGTCAGCTAGAGGTATGGATAATGTAGTTTGCTATAATTATCATGGCATGGGACATATTTCTAGATTCTACCCTAAAATGCATGGGAAAATATTAACCTAGGTATGGAGACTAAAGACAATTAATCTTGACCATAATTAATCTAATATGCAAGATGGTATGTTTGTTGAGATTCATAATATTCATCAAGCAGAAGGTATGAATGATGTTATTTTTTTTAGTTGTCATCAAATTGGTCATATTACAAGACATTGTAAAAGTAAGCTCTCTAGTCATAAGAAGGAGCATGGAAATCCTAGTGTGATCAATAAATGTCAATCCTTGGTATGGAATCCTAAGGAAATAAAGACTAAGAAAACTAATTTAGTTAAGCTATAAGATCAAGATGGACTATCTGCTAAAGAAAAAGAGGAAGTAGATATGAATAACATTTAAGAATGCTAAGAGAATGTGTCATATATCCAGATAAAAAAGGAGAATCAAAAGTTAGTTCAATTCAAGCTAAAATAAAAGAACACAGTACTAATTGAGGCTAGTTCTAAGGTAAGTATGTATCCAAGAGAACATCCTACTACTATTGAGCAAGTTTCATGCAAGGAACATCAGTTGTGAATGTCCATTAATGAGGTACTTTCTTTAGATGAAAAGGTATGTCATAAATCTATGCTGTCTCCATATGTTATCAATCAAATCTTAGAAGAAAAAGAGAATATTATAGTGGTTGAGAATGTTACTTAACTCAAGCCTAAGAAGAAGAAGAAGAAGAACTATCAGCATCAGATGACCAAATAGGAGAAGGAATATGAGGAGTTATGGAAAAATCTTGGTTTCACATTGCTCTAGGACATTATGAGTTAGGGTGTCTCTATATAAGCTTTAAGAAGACATTTGACAAGAAAGATAAAGTATGGTGGATTATAGTTGAGCTTTGGTTGATGTTGTAGGACAAAAAATTTCATAAGAAGATGTGTTGGTTCACTTTGGAAGGATATGATAATATATTTTCAAAAATAATTATCCTAAAGTCAAAGTTTTGATCAAATATGAGGGATGGTCTAGTTGGTTAAATGCTTAAGAATAAAGATGTTGGTTCTAAAGGCTTGCAAGCAGAGAATAGAGGTTTCCAAGTGTCTAATCAAGGATGGTGAGTTATCAAGATATTCTATTGCATAGAAAGGTATGTTGATTTTGTTCAAATATGTTTAAGGTGTGTTCAAGGTTTTTTTGGTCTTAAAGGTAAGATCTTGTCAATTACCTAATTTTATTGATCAAATAATGAATACTAAAGACAAGGTTGATATGAAATATTATGAGAATGTGTTTTTATATCTTTGATATCATGAATAAGGTCTTAGATTTCTATAGATTACAAGTTGTGTATGCCATGGAGTAAGGGGGAGCTAACTTAGTCGGCTTGAGTGGATTGAAGAAGTTGTACATAATATGAGGGGGAGCATATGTGAAGATGTTTTAGTCATGATAAAATTGTGAAACTATCTTCTATAGATGTGTATTAAATAACATTTATATGATGACTTTATCAAACCAAGTCATGTATTTTGACATGGTACTGAATCTTCATGCTTGAGTAAAAGAAGGATTATGAGTCTTATAGGTAGATAGGTCCAAGGATCAAAGAAGTCCTAATTTAGGTTGGTTCATGTCATGGGGGAGAAATTGATTCATATGATTAAAATATTTTAAGTATCCTACGCATATTAAAAAGTATTTGAATGCATACATGATATTGAGGAATGATTGTTGGCATGTTGAGGAAGAGACCCTTTATCATTAATGCCAAAGGGGGAGAAAGATTAGAATGAAGTCATTTTTCAAATAAATTCATTCTAAGGGTGTTTTTACATCAATGAGAAATGGAGAGATTATTGAACATAGTCATTGATTTTAGGTTGTCATTGATGTCAAAGAGAGCATGTGATACTAATGCATGAATTATGAAGAAGTTAAGTTTGATATCTTGGAGAGCATAAGGCATATGTAAGGACAAATAAGAGGTTTTGAGGAATCCATATATGTATTGATGAATTTATGGTGTGTCATTTAATCTTATGGAATGAGAAACATGTATATTATATCTTAAGAAAATCCAAACTATCACTACCCATCATGCAAAAATGAATGAGCTAGAAAGTTTGTATATTTATTATAGGTACTTAGAAAGTCAATAATGGTCAAATTGTTTTATAGATATGTTGTCTATAGTGCCATGAAGGTAACCTAAAGATTTGGAGTCTTGAGATGTTTCCTATCTCAATTTGTAAACCTTTAAAGTTACTCAAATAGACTATGTTGAACTAGAGATAGTCAAGTTTAACTACGTCAAACTTTAAAGTCAATTATCTAGATAGATCCAATAATGAGTAGTAATCGAATAAAGATATAATGATGAGCATTTCATCAAAATAGATAATAATCCAATGATGCACATGATCTTATAAGAATTGATTCAATAGTGTGTATTTAGTCAATATGTCAAATATTACTTTAAATATTCGTGAGGCTACCAAGTAGTGGAAGCTCATTCGAGTCAATAGATTAGTGTGTATAGAAGGCATGCAGGGCTACCAAGTGGCATAATAAAATAAGTGAGGATCAAATATCGATGGTGAGTATTGCAAGATAAATACCCATCTACTCAGAGGAGATTGATGGTGTGTATTTACCTAAAATTTCTAGGGAGCATGAGATAAGTTTAAGGTGCTCGGTGTTTAGTGTCTGAATAGTGACCATTGGAATTCAAATATTCAAATTAAAGAGATAAAACCAATGCTTAGTTTTTCAGCTATAAATTTTGATCTAGGATGAATTTATTTATGAAGTAAAAACCAAAGTTGTAGAAGAATTCAAGGCACATCCATAAAATATGATTATAAGGTTTGAATGTTTGTATAGTAAAATTTATGGATCTTTAAAGTTCATTATTTGTTCATTCATGGTGCTTCAATGTACATAATGTTGTTTGAGAAAATTTTGCTTTAGCAGAAGAGTGTTTTGGCATGAGTAATAATTTTAAGATGTCTTAGAAGTCATATAGAGTGAACCCATGTATTTGAAAGTGATTTTATGTTCATAATTTTCTTGATGAAGTGCTAAAAGGGTGAATATGTCTCCATGAGACCTACAAGGGTTAATAAGGCCTAATTAAAAATTATAGTTTCTTAAGTGTGACCCATAGTTGCTATGGCTAACCTATAAGGATGATATTGAGATATGTAAGATGTCTTAAGGGTTAAGATAAGTATTATGGCTGACCTAGATGGTGATATTCATGAAGAATCTATAAATAGTGGAGACCAAGGTAATGGTTTCTAAACTTGAGAGAGAGAGAAGTGTAGAGTATATGTGATATTGAGTGAAGGAAAATTTGAAAGAGAAGGTACATGTTAGTGAGGACCATCAAAGAGAAAATAAGATCAATCATGTTTATCTGATCAAGTTGATAAATGTGAACACATAGGTCATTAGACCTAATAAGCCTAGAAGAGGTAGATTGAGTGAGTGTGTTTAGTGGATGGATTGAAGAGATAAGCAAGTTAAAGAGTGTGTGCATTACCTATAGGTCATTTCCCTAAATTTGTGATAGATTTGTTGTAATTTTTCTAATTGTGTATGTGCTTAGAAGTGAAGAATGATCTAAAAGGGTGTTTTGGATACATTGCTTGTGTGTACAAGTTTGTGAAAGTGTAAAGGGGAAAGAGTGAAAGTAAGATAAGTATATAATGAGTGTACAAGACAATATATCAATGGTGGAGATAAAATCAAGGTAGCTAAGTTGGTTCTTGATTACATAGGGGGTTATAGACTCCTTGCTAGTTGGAGCTAGAAAAAGGTCAAGTGGGTGCTTGACTAAATTGAAGGGGTGGGTGATCCTTGATCAGTTGGTGTTGATATAAATGTTGAACATTTTATTTATAGTATTGTATTATATCTTATAGGGTTCAATGGGTTTTATCCCCTAAGAGTGTTTCCCATATATATGGTGTGTTCATGTGATGTATGCTCTTATGTATGCTTTGGATGTATGTGCTTTCATGTTTATGTTGCTTGATCAAGTTAATGTATATTGAATGTTTAAGAGTTAGGAATTGAATTGGATTATCTTGTATCATTGATTCACCCCCCTCTTAGTGATTGTACCTCTAACAGTTCCATCAATAGTTACAGACTATGAGGAAAGCTCAAGAAGCCCAGGTAGAAAAAATAAGAGGAAAAATGGTTAAATCCCTAGTAACACCACATTTGTGGTCATTATTTGACCCCATATATAAATTTATGATGATTTCACACATTATGCCAATAGTGATCAATCCCCAATAATAGATGCAAATGGGGGATTAGTCAATCCATGCCATCAGCCTTAACCTTAGCTAGGCTAAGCTACATGATAGGGTCAAAATAATGTAGGAGACTCATAATTCTATGATAATAAACTACTTAAAGGTAGGCCAATGATTGAAGAAGGAATAGGAACTTGAAAGAGTTAAGGCCACCATCGACTACCTAATGAAAAGGCTAAGGCCAAAGATTTTGAGCTCACAAAGATGAGATCAAACCTATAGAGCCATGTCATAGCTGAGAGCTTCCAATCAAAAGCTAACCAAAGAGCCTAGCTTCAATTCAAAGTAGTAGAGTTGAAGGCCAAAGTAGATGGACTAAAAAAGGAAGAAGAGGCCATAAAGAATAATCTATAAGAAAAGGAAATAGAGCTCTCATAGACCCATAAGATTCTCTTGGACTCTATAAGCATGTAGAAATAACTATAGTATAAAATGTAATAAGAGTCCTATGCCAAGGATCAATAGATCCAATAGCTAAATAATGACCTTACTGTCTGCTCCTAGGCTATAGACATCTTCCCAATGATCTAGTAATAATATGTTTCATATTAGGAGAGGATAAAGATTTTGGTATCAAACTTGAATATAGTGCTTGGGTTCATTACAAAATCACAATGATTAAGAACAAAAGTGAGAACATATATGTATTAGGTTGTTGCCTTCATATTCCCCAAGTTCCAAGATTCATAAATCCTAATCGAAAAACTATAAAGTGTGATGAGTAGAATACTCTAGGCAACAGGGGTGGATGATAGAAGGTAGGCAGTAGTCAAGGTTAATGAGTTATTAATCTACAATAAGGCTACATAAAAATGCAAGGCATTTTTTAATGCCTTGGAAAAAGTGGTTTAGGACATGGAGGGACATATTGTATAGTTGGTCCAATTAGGACTCCCATCCCCATTCCTTGTAGATAACATGGTTCTTTCAGAGGACAAGATAAAAGAGTTGTTGATCATAAATTAGAATGACCAGACCATTTTTTTAGCCTTGGGTTAAGTACCAAGAATCTCAGAAGTGGAAAACATTTTGTAGCCTCTTTCCCATCTCAAATGTTAGATGTAGGTAGTTGCATAAGGTTTGAGTAGCATCTCTTTCAAGGAGATTATTGATTTAGACAAAGCCTTTGAGGCTCTAAAAAATAATACTCAACCCATAGATGAAGAGTGGATACATTTGAAGGTAGTTCTTCAAAAGTTAAAAGTTTTATGTAGTTATTCAAAAGGTATAAGTTTTATGGGCCTCACCTTTTTTAAGTTTCGCTTTGACTGGTTTGAGAAACTAGAGTTTTTGGGTTCTTCCATTTGTAGGTAGATTCCCCTACAAGTCACCAAGAACTATGGATCGTATCCATGTTTTAAATATTTTGGGTAGTTATATTTTCATTGTGGATGTGCTTGGTGAGTTAGGTAGATTAGCATAGGCCTCCTCTTTCTTGGGTTCTCAATTTTATTTTTGGATAAGTTTCATCTCCTTCCACTAGTGTCACATGACACCCCTATGTTCATTCTTTGCAAAGGAGTTCTCAACTTCCCTAGGAGTAATGTCAGCTCACCACATGACATCGCAATGCTCCTTGAGATTGAAACATTATTTTGTTAGAGCTTTAAGGTGCACCATTAGTTGAAAAAATATTAGGTGGGGCCCACTATGTAGGTAGAACTAAAATGAAACAAACCTTCCATGTGGCATCACAGTGCTTATCTAAGGCAAAGCTTTATGACATTGGCCAAGGGAAGCGGGCCCCATTTCTAACATCACTTATTCTAAGCATCATGGGAATTATGAGGCATCAAAGTTGTGCCATATTCAGTATTTGAAGACCATCTACACTCATGAGTCAAAGTTCTAACATGAGGTGAGAAATTTGAATGTCAGTTTTAAATGATAATGGATTCGATTACAAACATTAAAATGGAAAGTTTGAAAATTATCCATACTTTATTAAAGTTCATCTACCTTTGATAATATTATTTGGAACTTTAAAACACAAAAGACATACTAAAAAATATTAAACTAACATTTTAACAAAATAGTAAAGATAATAATAAAATAGTTAAATATTACTTTGTATTAATACATAAAACTTTTAAATATAATAGACACAAATTGTAAAAATTATAACTTCAAAAATAAATTATAAATATGAAATAATATAAAAAATAAAAAGATCCATACAAAAATTAATAACAAATTATAAAAGCCTTAAAAAAACTCATAATCACATAAAATGATAAAGAATAAAAGAAGACTAATAAAAAAACTATTACAACATAAAATGAAAATAAACTAAAACATAAAACATAATATAAATGCAAAATTAAATAAAAACCATAAAAAATAAATCATAAAACCATGAATTTAAAAGATAATATCACTAAACTTTTAAAAAATATGGATTACATAATAATACTACTAAACTTTACAAACAAAACCAAAATACATTAAAATTAAAAAGTTAAACCTAAAATGAAACATACCTAAAATAAAAATATAAACTCTATATCCTAAAATTAGGACTCTTTTTTTGTCAGGGATGAGGAAGGTCATGGGGATATGGAAATATTGAGTTCATCAAGATAGAGTGATGGAACTTGTGAAGTAATCTACCATTGAATGCCATTGGGTATGTAACTCATATAATGACCATGGAAATCATTGTGTGAATTTTGCTTAGCATATAGATGTGTAGTATGGTGGAGACATGAATTGGTTGTTATAATAGTGAGAGATTCAATAATGAATGGTATTTTTCCACCAAAGATATTGAAAAGGTGGAAGAGGTCAAATCTAAGTTTGGATAAACTATAAGAGATGAGGGAAGATGGATGGTGATGTTGTTTGACTAAATTTCCATTGAGAGGGAGGATGATACATTGAAATACTTAGATAACTCATATATGTGTAGTATTCAATCAATTTGAATACTTGTAAATCATAATCTTCAAACCCTTAATCAAATCTAAAACTATACACCCAAAATTAAAAATAATGGAATGTGTTGAAATACACCAAACACATTGTCAATGGAACATGAGCCAAGGTTGGGTCTAATATAAGCCAATAATTACTCAAATATTCTATCAAATATCCTATGAGACCAAATTTTTTTGTCTAAATCACATATAATTGTATAGATCTATAAAAAATATACCTTGTACACACACACACGCGCGCGCACACACACACACACACACACACACACACACCCTTTTTTATAAATTTGTTTTCCAAATATATGGTAGGAAAATAAAACACACAAATAAGACTAAAACAAAAAAGGATAAATGTGTGTGCATAAAATGAACAAAATGGAATGAAAAATGTGAGTAGAATGGAGAAGATGGAATCAAGATCATAAAATTAATGTGGGTTGTGAATGATAATAATTTTGCATGTGGCCTACACTATAAATTATTACCTATATTCAAGCAAGGGTAAATGGGAAAAATTGGCATTTGCACATGGGCTACACTACATAGCCATTAGACCATTTTGATGCATAAAACATGGATGTGTTAAGGTATGTTCCTATTGTTGGTTTTGTGGCATTGATGTTTTCATTTATGTCAAGATCAAGATGGAGGTCATTAATTTCAATTTCAAAGTTGATGTCATGTATGGTGAAGTGGTATGTGATAAGGAGCCTTATGACAAGAGAAAATTTGAAGGAAACATGTTATCTCTTTGTTTAGAGAGAATTTTAAGGTAACCTAGTAACTATTTTGAGGTTGATGACATTTTTCAAGATCAAGATACAAGGTAAGCATACTATTGACCACTTTTTTTGAGGCTTAGTCCTTGCATGAAGATACCTAGTAAGAAGGCATAGGTCTAGTAACATGTAGAGGTGAGTAAATTGACACTTGTAATAATATGTGTGGAAGTGTGTGACCATGGTATAAGGTTTTATGACATGAAAATGAGGTATTAAAAGTAGTTCAAGAGGTTTCAAGGTGTGTTCAAGGTCTAAGTATGAATGGAGGTTCAAGGCCTAATGTGCAAAGAGACCTAGTGTGGCCTAATGAAGGGACAAGTTTAGTTCCCACGATGCCGAAGCACATAAGAGAATTATCATAGGTGTTAAAGGTTGTGTCAATTTTTTTAACAAGTTTTAGTTCAAATTTTGAAGGAAAAATCATGAAAATTTGTGGTGAGGTTTTCTATGTGCACAAAATAAGGTGTTATAGACCTGAGAAGGATTTTATTATGCTCGTTGGAACATGAAACCTTTGCATGAGGATCTAAGAAGTTCATGGTAGTTTGGGAATGGTAATATATTTAATTTCATAACCTTTTTTTTTGGGTTGATGGTTTGAGATTTATGAAAAATTGTTAAGAATGGAAGATAGTTTAAACCCTCTCTAAAACCCTAATAGTGACCCAATAGGAAAT
This sequence comes from Torreya grandis, assembly GCA_037957365.1. Taxonomy (NCBI): domain Eukaryota; kingdom Viridiplantae; phylum Streptophyta; class Pinopsida; order Cupressales; family Taxaceae; genus Torreya; species Torreya grandis. The sequence continues at coordinate 353,154 of JARHVA010006298.1, forward strand.
AGCTCATAATGGATTGGATGACCTATTATGATTATTAGAGGTTGAATTTGACTCTCTTATGTACCTATATATGTCATTTTTATATTATAAGAGTGAGTGGAAGCTATAGGAAACTCCTTATTTCTCATATTTTTGATGTAACAGGTAGGGTTGACCAAAGTCAAAGCATGAAAATGATTGGAAGATGATGTTTGAGACTTTTAGTTTTTTACCATGTAATTTTTTAATAAGGTTTTAGACATTAAATATGATAAACTTGTCATGTAAGTTTACCTATCACTAAATAGGCCTAATGAGGAAGACATTGAGAAAACCAAGTAGAAGTGAGAATGAGATTAGGGATGGGTTACAGTAGATTAAGGATGGATCCAAATGCATGGAGTTATTTTTCAAGACCTATAACACATTTTAACCTTGAATATAATATTTGAATATTCTCATACATAAGAAAAAATTTGTTCTCAAAGTGACCTATCTAAAACATTGAGGTCTATATAGGTGAAGACACGAGATTGGTCTGCAAGAGAAATATTGATATTAAAACTTATTATATATATATATATATATATATATATATATATATATATATATATATTATAAGGATTTTTAATGACAATATAAACCCATTTTAATTTCATAAAGTTTTCCACACGTGTTCTAAGTCTTAGGTATCATGACTATGTTTTTGGAGCTATAGGCAGTTTTATGTGTGTGAGTGAGAATGATGTTCCTGAGTCTTTTTACATAGATTTGAAGAATAAAATGAACACAAATTTTGTTATATAGGTATCATAGGTTAATATTAATACATTTTTATTATTGATAAATGCCTATGAAGGTGTGAAAATTCAAAGTTTCTTGATTGGGTTCTTGAAGAATGTTTGTAGTTTTGAGTGAGCATATAAATTTTATTAACTCATATTTGACCTAATTCTGCCAAGAAGTGGGCTAGTTGAGTGAAGAGGCCTAATAGGCTATTTGAGAGAGAAAGAAGAGAGAGAAGAGTAAAAGAAGGTGGTAATCATCAGTTGGGTAAGAAATAGGTGTTAAAAGGTGATTATATATTCCATTTAACTGAGTTTGTGTTGATTTAATTATGGGGTTGATGACTCCTTGCAACTTGGTGCTTTCTAAAGGACTAGTTGAGTTGGTGCTTGACTAGTGAGATGTTGTTGCTCCTTGCAGGGTTGATGCCTCACTAAATCTTGATTAATTTATCATATGAATATATTAAAATATATTTATCATTAGGTTTTATTCCTAATTATTTTTTTCCACATATCTTTTGTGTTTTTATGTTGTATGATTTTGTAGATGCTTGTTTATGTATTGGTTAATACATGTATATGAATGAATGATAAGTAAATGATAAGTAAAATTAAATGAATGTTTTAAGGGAAATGATTCACACCCACATCTTAGTATCTATAATTCCAACAATTGGTATTAGATCAAGTCCTTTGGATCAATCCTAATAGCTCAAGGGATATCTTAAGTAAGCAAAGATGGCTAGTCATGAACAAAGTGGTTTATCTACAAGCAACGATCCATTATTTAATGGATCTAATTATGATTTTTGGAATGTTATAATGAGAAAATATTTAATTTCTCAAGGTCATGATGTTTGGTAGTTATTTTTTGATTGATATACTTCACCCCATATTCCTCCTATAGATGCAATAGATAATAAGGCTAGTGATAATAATTCAAAAGAAATTAAGGTTATTATGCGTGGTCTATCAGGGACAAAACTTGTGAAGGTTATGTAATGTATGTCTGCTAAATAAATGTGGGAAAATTTGAATAATATCCATGAGGGAGACTCCAAGGTCAAGTTGGCTAAGTTAAAAACTCATAGAAGATAGTTTGAAATCTTGAGGATGAATGAAGATGAGACCATTGCATCCTACTTGTTAAGGGTTGATGAAGTGGTCAACATCATAAGAGGCCTAGGTGAAGAATTGAAAGATTCTACTACTATTTAGAAGGTTTTGAGATCTATAAATCATATGTTTGATTATAAAGTATCTATTGTTGAAGAGATGCAAGATCTAGACAAGCCAGAGATGGATGAAATTCATGGCACCCTAATAACATATGATATGAGGATAAGTAAAGGAAGACCTATGAAGAAAGAATCTGCATTCAAGGTAGAAAAAAATTCAAAGGAGAATAAAACACAAGGTAATAAGGTCAAAGACAATGATGATTATGATATTGATGATGATGATTTGATAGCTATGTTTGCAAGATAATTGAAAATAGGTTTAGGTAAATACAAGGGTAAACTACCCTTTAAATGCATTAATTATGGAGAAATTGGACACTTTGATAATAAGTTCCCTCATAATCATAAGGAAAATTATGATAAAGAACATTATGAAGGTCATGATGATGATAAGAATTCTTATAGGTCTGATAAGAACAAGAAAATATTTAGAAAGTATGATGACAAGAAGAAGTTTTTCAATAATAAAAGAAGCTTTTACACCAAGGAAGACTACAACTCATCTGAGGAGAGTGTGAAAATTGATTATGAGAATGACCATGAAGGTGATGGTCCTAATTCAAATTAAGTTACCTTCATGGCTAAGGAAAGAAGTTGTTCAAATCAAAAAGAGTCCATGTGGTTTGGAGGTGCTTTTAGTGATTCTAATGAAGAACAAAAAGAGGTGGACCTTGAAGCTGAGTTAATAAATGATTTAAAATAACTAAAGATGGTGAATAAGAATAATAGGTTGATGAGGTATCTTTTTAAATACTATGAGGAATAAATCAACTTTTTTGAAGTTAGATTGAGCAACAACTCCAAGGAACAAGAGGAAATTGTCAAATAGGTGGATATTCAAATTGAGATTGTGACTACAAGCCTAAAGACTAAAGAAGAAGAATGTGAAAGGTATGCAATGGAATTGGATTCCTTGAGATTTAATTTGGATCAAACATCAAATAAGTTAAAGTCATTTATGAATTTTGAAAAAAGTACCAATGATTTAGACAATAAACTGAGTAATCAAAAGACTGTTAATGATAAAATAAGTCTTGGTTTCAATGGAGACCAAAAGAAAAACACTAATGAGATCAATAAGATCAATGTTCAATAAAGGAATTATGGTGTTGGTATAATGAAGAATAATCCTATCAAGTAACCTAATATTATAAGGTATGTTAATCCTTTCAATGGTTATTTTTATTCATGTAATGAATCTGGTCATAGAACAAGGTGTTAGTGCCCAAAATTGTACTGACACAATTGGGCCCTTGTCAAATATCAATGTTTAAGTCATTATCCCAAATTTTGTTTCAAAGTGTTCTTTTGAAAAGGTCAAGTTCATGTCTAAGAGGTTAGGTGATTTAACTTGGTATTTACTTAGTGTATTTCCTTTGATAAATTTGCATCAGGTGTTTCCTTATGTTAATTTGGTCTATCCTTGGTACAAATTCCTTAGATTCTTTCAAAAAAAGTGTTCATGCAAATTTTCCAAAGGCCATATTCTTTGGGGATTTATGTCTGCACAAAAAAATTGAAGCACTATTTTCATTATTTCAAGTCATTTGTTTAAAATATTTCATCTTTGGTAAAAATTATGAAGGGAACTTCCCTTCAGGCATTTTTCCTGCATAAAAATCCCAAAGGAATTTTAAGGACTTATTTAATTTGGCCAAAATGTTTACAAATAGTCTGAAGGATAATTATGCCTTTGCAAAAATTTTGAAGGGTCATTTCCTTAAGGCATTTTTCCCTTTTAGAATTTTTGAAGGACACTTATAGAAGGGTCAGCCTTTGTAAAATTTTTGAAGGATCATTTCCTTTAGGAATTTTTCCCTTAAAAAATTCTTGAAGGGCACTTTCAAAAAGGTTGAAGGGAAATTTTTAGGGCAAGTGCCTTTGACAAAAATTATGAAGGGTATGTTCAAAAGGTTTGAAAGGTTCTTTCAAAAAATATACTATGGAGTAGAGGTCCTATTTACTTTGGGCATTTTTCCCATTTAAAAAGTTTGAAAGAATTACAAATCTTTAGGAAAAGTACCAAATTCAATTTTTGTAATAAAATTATTTTGGGAAAAATGTCTGAAATAATTATCTTGATGAAGACAAGAGGCCAAACACTCAATTCTTATGGGAAAAGTGTGAAGTCAAATCCTTTGGGGAAATTATCTCAGATATTTTGTCCAAAATAATTGTCTTGATAGAATGCCCAAAATAATTGTTGCAAAATAATTATGCTGAAGAGATTCCCAAAGCATAAGTACCGAGGATAAATAAAAGATGAAGATAAACTTGTTAAAGCAAATAGTGATTCCAAAGATAAAGATCCCACTAATCAAATTACCATAGAATATATTTGTCAAAGAAATATTTATGAATTATAGGTATGACAGTCTCATAGACATATTTTGATGGGCATGTGAATGTCAAATTTAAGTTGTAGGGACTAGCCATTGATATTTAAATGTTCAAAGGTGGTCATGTGAGCATTAAATTTAGACCTCATGACGTAGTAATTTGTTTTTAAAAGGAGGTAGATATAATAGTGCACATTGATGTGGAGGATGATCCAATGGTGCATGATCAAAGCTAGATAGTCTAAGGTACATAAGAAGCCCATATGACTGCTAGGTAACACATCCTTAGGGCTAAGAATAGTAAACATCTAATGAACCCCCACCCCTAAAATCATGATCTGATAGAGTGCATTTGATTGTGAAATTGAGATCAGATGGTATGAGTTCAAAGTCAAAATTTCAAGCTTGCAATGCATAATAACGCTTAAACATGTTCCCATCGATCGAAAATATGTGGTTAAGTGTATACCTTCCAATTGATAGGGCACATTAAGTTAAAGTTTTCAAATTGAGCCCAAATTGAATGCACTAATGACACATGTTATAAATGCATTACATAGATTATTTAGTATCTAATGGCATTTGATCATTTGGATTGAAATCTAATGGCATGCATTGATATGGACTAGTAAGATATAATGGTGAGAGCTAAGATAGACCTTTCAAAGGGCTTGGATTATATGAGGAAGTGATAAGTTCTCATATTAGAGCTAATTAATCAACTTAGTCACTCTTAAATCCCATAAATGCCTAGTTGGATTTAATGTGGCATGCTAGATGTTAGTATGTGGTAATTTTTGGTCTAAAAGTTAAACTTGAGGGTTCTTTCCTAGTCGAGCAATGGGTCAAAACACAAAAGAAGATCCATGAGCTATTTTTGAGTGCATATTTTAAATGATAATAGTGGATCATTCTGTTTTTTATGTCACCATTAGATCATTCTAGAGCCATAATTGTAAGAATAGGTTGTTCCATGGCATACATAAAGAAAGGGAAACTATCCAGGAAGTTTCCAGCTTTCCAAATGAATGATCAAGGGGATCTTCAGGTAGTTCCACATCAAGATAAAAATATTTTTGGCTCCTCAAATGAATATCCTCCTTCTAGCTTATGTGAAAGGCATTTTCAACCAAAAGATAAAATGATATGCTCTAAATATCTATCATTCATTGTAGAGGTAGTTAGAGAAATGATTCTTTCCTAGAAAATGAATAAATATCTTAGGTGTGGAATGGAATATTTTCTAGCTAGGAGCATCTTGGTAGGACTTGAATGTTGGTTTTAAATTTTTTAAAATTTCAACCTACATGTTCAAATTTAAAATGGGTAAAAATGTATAAATAGAAGGCCTATCTTTTATTTAAGAGGTTGGTTGGCCATTGTGTTGGTTTATGTCTTCCTTAGTATAGGATCTTTCACATTTTAGGATCATTGTTGTGTGTAGATTTTGTCTCCCTTAATAAGGTGGTTGCATCTATAAAAATATTATAAAGCTTTGAGATCATGTTTATGTCTCAATTTTTAAAAGATCAATCACACCATGCTTGTCCCCATGGCATCATTTTGAAGTGTTGATGTTTGTAATATTTTTGTTCAAGTCACTAGAAAATATTTGTGGTTCTTTATTGTAATCTATTAATGAAATGCAATAATGTGTTTTATAATCTTATAAAATTGGATATTTAGGTTTGTGTTCATTACTGGGTGTCATTCTAAGCATGTACCTAGTTATAAATCCCTCTCTGCAATTATATTTAGAAATGTGTTGTTGAATACCTTTAAAGGGCACCCTAGGTTCATTAATTTAAAAAGAAGAATTATTTGAGATTTTAGTTCTAGTGTATGTCCTAGTCTCTCAGGGATCATTTGGTGTTTATCATTGTTTTGCATTTGAAGTTTTTTTTCATCTTTACTAAGGAACATTGTCATGAAATATTGCTAGATACCCTACTATTTGGAAACCACTAGCATGCCACCCTCCTTATTTATAATTATCTAACTTGTCCTACCCTTTCCCACCCTACAAATAATACACCTTTCAGATATTATAAGTGTTATTTTCCCTACAAATGCATAAAATATTGCCTATATAACATGTGCTTATAGTTTGTGTTTTAAAGACCCAACACTATAGTCTTCCTTTTAACCCATTATTGTTGAAAAATTCTTTAGAATGAAGGTTGGATGCAAATCCCCATCTATCTTCAATATCTTGTATATGACATAGAACATTTTTACATTTCATGTGACAACCCTTCATGGGTGAAGTGTGCAAAATTGGTTATGCCCTAGTCATATTTTCCCCTTATGCCAATAATCCCCATGGAGGTTGAATTATATAATATATCCATGTGATCAAGCTACCCCATAACTCCTCTCACATTGGTTCAAGCATAACCAAAATTAACAGGGAGCTAATCATACGCTTTGTATGTGCCTCTCAATCATTTTTTGCATTCAGTTTAATCTTGATACCAAACCCTTCCTTGACTATAATGACATACTACTGGGTTTTACATAATTTCTTACCATTATCATCAAGCATGCAAGGCTGAATGTATGAGGTGTATAACTAGGAACTAACACTCAACTAGTGGGAATACTTACCACTATACTACACCTCACACACTCAGCCTTGAACACTTGAAAATAGAGGCTATCAATGATGGAAAACCCATTAGTATGTCATTATAGTTGAGGAAGAGTTTTGCATCAAGATTAGATTGAATACAAAAAATGACTGAGAGGCACCTATAAAGGGTATGGTTAGTTTCCTTCTACTTTTGTCTCTACTTGAACCAAGGTGAGAGGACCCATGGGGTAGCTTTCTCACATTGAGAGATTATGCAATTCAACCTCTATGGGGATTATTAGTATAAGGAATGAATATGACCAGGGCATAACCAAGTTTCCACGCTTCACCCATGAAGGATTGTCACATGAAATTCATAAATTCTCTAAGTCATATACAAGATATTGAAGATATATGGGGATGTGCATGCAACCTTCATGATAAATAATTTTTCAAAAATAAGGGGCTCAAAGGAAGACTATAGTGTTGGGTATTTAAAACACAAACTACAAGCACATGTTATATAGGCAAGATTTTATGAATTTTTAGGTCAAATAACACTTATAGTATGCAAAAGGGTGTGTTATTTGTAGGGTGGGATAGGGTAGGACAAGTTAGATAATTATAAATGAGGGTGGCATGCTAGTGGTTTCTAAACATTAGGGTAACTAACAATTTTTCATGATAATGTTCCTTAGTAAAGATGCAAAAAAAAAATCAAATACAAGCAATGATAAACACCCAATGATCCCTGAGAGACTAGGACGTACACTAAAACTAGAATCTCAAATTATTTTTAATACTAAATTCATGAACATAGGGTGCCCTTAAAAGGTATTCAATAACACATTTCCAAATATAACTATAGAGAGGGATTTATAACATAGGTAGATGCTTAGAATGACACCTAGTAATGAACACAAACCCAAATAAATAATCAGTAGAGACTATAAAACATATTATTTCATTTCATTAATAGATTACAATAAAGAACCAAAAATATTTTCCAGTGACTTGAACAAAAATATTAAAAACATCAACACTTCAAAATGTTATTGTTGGCCAATTTCCAGCCCCAGGTTTGCACCTTTCAAATTTGGCCAAGTCTAGTACTTAGCTTTTCTTTAAAATAAATGTTCTTTGGCAATGCCCATAAAAATACCAAGTGTTATTTCTTTTGGAAAGTCCATTTTGGCCTTTTTTCTAAGCCTTTGCCTAATTCTTTTAGGTTTTTTGTTCGAATAATTTTGCCGAATTCTTTTGGACTTTTTGTTTGAGGCTTTTCCTTAAGAGTATTTGTTTAGGTCTTCTTCTAGCCAAGTGATGAATTCTTTCAGATAATTTGTCCGCACAATTTTTTTGAAGGGCACTTTCATTTTTTCCAAAGGGCATTTTTCAAGCAAAATGGACCAAACAAAAAGTCTGAAAGGTACATTTCAATTTTTTCAAAGGGTACTTTCATTTTTACAAAGGGTATCCTTTGTCAAGAAAATGTCCACTTCAATTTTTTGAAGGATCATTTGTAACTTTCTCCAAGGGTATTTTCTTTGGAAAGTGGTCACTTTGATTTTTCTAAAGGGGCAATTGCATTAAAGGACCATTTCCAAATGCTTGAAGGACCATTACAACTTCTGTGAAGGGACCAATCAAAAATCCGTAGGAAAAGAAATGAAGAGAAGGAACTCCAAAATAATTCCTTCATATTTTTTTTTGAAGGAATTAAATAGGAAGAATTCCTTTGAACTTTTTGTCTAAAGGAAATGAAAAAACAATGAGATTGAGGGAAAAGACTCAACAAAAGGTCTGAAAAAGTAAACAAAAACAAATAACCATGGATAATTTGTTTGAATAAAAGGTCCAAAATTAAAATTATGAAGAAAATACCCAAAGGAGTGAAAACTCATAGGAAGTTAATTTTAAACTATAGGGAATAGCCATTTCTATTTAAAAGACTTGATGGAAAAATAAAAACATACATGAAGGTGGAAAATGGTCAAATCCTAAGCATCTAGAGTGGACTAAGTGAGAAAAATGGATAGGTTGATAGAGTGATTCATTGTTGATAGTTGACCAAGTCAAGGAGCTTCTACATAATTGATAAATATATGTGTCAAAAGAATAACTAGAATTTAGAAAGATCATTTTCTAATTGCCATCATGAGTTATAGTAGTGTGATGTGTCAAATTTTCTATTTTTAGTTTCGAACTCTCACGGATGATCTTCAATATAAGTAGTTTCATATGCCACTCCTAAAGTTTTGATGCCACTTACCACCATTCTCATGACTTGTTTTAGATAAGTAAGACTCTTGACATGGCATGGCTCGCTCATCCATCTCTCTCATGGATCTATAATTGATTTTCATGTCTATGACACATGTCATTATGCCTCTTCATCTTTTCCTTTCTTGGTCTTCCTCAAAGTTCTATAAATTGGGCCATTTTGACCATTGTAGATAACCACATTTTTGGTATGGTGAAGCCCTACTAAAATGACATAACACTTTGCTTTTAAACATTGAATACAAGACCAATTATAAGTTGTGAATTTTTATTGAAGTGTGTGGGTGATGTATAATGGAGTTGAGTGATAGCATTATCCTTACTCCCTTTATCCTTCATGTTTTAACAAGGGTTTTGATGTTAACAAGTCATGTGAAGTGTGTTGAATATATCAAACTTTCTTTTAAGCATGAAATTGTATTTATGGTGTGCAATCTACCCCTTAGGTCAATTATCTTATTGATTATCTCTAGCATGTTACCTTCACATTGAAACACTATGTTAGTATATTTTAATGCATGGAACTAGTCTTGGAAAAAATTATTACTTGGTAGAAGTGTGATAGTCAGTGGGATAAATTATTTATGGATCACCTCTTTAGCACAGTCTTTCTATTTTATGCAAATTCTTGACTCTTTTCATGAACAAGTAGTAAATTAGGTGATAGACACTTAGAGAATAATTTAGGGAGCTAGCCCTTTTCAATCCTAGAGACTCATCTCTCTTACAGTTTCCCACAAACTTGAAGGATGATCCAATGTTGTATCAAATTGAATGAATTACATATAATGTCCTAGGGTGCACAATTTGATGACAACAGCTACCATGGGAACAAGCATGGTGAGATTGCTCTTTTGACAAGGGAGAGATATACATACTCTCAAATGTTACTAATGTCTATATAGATTCAACCACCTTAGCAAGGGATACAAAATCTACACATAATAATGATCCCAAAATGTGAAAGAGCTTATACTAAGAAAGACACAAACCAACATAATAACTAACATAATGGCCAACCAACCTCTCAAATAGAAGATAAGTTTTCAATTTATACATTTTTATGCATTTCAAATATGTACCTATAGGTTACAATTTGTAGAATTTCAAAACTAACTTTCAAGTCTTGCCAAGTTTCTCCTAGCTAGAAAATGTTCCATGTCATGCTTGAGATCTTCCTTCATTTGCCAGGAAAGAATCATTGATCTAACTAAATATATAATGAATGATGGAGATGTGGAGCATACCATTTGATATTTTAGCTAAAAATTCCTTTCACATGAGTTGGAAGGAGGATATTCATTTGAGGATCTAAACAAATTTTTGTCTTAATATGGAATTGCCTAAAGATCCCCTTGATCATTCACTTGGACAACTAGAAACTTATTAAATAGTTTCCCTTTCCTTATGTATGCCATGGAATAACCAAATATTGTAATGATGGATCAAGAATGATTTGATGGTGACATAAAATAGATAATGATCCATGATCATGATTAGAAATATTCACTTAGGAATGGCTTATGTACCTTCTTCTATGAGTTGACTCATTTCCCAACTAGGAAAGAGTCATCAAGTTTAAATTTTAGACCAAAGATTACCATATATTAACATTTGGCATGCCACATCAGATCCAACTAGGCATCTATGGGCTCTAAGAGTGACTAAGTTAATTAATAGGCTCTAGTCTAGGCACTTATCACTTCCTCATGCAATCTAAGCCCTTTAAAAAGTCATCTTGGTTCATACTATTAGATCTTGCTAGGCCAGATCAATGCATGTTATTGGATTTCAATCCAAAATATCAAACACCAATGGTTTCTTAATACTATATATAATGTGATTACAACACATGTCATCACTATGTTCACTTCGGGCTTGGTTTGAAAACTTTAACTTGATGCACCTCATCGATCGAAAGGTGTATGCATAATCACATACCATCAATCGAAGGGAAAATCTTAAAGCCTTATTATGCACTATAAACTTGACATTTTGACTTTGAAATTACACCATCTGATATTGATTACCTAATAAAATGTGCTCTATCAAATCATGATTTGAGGGGTGGGGTATCATTGGATATTTCCTATTCTAGTCCCCAAAGATGTGCCACATGGTAGTCTTATGGGATTCTTATATAGTTTTAAATATCTAGCTTTGATCACTCACCATTAGATCATCCTCCTCTACATCAATGTGCACTTTTTGATCTACCTCCATTTGAAAATAAGTGGCTACTTCCTTGGGTCTAAATTTAACACCCACATGACTATGTTTGAATATTTAAATCCCAATGGCTAGTCCCTGCATATTAAAGTTGACATATACATGTACAACAAAAGATGTCTACAAGACTGTCATACCTATAATTAAAAAATATTTCTTTAGGGAATTTGTTATATGGTGATTTGATTAGTAGGCTATTTGTCCTTAGTATTCTTATTTACTTTGGTACTTCTATATTTGACTTTTATTTATCCTTGGTACTTATGCTTTGGGATTTTATTCAACAAAATTATCCTAAAAAAATTATTTCAGACATTCTATTAGGACATTTATTTTAGACAAAATGTCTAAGACAATTTCCTCAAAGGATTTGACTTCACACTTTTCCTACAAGAATTGAGTCTTTGGCCTCTCATCTTCATCAGGATAATTGTTTTGAACATTTTGTCTGAAACAATTTCCCTACAAAAATTGAACTTGGTACTTTTTCCAAAGATTTTTAATTCTTTCAAAAAAAATTCATATACAAAATTTCCAAAATAAATAAGACATCTGCTCTATAGTAACTTTTTTGAAAGTACCTTTTAGGCCCTTTGAACATACCCTTTGAAAGTTTTGTCAAGGGTACTTGCCCTATAAAATTTCCCTTGGAGAATTTTGTAAGGGAAAAAAGCCTAAAGGAAATCATCCTTTGGAAAATTTTTAAAGGAAAAATGACCCTTTTGTAAGTGTCCTTTATAAATTTTTCAAGGGCAAAATACCTGAAGGAAATGACCCTTTAAATTTTTTTACAAAGGCAAAATGATCCTTCAGACTATTTCTAGACACTTTGGCCAAAATAAATAAGTCCTTATAATTACTTCAACCTTTTTGTGTAGAAAAAATTCCCAAAGGGTAAGTGTCCTTCAAACTTTTTTCCACAGACAAAAAGTCTAAAACAAATGACCCAAAATAATGGAAATATCCTTTCGAGCTTTTTTATGAAGACACAAAGCTCCAAAGAATACAGACTTTGGATAATTTGTGTGAATAGGTTTTCCAAAATACTTTAAGGATTTTATATAAAGGATAGACAAAATTAACACAAGGAAACACCTGATGCAAATTTCTCGAAGGAAATACACTATGTAAAGACCAAGTTAAATCACCTAGCCTTTTAGACATGAACTTAACCTTTTCAAAAGAACAATTTGAAATAGAAGTTGTGATAATGACTTAGACATTGATATTTGATAAGGGCCCAATTACTTTAGTGTAATTTTGTGCACTAACACTAGATCTCACCCAGGGATGCATACCCCCTATAGGTGTGCAAAGAACCACATAACATAAGACCATGTGCCAATCTATTAGGCTATAAAGTCAAGACCTAGAAATTTTAAAAGCATCCATGAAGGATCTATAAAACATGGAAGAATTACAAAAGCATTTGGAAATGAAGACACAAAAAAAGGAATGGAAAAGAATCATACAAAGAAGGCCCAAAGTAGAGGGTTAACAAAACAATAAAATGACAAAGCAACAAAACACTATACAATATGGGACATAGTTCAGACTTAGTCGAGGAAATGTTTCATCTATTTTCTATTAACTAGTAGCTATGGAATTCTACCATCCCCTAATATTTTGAACTTTTATAGTAGCTTGGTGGCCAAGATGAAGTAAAATAATCTTTGTACATGCTATAAGGAACTGTTGGTAGGCTTTAATAGGATGACACATTAAATCAAATCCTCTCTGAATGATCCCCAATCTAGATAAGACTAAGCCAAAATATTTTGGTACTCCTTTAATAGTTATAAATAAACATGATTCTCAACTACAATCATGTGAGTACCAAGTAAGAGTGCATTAGGACCATCAATGTCAATTGTACACTCAAATTACTACCTAGAAGAAAACTAAAAAAAATCATTCCTTAGGGGTATAAGAGACAGCCCCATATTCATTGAATAACATCTTCCAAATAACATTTTCATTTTCAAACCTAACATCAAGAACAACTAGTTGTTTAATAGTGTCTATATTCCCCATAGATCTACCCAATGCTACATCCATGTCCAACTCTTCTTGCAAAGTAGACTTTAGATATTCAATTACATCATGATTGGGTAACTCATTTACTTGTGTCATGTTATCATCACAAGAAAACTAATATGTGGGGTCTCTCTTAACCACACTATAAAATTGATAAGTAGTAATACCATACATCATTTCCATGGAGGTAGAAAACTTACCTAGAAAAACTTGATAATCAAACATAAATATCTCATATTTAGGTTCATCCAGATCTTCATCCCTTGGTTCAACAATATCACATGGGGGATGGGGGAGGAAGCACTTGTCACACCAATCAATGTCAAGATCAAAATTCATAGTATTTAATTTGGCATTTAATAGATCAAGAACTTCCATTTTGGCCTCAAAACTTGTCTCCTTATTTTTGATGTAAACCTAGTAGTGAGACAAGGTTCTGATGAGTCACCTTTGAAGGATGATCTCAATACTTTTAGCTTTGCAAGTAATATAAAGAATATTCAAGGCTGAAATGAGGATATTTAAAATAGGCAATGATCTTCCTTGAAACTAGAAGATAAAGTTAGAGTAGCCACTAGAATTAAAATTCTAGAATATAAAAGTTAACAAACTATTGTGATACATGCTAAAAATAAACCTTGCTGAACTTAATGAGATAGAAAACAAAGACACTAAAATTTTCAAAATAATGTTCAAAAGGGAAAAGACACATTCCAACATGTAATATTTTCATCTCTTTACAATAAATGCAATAGAATTTAATTATCAAGCATCAATAACTCCTGGCACATCCCTAGTGGAGTTTTGTAGTGTTAAAAACCAAGATAGTCCCACTGTAGCAAATAAAAATAGACATCCTTCAAATTTGAAATACTTTTATCTCTAGCTCTTTACAAGAGACCTTAATAACATAAGTGCCATGGGTGTATTTATTCTCCTTGAAAATGGTGCCATTTGAGTGTTGGTTCCTAGTTGTACAGCTCATACACTTAGTCTTGCACACTAAACGATAATGGCAAGCAATGATGGAAAAACCGCTAGTATGTTGTTATAGCCAAGGAAGGGTTTGGTATCAAGATTAGACCAGATGCAAAAAATTACTGAGAGGCACCTAAAAAGGGTATGTTTATCTCCTTGCTTCTTTTTTCTCTACCTAAACCAAGGTGAGAGGACCTATGGGGTATCTTTATCACATGGAGAGATCCTATAGTTCAACCTCTATGGGAATTATTGGCATAAGAAATGAATATGACCAGGGCATAATCTAGTTTTCACACTTCACCTATGAAGGGTTGTCAAATGAAATGCAAAAAGACTCTAAGTCATATACAATCTATTGAGGACAAATGGGGATGTGCATGCAACCTTCATTCTAAAGAATTTTTTAACAAGGAGCTAAAAGGAAGACTATAGTGTTACGTCTTTAAAACACAAACTACAAACACATGTTATATAAGTAAGATTTTATGAATTTTGAGGTTAAATAACACTTATAATAAGAAAAGGGTATATTATTTTTAGGGTGGGATGGGGTAAATCATGTTAGATACTTATAAAGAAGGAGGGTGGCATGTTGGTGGTTTCTAAATAACAAGGTATCTAGCTGTATTTCTTGACAATGTTCCTTAGTAAAGATGGTAAAAAAAAAATTCAAATGCAAGATAATGATAAACACTGAATGATCCATGAGATACTAGGACATACACTGAAACTATAATATCAAATAATTTTTATTGCTAAATTCATGAACATATGGTTCCCTTAAAAGGTATTCAACAACACATTTTGAAATATAACCATAGAAAGGGATTTATAACCTAGGTACATGATTATAATGACAACCATTAATGAATGCAAACCCAAATATATAATTAGCAGAGACTGTAAAAAATATTATTATATTTCATTAATATATTATAATAAATAAACACACATATTTTCCATTGACTTGAATATAAATATTACAAACATAAACACTTCAAAATTCTGTCATGGGGACAAGCATGGTGAGATTGTTCTTTTGAAAAAGGAGACCTAGACATGTTGTCAAAGCTTGATAATGGCTATATAGATGCAACCACCTTAGCAAGGGAGACAAAATCTGCACACAACAATGATCCCAAAATGTGAAAGAGCCTATACTAATGAAAACATAAACCAACACAATGACCAACATAATGGCCAACCAACCACTTGAATAGAAGACAAGCCTCCTATTTATAAATTTTTTATATTTATTGATTTTAGAATGTGGGTTACAATTTAAAAATTTTTATAACAGGCCTTCAAGTCCACCAAGATGTTCTTAGCTGGAAAATATTCCACGCCATGCTTGAGATCTTCATCCATTGGCTAGGAAAGAATCATTGCTATAACTACCTCTATAATGAATGATGGAGATTTGGAGCATATCATTTAATCTTTTAGATAAAAATGCCTTTCACATAAGCTATAAGTAGGATATTCATTTGAGGATCCAAATAAGTTTCATAGTGATGTGTAACTACCTATAGATTCCCTTGATTATTTGCTTGGACAGCTGGAATCTTCTTGGATAGCTTCCCTTTCCTTATGCATACCATGGAATAACCTAATTTTTTAATGATGGATCAGGAATGATCCATGATCATGATTCAAAATATTTTCTTTGGAATGGTTCATGTATCTTCTTTGGTGCTTTGACTCATTTCTTGACCAAGAAAGAGCTGTCAGGTTTAACTTCTAGACCAAAACTTACCGCATACCAACTTTTGACATGCCACATCAGATCCAAATAGGCATCCATGGGATCTAAGAGTGACAAATTCAATTAATCAGCTTTATTATAGACACTTATCACTTCTTCATGCAATCTAGGCCCTTTTAAAAGTCTATCTTGGCTCACACCATTGGATCTTTCTAGGCTAGATCAACATGTGTCATTAGATTTTGACACAAAGGATCAAATGTCATCGGTTGCTCAATACCATTTATAATGTGGTTATAATTCATATCATCATAGGTTTAATTTTAGGCTTGTTTTGAACCTTGACTTAATCTACCCCAACAATTAGAGGGTATACACTTAATTATGTACTATTAATTCATGGGAACATGCTTAAAACTTATCATGCACCACAAGCTTGACCTTTTGATTTTGAAATTGCACCATATGATATCAATTACCTAAGAAAATTCACCCCATTAGAGCATGATCTAAGGGTTTGGATGTCATTGGATATTACCTACTCTTGGTCTTAAGTATGTACCACTTGATATCCCCATGGGCTTCCTATGTTCCTTTGACTCTTTAGCTTTGATTGTGCACTATCTAATCATCCTACTATATGTAAACACATGTTGTTAGATATACCTTTATTTTAAAACAATTGGCTACTTTATAGGGTCTATAATTGATGCTCATGTGACTATCTTGGAGCATTTTAAATCTAACAGTTAGTCCCTGTAGCTTAAAGTTGATGTGTGCATACCCATGAAAAGAGGTCCATGAGACTATCACCTTGGAAATTTGGATTGGGTCTTTGTATTTAGTATTCTTGTTTGCTTCTTAGGCCTTTAATCTTTGGAATAATTTTCTTTAGCCTTTTGTCTTTGGCTTCTCTTTATTTTTGTTACTTTTGCTATGGACTCTTCTTTAACACAATTATCCCACAACAATTATTTTGGGCATTCTGTCAAGACAATTATCTTAAACAAAATATTTGAGATAGTTTCCCTGAAGGATTTGACTTCACATTTTTCCCACAAGAATTAAGTCTTTGGCCTTTTAGAATTGGTCCCTTAGATCTCCTAAAAGTTCCCATCAGACTTATTGAAGGTGTCATTTTCCCTCCAGACTTATCCTTTGAACTTTTTGAAATTTCCCTTTGAGAATTTTTCAAGGGAAAAATGCCTGAAATAAATAACCCTTCAAAAAATTTCCATAGACAAAATGAACCTTTGGACTATTTGTAGACACTTTGGCCCAAATGAACAAGTCCATATAATTCCTTCAAGCTTTTTGTGTGAGCAAAATGCCTGAAGGGAAAGTACCCTTCAAAGGTTTTTATCACAAACAAAAAGTCCAAAAAAATGACCCAAAATAATGTAAATATCCCTTCAATCTTTTGTGCAGACATAATGCCCAAAGGAAATGGCCCTTCAAGCTTTTTATGCAGACAAAAATCCCAAAAGAGTATGTCCTTTAGACAATCTACACTAACACTTTTTACAAAAAGTCTTGAAGGACTTTACACCAAAAATAGACTAAATTAACATGAGGAAATACCCGATGCAAAGTTATTGAAGGACATACACTAAGTAAAGACAAAATTTAAATCACCTAGCCTCTTAAACATGAACTTAACATTTTCAATAAAATACTTTGAAATAGAACTTAGGCTAATGACTTAAACATTGATACTCAGCTTGGGCTAGATTTAGGAATTTCCACTTGACAAGGGTCAAATTACTTTAGTTCAATTTTGGGAACTAACATTGGATCTCATCTAGGGATGCATACCCCTGAGGGTCTGAAAAAAACCATAGAATCATAAGACTAGGTACCAATCCATTGGGATATGGAGTCAAGACTTAGACACTTTCAAAAAAATTCCATGAAGGCTTAAAAAACAAGGAAAACTTAACAACAACAAATTAGGAGGATCTAGAAATGAAAACATGATAGAAATACAAAAGGAAACTATACAAATAAGGCACAAATCAAAGAGGCAACAAAATAATAAAATGATAAAACAACAAAACACTATACAATATGGTACATTTTTCAAACTCAATTGAGGAAATGCTTTAGATATTTGCCATTATCTAGTAGCTCTAAATTTTTTCCATCCCTTAATCTTTTGAAACTTTCCAATTGCTTGGTGGCCATGATGAAGTAAACCCATCTCTGTACTTACTTGAATTTAATGATTCTAGGCTGTAATAGGATGACACATTAAAGCAAATCCTATTTACATGATCTCAAATCTAGATAGGACCACATTAACATATTTTGGTACTCCTTTAGTAGTTGTAAATAAACATGCTTCTCAACTATAATCATGGGAGTACCAAATAAGAGTGCATCAATATTAGAAATGTCAATTATGCACTCAAAGTATTGCCTAAAAGAAAAATAAAATAATTTATACTTAGGGGTATGAAAGACAAACCCATCTTCATCAAGTGACATCTTCCAAATAACATCCTTGTTTTCAACCTCAGCATCAAGAACTATTGGTTGCTCAACAACATCCACATTACCAATGGAGTCATCCACTTATACACCCATGTCTAATACTTATTTCAAGGCACACTCTAGATCTTCAATTGCATCATGATTGGGTAACTCATATGCTTGTGTTATACTATCATCATAATCAAACTCATATGTTGGGACACAACCTATTGACTGCACTCCAAAACTATTTTATAGTAGTAACATTCATCATTTTCATTAAGGAAAAGAAATCACATGAGGAGCCTTGATAATCGAACATCATAATCTCATCATCACCATTAGATGAAGACTCAAAATCATCTACATCTTCATCATTGGGTTTCAGTTGTATCACATGGGGGATTTGGAACAAATCACCTATCACACTAATCAATGTCTAAATCATAATTCATAATATTTACCTTGTTATGTAATGGTTCATGCACTTCATTCATAGTCTATTTATTATTACTTCTAACATCCCATGCAGGCCTATGAAATAACCCCTTCTCATCCCTAGCCAACTTGTAAGACATCTCTTGGACATCAGAGGCCAAATTCTTAAGATTCCCCTCAAGTATAAATGCCTTAGATTGTGTCTTTTTTAGATCAATTATCTTTTCATCTTATTCCTTATTCAAGTGCATACCCACAACCTTTATGTTACTTTCAATTTGGATGGCCATATTAAATGCCAACTGTAGGTTAGTGGGAGCCTTGTCCCTCAAGTAATATGTAACCCTCTTGTCAAATGCATCATAGTGTTTGATCAAGCACACTATCTCATTAGGCCTAATATTTTTAGGCAAACACATCATAGCCTTGTTGAACCTCGTGTTGAAGTCGTGCACACACTCATTAGGTTTGATTTTAATATTTTTAAACTTAGCTAAAATAAAATTGGGATCAATTCTATCACCATATTGAATTTTGAAAACATTCAACATCTCTTCCCATGAATCAATGCATCCATGGGGAAGGGAATTAAACCATTCATGATCATCTTCTTCCAGTGTGTGCATAAAAAATTTAATGAACACATCCTCATGGTCAACTTCATAGTCTTCAATGATATTGTGAAAAGCCCTCTAATGCTGATCACTGTTAATTGCATTGTTCCTTTGGAATCTTGGAAGGCATTTCCTTACTTCATTTGGAACTTCATTAGGATACCCTTCTATGTCATAAAAGTTTATAGGTCTAAATCCATAAATTATAAATGTAGGACACTCATTATCATTTTAATCCTTGTGTCTCAATTGGTTCAATGGTAGGTTAAAAAACAAATAGCAAAGGGATATGAGGGGATGAATGAGGTGGATTTGGTAGATCAAACTTGGGAGGGGATTCAGCTAGTTTAGAAAGAGATCGATAGTAAATGGTCTATAAGGTTATAAATCATTAGAATAAATATTATCAAAAGAATTATGATAATCTTTACCAATAGGAAATTCAATAAATAGAAGCTCAAGATTACCAAAATCTTGACAACCCAAGCATTTCTTAGTAGTTTTACTTAGTTCTTCAACTGGCCTCTAAACTTGTCTCCTTATTTGATGAATACTTAGGGGTAAGAAAAATTTATTAGATGAGTCACCCTTGAAGGATGACCTCAGTCATTTCATCTTTTCAAATAAGATAACTCTCAAAGCTGAAGATATTGAAGATGGGCACTGATCTTTCTTTCAAACTAGATGATGTTTTGAAGTTGCCACTAGAAGCAAAGTTCTATAATATAACCATTTAACAAATTGAAATGATACATACTAAAACCATATCATGCTGAAGTTAGTGATGATATATGAAATAAAATACAATGAACTTTTAAGATTCATGTTTAGCAAGGGGAAACCCTCAAAACATGAGGAATCTAAAACTCTTTGCAATATATAATAGATATAAAATTATCAAATCTCAAATCCTGGCATGTCCCCAATAGAGTGATATGGTGTTGATGGCCAAGATATTCCTACTATAATAAAAAATAATAATAGAGAACTTTATAATACAAATTACTGAGAGCTTTAGCTCTAGCTCTCTACAAGAGTCCTCGGTAACATAAGTACCATATGTGTCTTTTCTATCCCTAAAAATGGAACTAGAAAGAGTGTTGTTTCCCAGTTATACACCTATCTAATTCAGCCTTGCACACTTGAAGGAATGTGGTAAACAATGATGAGAAAGCCATTTGTATGTCATTATAGTTGGGGAAGGGTTTGGCATCAAGAATGGACTAGACTAGAGAAAATGATTAAGAGGCACCTATTTAAGGTATGGTTAGCTCCTTGCTACTTTTGGATCTACCTAAACCAAGGTGAGAGGACCTATGGGGTATCTTGCTCAAATGGAGAGATTATGCAATCCAACCTCCATGCGGATTATTTGCATAAGGGGAAAATATGACTAGGGCATAACCAAGTTTATACACTTCACCCATGAAGGGTTTTCATATGAAATGCATAAATGCTTTAAGTCATATACAAGATACTAAAGATAGATGGGGATATTCATGCAACCTTAATTTTAAATAATTTTTCAATAGTAAGGGGTTGAAAGGAAGACTGTAGTGTTGGGCCTTTAAAATACAAACTATAAGCACTTGTTATATAGGAAATATTTTATACTTTTCTAGGGTAAATAACACTTATAGTATGTAAAAGGTGTATTATTTGTAGTCTACGATGGGGTAGGACAAGTTAGATAATTATAAAGGAGGGTGGCATGTTGGTGATTTCTAAATAGTAGGGTATCTAGCAGTTGTTCAGGATAATGTTCCTTAGTAAAGATGAAGAAAAAACTTCAAATACAAGACAATGTTAAACACCAAATCATCCCTAAGAGACTAGGACATACACTAAAACTAGAATCTCAAATAATTTTTCCTACTAAATTCATGAACCCAGGGTGCCCTTAAAAGGTACTCAACAACACATTTCCAAATATAACTGTAGAGAGGGATTTATAACCTATGTACATGCTCAAAATGACAACTAGTAATGAACACAAACCCAAATATCCAATCAATAGAGACTATAAAACATATTATTGCATTTCATTAACAAATTAAAATAAATAACTACAAATATTTTCTAGTGATTTGAATAGAAATATTACAAACATAAACACTTGAAAATGTTACTATGAGGACAAGCATGGTGAGATTGCTCTTTTGACAAGGGAGACATAGACATTCTCTCAAAGCTTGTTAATGGCTATACATATGAAACCACCTTAGCAAGGGAGACAAAGTCTACACACAATAATGATCCTAAAATATGAAAGATCCTATACTAAAGAAGACATAGACCAACACAATGATAAACACAATGGAAAACCAACCTCTTAAATAGAATATAAGCCTCGTATTTATACATTTTTTGCCTTTCTTGATTCTGGACTATGGGTCACAATTTTCAAAATTATAGAACAAGCTTTTAAGTTTTCCAAGGTGCTCTTAACTTGAAAATATTCCATGCCATGCCTGAGATCTTCATCCATTTACCAAGAAAGAATCATTGCTCTAACTGATTCTATAATGAACTATGGAGATTTGAAGCATATCATTTGATCTTTTGGCTGAAAATGCCTTTCACATGAGCTGGAAAGAGGATATTCATTTGAGGAGCTAAATAGATTTCATATTTATGTGGAATTATGTACATATCCCCTTGATCATTTGCTAGGACAACTAAAAATTTATTCGACAGTTGTCCATTCCTTATGCATACCATAGAACAACCTACTCTTGTAAAGTAGAGAATGATCTATGATCATGATTGGAATATTCACTCTAGAATATTTCATGGACATTCTTCAATGATTTAACTCATTTCCCAACTAGGAAAGAGCCATCAAGTTTAAATTTTAAACCAATTCTTACCACATACCAATATCTAGTATGCCACATCAAATTTAACTAGGCAACCATGGGCTCTTAGCATGATGAATTTGATTAATTAGATTTAATCTAAACACTTTTCACTCCATGTAATCTAGTCCCTTTGAAAATTCTATCTTGGCTTACACCATTGGATCTTATTATGCCAGATTAATGCATGACATTGGATTTTGATCCAAAGGATCAAATGCCATTAGTTTCTCAATACCCTATATAACATAATTATAATGTGTGTCATCAGTACATTCACTTTGGTCTTGGTTTGAAACCTTAACTCAATGCATTTTATTGATCAAAGGGTGTACACTTAACTGCATACCATCAATTGATGGGAACATGCTCGAGTCTTATCATGTACTGCAAGCTTGACCTTTCAACTTTGAACTTGCATCATCTGATCTTGATTGCCTAAGAGAATGTGTTCTATTGGATCATGATCTGAGGGGTGGGGAGTCATTGGATATTGCTTTCTCTTGGCCCCAAGGATGTGCCACTTAGTAGGCCTATAAGCTTCCTATGTTCCTTTGACTCTTCAACTTTGATCACACACTATCAAATCATCCTAATATATGAAAACACTTATCATTATATCTTCCTTCATTTGAAAACAAATAACTACTTCATGGGGTCTAAAATTAATGCTCACATGACTACCTTAGAGAATTTGAAATCTAGCAGGTAGTCCTTTTAGTTTAAAGTTGATGTGCACATGCCCATTAAAAGATATCTGCTAGACTATCACCTTTGTAATTTGGAAATTTCTTTTGGGACTTTGTTTCATGAAAATTTGGTCTAGGTCTTTATCTTCAACATTATTCTTTTCTTCTTGGGCATTTGATCTTTGAAAGAATTTTATTTGGGCCTTTTGTCTTCAGCTTCTCTTTATCCTTGGCACTTATGTTTTGGGCTCTTCTTCAGTATAATTATCTCACAACAATTTTTTTGGGTATTCTATTAGGTAAATTATCTTAAACAAAATGTCTAAGATAATTTCCCTTAAGGATTCAGCTTCACATTTTTCCCACAAGAATTGAGTCTTTGCCCTTTTGGAATTTGTTCTTTAGATCTCTTGAAAGTGCCCTTCAGACTTATTGAAGGTGTCCTTCACCCTCTAGACTTATCCTTTAGACTTTTTAAAAGTGCCCTTAAATAATTTTTTAAGGGCAAAATCCCTAAAATAAATAACCCTTTAGAAATTTAAAAAATGAAAAATGACCCTTCAAATTTTTTGTAAAGGTTAAATGACCGTTCAGACTGTTTGCAGACATTTTTCCTAAAATGAACAAGTCCACATAATTCATTCAAGATTTTTATGTAATAAAAATTCCTAAAGGGAAAGTTACCTTCAAATGTATTTTCCATGGACGAAAATTCCGAAACAAATGATCCAAAATAATGGAAATAGCCCTTTGATCTTTTTGTGTGGACATAATGGCTGAAAGAAATGGCTCTTCAAGATTTTTGTGTGGAAAAAAAATTTAAAAGAATATGGCCTTCATAAAATATGTGCTAAGACTTTTTTCAAAAAGAATTTAAGGACTTTACACCAAAAATAGACCAAAATAACATGAAGAAATACCTAATGTAAAGTTCCCTAAGGAAATACACTAAGTAAAAATAAATTTAAATCACCTAGCCTTGTAAACATGAACTTGAAATTTTCAATAGAACACTTTGAAATATAATTTGGGCTAATGAATTAAACATTAATACTCAACCTGTGATGGATTTAGGCATTTCCACTTGACAAGGGCCCAATTCCTTTAGTGCAATTTTGGGCACTAACACAAGGCATTATAGAAGGCCCTCCAAGAATGAATATGGTTGGAACAATGAGGAGAGAAATTGGTTAAGAGATATGGGTCATGGTATCTTTCCATCAAAATGAATAGTATGTTTCAATTAAAAAAAGGTTGGTCATATTGCAAAGTTCTGTAAGCATGGTTTTTCAAGTCAAAACAAGAAAGTTGAGACCCCTAGAGTATAAGAAGGAAGACATGACAATAAGTGGAAACCAAAGGTAACTAAGGTGAGTGATAACCAGTGTACAAGTCTAAGTGGACTATTTTCCATGGTAGAGCATAGTTCAGATGAAAAGGAGTGCATATAATTCTCCTTGTTAGCTCAAATTATGGATGAAGGAGTTAGGAAAAATAAACCAAGTTAGATTGTTGTTCAAACAAACATTGAAGAATTCAAGCCTAAGAGGAACATGAAGAAATTTTAGTCCAACAAGGACATGGAGATCTAGTAATCTGCTAATTTTATGTTGTTTTAGTACCCAAGAGAGAAAATATGACTCCATTAGGCTTCATAGAGGCACTCATTTAGTAAGCAGAAGCATGAAGGATACTTTATCTTAGGGGGAGTTTTGTATTATTTGTTTCAAATCTAAAATTCAGTAAAATAGTCTATTATAGGTGTGATTGCAAGAGATGTATTACAAATAATTTGTATGATGACTTGATCAAACTAAGTCACAGTTATGATAGTGATTGAATATCTCATGGAGATAAGGGGATCAAGGTTGGGTACTTCTATGAGTTGAGTTACTATTTGGTTGATCAGAGGAAGATTGATCCTATTTATGAAATAAATAATGTTTTAGTTCTAAGGATTAGATGGTAGTTGTCAATATATGACCCTTTGTCATTAATGTCAAAGGGGGAGAAAGTTCTTGATTCAGAGAATGGCTAGTTTGAAGAAGATCTAACTTGGGGAGATATGAATGATCATCTTTGTTTGAGTCTTTACCATCAATGACAAAGGGGGAAATTATTGAGGTATATTCCTATTGTTGGTGTTGTGGAATTGATTTTGTCATTGATATCAAGATTAAGATCAAGGTCATTAATGTCAAAATAAAAGTTGATGTCATGCATGATAAAGTGGTATGTGACAATGAGTCTTATGACAAGAGAGAATTTGACCTATTATATCTCTATTGAGAGATAATTTGAAAGAAATCTGGTAACTCTTCTAAGTTTTATGATATGTTTCAAGATCAAGATATAAGGTAAGCATACTTTTTAACACTAGTTTTTAGGCTTAGTCCTTGCATGAAGAGACCTAGTAAGAAGGCATAGGTCTGGTAGCATGTAGAGGTGAATAGACCAAGGATTTTAATAAGATGTGTGGTAGTGTGTGAGTATGGTATAAGGTTTTATGACATGATAATGAGGTATTGAAATTAGTGCAAGAGGTTTCAAGGTATAAGCATGACTAGAAGTTCAAGGCCTAATGTGCAAAGAGACATAGTGTGGCCTAATGAAGGGTCAAGTTCATTTTTCAAGGTTCCAAAGATCATAATATCATTTTCATAGGTATGAGAGGTTTTTCCAAGTCTTTAAACCAAGTTTGAGGTTAAATTTTGAAGGAAAAATCATGAAAATTAGTGTTGAGGTTTTTTGTGTGCACAGAATGAGGTGTTATACACCTGAGAAAGATTTTATTATGCTAAGTAACATGTGTAAAATTTGCATGAGGATCTAAGAAGTTAATATTAGTTGGTTAATGGTCCTAGATTTAATTTATTAGCATTTTTTTCCAGGTTGAGGCTGTAAGCTTTATGAATGATTGTTAATAATGAAAGACAATCTAAACCCTCTCTAAAACCCTAATAGTGACTCAATAGGCAAGATCTTGTTGGAAATAAATAATAATGGATTGAATTACCCAGTTTTATTATTGGAAGTTGTAGTAAACTATCCAAAGTACCTACAGGTTTCATTAGTATATTATAAGAGTGAGTAGAAGCCACTTGAAACCCTTTATTTCTCATATTGTTGATGTAACAGACATGGTTAACCAGGTCAAATCATGAAAAGGATTGAAGGATGATGTGTGATGCTTTTATTTTATTCCCATGTAAGTTTATTATCATGTTTTATACCTTAAATATGCTAAATCATTCATGTAAGTTGACCTATCACTAAATAGGCCTAATGAGCAAGACAATGAGAAAACTAGGCATAAGTGAAAATGAGATTAGGGATGGGTTGCAGTGGATTAGAGATGGATCCAAATTCATGGGGTTATTTTTCAATACCTCTATCACATTTACCCCTTAGATATAATATTTGAGTATGCTCATATACAATAATTTTTTTCTCAGAGTGACCTATATAACACAGTGAGGTTTGTATAAGGTGAAGACATGAGATTGATCTGTATGACCAATATTGATATTAAACCTTGTAATATATATATATATATATATATTATTAGGATTATTAAGGATCATCTAAATCCATTGGAAGTTCATAAAAGTTTTTACATAGGTGTTCTAGGTCTTGGTTTTCATGACTGTGTTTTTGGAGGTACAACCAGTTTTCTATGTATGAGTGAGAATGATGTTCCTGTGTATTTTTGAAAATATTTGAAGAATAAAATAAACATTAAGTTGTTATATAGGTATCATAGGTTCATTTTAATATATTTTTATTCATGATAAATTCCTATGAAGGTGTGAAAATTCAAATGTTCTTGACTCAATGTTAAGAACACCATCAGGTCTACTCATAATTAGGCTATTTTACTACCAAAAAGTATGTCCTTTAATATCTCAATAATACACTCAACATTTCCACATAAATATATCAAAAAATAACATGGATATAACCTAAATTAAATCATATTCTTCATCATGTATATTATAATACACCATAATTATAAAAATACCTCAAACTAATCACTTTCATAATCTCACTCAGAATGGCAGATAGGCTTCAAGAACTGAGTCAAGAACATTTGAATTTTCACACCTTCATAGGAATTTATCATGAATAAAAATATATTAAAATGAACCTATGATACCTATATAACAACTTAATGTTTATTTTATTCTTCAAATATTTTCAAAAATACACGGGAACATCATTCTCACTCATACATAGAAAACTGCTTGTACCTCCAAAAACACAGTCATGAAAACCAAGACCTAGAACACCTATGTAAAAACTTTTATGAACTTCCAATGGATTTAGATGATCCTTAATAATCCTAATTATATATATATTTATATATATATATATATATATATATATATATATATATATAAAATTAGGATTATTAAGGATCATCTAAATCCATTGGAAGTTCATAAAAGTTTTTACATAGGTGTTCTAGGTCTTGGTTTTCATGACTGTGTTTTTGGAGGTACAAGCAGTTTTCTATGTATGAGTGAGAATGATGTTCCCGTGTATTTTTGAAAATATTTGAAGAATAAAATAAACATTAAGTTGTTATATAGGTATCATAGGTTCATTTTAATATATTTTTATTCATTATAAATTCCTATGAAGGTGTGAAAATTCAAATGTTCTTGACTCAGTTCTTGAAGCCTATCTGCCATTCTGAGTGAGATTATGAAAGTGATTAGTTTGAGGTATTTTTATAATTATGGTGTATTATAATATACATGATGAAGAATATGATTTAATTTAGGTTATATCAATGTTATTTTTTGATATATTTATGTGGAAATGTTGAGTGTATTATTGAGATATTCAAGGACATACTTTTTGGTAGTAAAATAGCCTAATTATGAGTAGACCTGATGGTGTGGTTCAATGAGTGAAATAATATAAAAGGTGTTTGGGACATAACCTGAGATTATAATAGGTATAATTGAAGTGTTTATTAATTTTTTAATGCATTTTTTGTGGATAAATATGTTCCAATATGGTCTAATTAAAGCATGTGCTTTGAGAAGGCCTAATTACATTAGGTCTCTATTATGCCTAATGGTGGTTTTGGTCCTTATGGGTCATGACCAATATATGTAATGGTTATTTCAATTAAGATTTTTTTATGATATATTCTAATGGTTATCCAAGTATGCATAGTTTTTTTTTACCAAGGTGGGTGAGAGAAAGAGTTAAGTATAACAAGAAGGTCTAATAGGCCTAATTTGACTAATTAGAATATTAAGGGAATAAATGAATGAAATAGAGATTTGGAAACCAGGTAGAGGGTTTTAATACCATAATATAGGTGTGTTTAATATTTTATTATGTTATTATATTGATTATATGAATAATGAGCAAGGTCATTTGACCTAATTTTACCAAGAAGTGGGCTAGTTGAGTGAAGATGCCTAATAGGCTATTTGAGAGAGAAAGAAGAGTAAAATAAGGTGGTAATAATTAGTTGGATAATAAATATGTGTTTAAAGGTGATAATATATTCTAGGTGACTGAGTTGGTTCTAAGTTACCTAGGGGGTTGGTGCCTCCTTACAAGTTGGTGCTTGACTAGTGAGAGATTAGTGATCCTTGTGGGGTTGGTGCCTCACTGAATCTTAATTAATTTATTATGATAATTTATTTCAAGATGTGTTTCAATGGGTTTTATTCCCCATGAGGTTTTAACACATATATATTATGTTTTTATGTTGTATGCTTTTGTAGATGATTGTTTATGCATTGGTTAATACATATATGTGAATGAATGCTTCATAGATGATGAGTGAAATTGAATGAATGTTTTAATGAAATTTGTTCACCCACCCCTCTTATTAGTTGTAATTATAATATTGTGGAGGGTATATACATGTCCATGACAACTTGTTTTGATACCAATATTAAGATTTAATCCGTTTGAATGAAAGAGCCAAAGGCTCAAATGTGCAAAAGCACAAAATTTGTTCAATATCAATAATATATTTTATATTAAATAAGACACTATAATATATATGAAGAATATTATAATATAACTCCCTAATAATAGGTTGGGTTTTATAAAAAATAACAACCCTAAAATCTCTCTTACAATATCACTATGTGATTTGTTATAATAAATCACTTACATTAATAAACTCACCTAAACTTATCCACTAATTAATATTTAATTATGTGGATTACTAACCTAAAATCAATAATATATCCATGTTAAGACTATTTACTAATATTATGACCCCTGCAAATTCCAAATAGTGGGTTTTCATGGTGCTCAAAAGACTTGAGGAAACCTTAAATATCATTTCATGGTCAAATAATATCATCTAGGTGTGTTTTGGAGAAATAATCCACCATCGACTCATTTATGGGGTTTTGGTAGGGTTTAGCACATATAAAATATTAATTATGGTTCATAACATATGCACATATAAATTAGAACCAATTTCCATAAACTTGTAGTGAATTGAACCCTATAAATTCCATGAATAGCTTGGGGTCCTATGCAGAGGGTGTGAGGAGAGAGGATCATTGAAAGGTGACATTTGGGTCCTTTTCTATCTAATTTCAATAGTTTATTTTATTAAGGATCAGTAATAAATGTTATCCCCTAATTTATATCATTATTTCATGGATTTTTAGTCCATAAGGAGACTTAAACTTACCTAAAGGCTCTAGGCTTAAGCCTCTTTGTGGTGAAGTGTGTGAACACTTAAAGTTACATCTTGAGCTGACTCTATTTGGCTCTATGGATTGATCAATATTTTGAGGTATTTATTGAATTATCCTTTTTATTATAGACTTTAAAATTTATTAGTAGGGTCCAAAATAATCTTCTACATCCCTCACTACCATCAACCTTATAAAGCAGACTTGAGGATTCTTCAAGGTGGTAGTAGGACTCAAGATAAGGCTTATGGTCTATCAACTTTAGCCTACCCTCAAGGGAACATAACTATAAATTGTAATGTTAATCACTTTGGAGGGTGTATTAGTAATTTAACCATCAATTCACATTATTTTAGAACTATCCATGGACTCTATCATGCTTGCAAGCCCTTTAAAACATGGACTCACTCTTTAGCCCTAAAATTTGACTGCAAGATATTTTCACCCTTTCCTCAATTCAAGCCTTAATTCCACTTGTATGAGTGTTTCCTCTTACCAAAATGAATATTTGGTTCTATAGATGTATTTATATTATTGCAGGCATTCACTCTCATATATGGACTATATACAGGGGTTTGAGTAACATGCCTATGTGATAAGAGAGTGGTCTACAGTTACTTGGAACCTTTATGGGATATTAATATTATCATTCATCTCTTTGGGATGTACATAATATTATTCTCATACCACTCTTTATTCCCTTAATGATACACACAATGCCCTTGATGATTTTTACATAATAAGTTTAAGGTGGTTTGTTGTAGTTGGTCATTTATTGCTTGAATAGGGTATATGACTTACATGAATCTATCCTCCATAAGATTATGGATATTGATGGTTGAAATGGGTATCTAGGTCTGTTCACATCATTTATAATTGAAATGAAGGTTGAATGGGTGGAAGAGGATGACTATTGAGTGATCTGGGAGTTGAAACATGAAGATAGGGTTGAAACATGGTATAAATGGAAGTGAAAACAATATGAAATGGTAGAGGAAAAAAATGATGTTATATGGAGTATAGAAACCCTTAAAAGACAAAACAAAGGAGTCTTTAATACTCTAATACATATACATATGAAAACATACCACTTTGAGGGTGAAATAATGGCACACATAGTCCAAAAGTGCAACCTAGGAATCTCTTAGAAACCTTAATATTGGCTAAGAAACCTTCACCTTTGCTAAAACTGATTGTGTGAGCTTTAGAGACAAGGAGGGTGTTTTTTATGCCTATGAGGCTATCATGGAGGTTAAGATACCTGATCCTAATGATATTATAATGACATATTATGACTAAAACATCTCATTCCCTTCTTTTGACTATGTTTTAAGAATTGGATGGCACCATTGGACAACATACAATGCTACTACATAGTGAACCTCAGATGCATATGAAATATTCCCCTTAAAACACCATTTGAGATGTTAATAGTTTATTGTGAACACAAAAATTGAGAAAATAAGTATGGGAAAGGATGAGATACTCAACTAATATCTCAATGTAGTCAACTTCTTCTAATGAGAGCACTTGACACTTTATTCATTACCCAAATATGTCTACGGACTGCATACCCTTCCAATCTAGAGGATTGGTGGTTTCATAAGCTCACAATTTGAGACAAACACTAAAAATTCCATGATATTTTCCTTTAAGACCTGAGGAAATAGGATCAACTATTATTTTGATCGAATATTTTAGAAACCAATGAAAACTTTTTTTTCTACTTGGCCTATGAAAACATGGATGATGCTCAAATCCCTTAAGTTCTTAAGGAATGTTCATAAATATTAGGGGAATAATATATAAATAAATTAAAATGGATGAAATATGAATAATTTTACTTCCCATAGTTGATAAGTTTTGTCATTAATGTCAATGTTGATGTCATTGATGTCAATGTGTAAGTCAGAGAGAGAATTTGAAGGCAACTTAATCTCTCTTCTATTGAGAGAGAATTTGAAGGAAACCTAATGATTATTATATTACATGTCTTCAAGGTTTTTTCATTTTTTTAAGAGTGTTTTTTTTATGAATTTTATTATTTTATAGCATCATTGAGGTAAGCATGGTTGAATAATAGTCTATAAGTACAAGGTATATTGAGAAGCCTAGTCATAACAAGCATAATCATATCATGAGCATGTACATGGTGAGCATAAACATGTATGTATAGAGGTATTAATTATTTTAATATCATTTAAATCATGTTAAAAAGTTATATAATTATCAAAGAGTGTTTCAATATCTATTTTCAAGCTTTAAGTGCTTGAGAAGCCTAGTCATGGCACTAGTCATAGCTTGTAAAGTCCTAGTGAGAAGGTTTGAGCATGGTGGCCTAGTGAGATGGATGCATAAAGACATAATAAGATGTATAAGGTTATATTAAAATGCATATGAATTATTATATCACTTATGTAAGTCTCAGGGTGAGCCTATAAGGGTATGAACTATAGACCTAGTCTACACCTAGACCAATTTTAGACCATACCTAGCCTAATGAGGCATCATGATCTATTGTTAGGGCTTATGAAGGTTTTTTTACATTTTTTTAGATTATAAAGGTTTTTATATCATTTAATTTATGTGGAAATCACATTGAAAGAGTCTTAAAGGTCGATCTCAAGGCCTAATGTAGTTTGTAGGTCAAGGTCCAATCAAGCAAAGAGAGAGAGTATAGCATAATGGGGTATCAAGATTAGTTTCCAAGATAATTATGAGTATGTGAGCATGGAAATAGGAATGATATGATTTTTCAATCACGTCCACAAATTTTTAGGTCATGGTTTGCAAGAAAAGGCATGAAAAGTGATTTTGAGGTCTCTTGAGTACATAGAATGAAAGGTTCTCAACCCGAGAAGGACTTTTAGGTGTTCATTGGCATATGTAAACTCTACATGGGAGCATAGGATATTAATGGTAGATATTAAATTTTCTTAGATAAAATTTATAGGCATTATTTTTTATAATGACAAATTAAGCTTTATGAATGATTGTTAATAGTGGAAGATGGTTTGAACCCTCAAAGAACCTTAATAGTGACTTGCTATGAAATAAGTTGTTCTAAAGTGATAAAAATGGGTTTTTATGGATATTTTAATGATTTTAGGTTTTATTTAAGTCTCCCAAGCATATTTGGGTGTGATTTAGTCTTCGATTGAGTGAGTGGACCCTACAAAAAAGGCCTTATTTCTCAAATATTTTCTATAGTAGTCAGAGTTAACCAAGTCAAAGTTGTTAAATAAATGAAGAAAAAAGTTTTAAACTTTTATTTTATGTACATGTTGGTTTATATATAAGTTATTGTTGACCAAAGTTTGCCCAACAGGAAATTTTTTTGGTCCCCTTGTGCCCCTTGCTGTTCTAGGCCATTTCTTTGATTTTATGCAGGTCCTGTAAAATCTACGGACTCTGCAGGGGATATTTTCTAAGAATTCAGCAGCTCCCTATAGAATTCATGTTTCTACAGACTCAGTTAGTTAGTATTTGGTGTAAGGAGGATTAGTTCAGAGAATGTTAGGTTTTTCAAGACTTTTTGGGCTCTTGTCTGACAAATTCAACCTTGGTTCAAGCCTCATTTCAATCTTCAAGACCATCGCTCCCAATTCAATCCTTGATTCACTCGGCACTTGGTTCATCGCTTAGTTCAAACATCTCAATTCAATAGTTTTGAACCAATTTTGGTTCAATGAGCTTAGTTCAAAGCAAGTGGTTTAATATTCAACACCTTGGTTTATTGGTGTGCAATGGTTAAACCATTGAACCGTTGAACTAATTTTGGTTCAACGGCTTGGTTCAACACTTGGTTCATTGGCCTAGTTCAATCAATCAGCCTTGTTCAATCAGTTAGCTTAGTTCAAGTTCATCGGCATGCAATGGTTGAACCACTTGAACTGTTGAACCATTTTTTGGTTTAATGGCTTGGTTCAAGGGTATGACCAATTGGTCGAAGGGTAGTCTTCAAGTTCAAATGCCCTTGCAGAGGGCAGGCACTTCAAAGGAAAAGGACTGGGTAGGTTCAAAATTGTTTAAGTTTGAATTCATTTAAGTCTCAAATTCCTTTAGACTTTTTGCTTGAAGGAATTCCTTCAGCCAAAAAGTCTAAAGGAATTTGGGCTGCATGTACAAAGCACAAACAGACTCAAGAAAATTGTCCATGAACAAAAGTCTGCAGACACAAAGGACCTGTCAAAGGACCCTGAAGGGTAGGTGCCCTTGTGAGGGACTCTTAGCCAAATACAAAGGACACTTTTGAGGGCCAGAGGGTCACCTTCCTTAGGGAAGGTGCTAGGAAGAGACAAAAGTCAAAGGAGTGCCCGCAAAGAAGGCCAAGGAAGACCAAGCAAAGCTACCAAAGGCTGGCGAAAGACCTGATGATGTTTTGACAGGGACGAGGATGTCCTAGAGGTCATCAAAATTAACAAAGCAAATTAGATGTTGGTTTTCAAACTAATGAAGGCCGTGTGAATGTCAAAATTAGCAAAGCAAAGTAGCTGTTTGCTTTCAAATGAAGGAGCACTAACCATGGAAGGCCCAAAAAAGTAGTGACCCACCAAAAGTTCACCCCCGAGGGGTGAAAGAGCTAGAAAAGACAAGATAAGGAAAGGACAAAGTGACAAGCATGGAGTAGGTAGGTAGTCCAAGTGGTGAAGGAAGTGCCAATTTGAGAAGTGACTCTAGTAGGTGAAACAGTGCCTACAAATTAACCATTAGAGATGCAAATAGCTAGTAGTGTAATCAATTTTCTCCATTTCACATTAATGAGTAGATAGACTATGTAAATCATCTTGAAGAAGTGGCCTTACAAACAAACAAAGCGTGTAGATCGTTAATGTTTTGAACAACTTACTTTTCCAATTGAGGGGATGCAGATAGGCCACTTGTAAAAAAGGGGTGCCAAAAGGCCTCCTTTATTCTCCTATATATTGAAGACATGTCATTTGAGAAAGTATCTTCCACGTTTGTAAGGCATAGCCCTGGAAAAATTTCACTTGAATCAATAAACACATTTTTACCTCTATCTTGGATAGACATTTTTGAGTATGTCTTGAGTGTTTATTTGTGTTCAACCATTGTTTTCTTGATGCTTTCATAGGTTCAACACCAGTATATCTATTGTCTACAAGGTGCCATCTCTTAAACTGATAGGAGGAGAGCTAAATTTGGAAGTGAAAAACAAAGAAATTACTTACAGTGTGCATTCCGTAGCACCTTGGTGAATCTCTATTTTCTATGTTTTCATGAAAGCCTCCTGGCTAGTTTCTTACAGCCTGGTTCTTTTGCCAAGTCTGAAGTGTGTGTATGTGTATGTCTGATTTAAAGAGTGGATGTGAGAAGGTCAACTTATTTTGGTGCATCACCTCTTTAGAGTAGTTTGTTTTCTTGTATATTTCTCCCTTTTCACCACCCAGTATATATATATATATATATATATATATATATATATATATATATATATATATATATATATATATATATATATTTCTGTGTGTGTGTGTTAGCACTTCTTGGGATGAACATGATATATCAAAGGGAGCTAACCCTTATCTAGAGACTCTCCCCTCTAGCTTCACCAATCCCATAGGTGAGAGGGGAGTTTTCATAGTTGCGAGGAGAAGGCAGAAGCTCAGCCTCCTGCCAAGGGTGCAATCTTCGACATCAATAGTTTTTGCATGCCCGGTGGGACCTAGTTTTACAATTCAGTAAGGTTTCAGGAATTGATGCTGGTCTTGTTATAATAAATCAAAGATTTCCAGCATCTAGTGACTCCACTATTAAGAGATTTAATTTTTTTCAATCAAGACTAGTTTCTTAGCTTTCTATGCCTAAGGTCATCACAAGGTCTGCTTCTAAAGGGGTTCCCTTCGATTTCGTTGAGTTGCCTTTGAACTCTACAAAGAGACTAAGGTTTGAGAAGACCCATCCTTATTCAACAAGACACCATCCCAAACCTATTGTAAGGGATGCATATGTTGCAGAGCCATAATTACAGCCCATCCTAACTATGGCATTGCCTTTTGCGGCCTTTCGTGGTCAGAGCCCCTTGAATCTCCCATGTTATGATCCAATTCCAGGAATAACCCTAAAAAATGTGACTTCTTTCGATGGAGAGGGGCCCATTATATTCATCAGGCACATTAGGAATATTTCTAACCTCTACAATATTCATAATGTCACAGAAGAAAATATTGCCATCAGATTACTGGCATTGTCTCTCAAAGGCAAGGCTCTTGACTGGTACAGGACCCTGCCTATAAATTCAATCCATTCCTAGAATGAATTGGGTACTTAGTTGATAGACCATTTTGGGGAGAAGAGTGATGACCTCTCACTTGATGAGTAGTTGATGACCATAAAGAGAGCTCCACACTAGTATATGTAGGATTTCAACACAGTTTCAGAAGACTTGGGATAGAATTCCCATCCTGGTAAGACCGACTCCCAGCTATGCTTCCTTATATTATTTAAATTCATTAAATAGTGATATTGTAGTAATGATACAATCTATGAGAGGGCATATACTACCTATTGCTTATGACATAGCCATAGAAACTAAAAATTGCTTAGTACAGGCTGGAAAATAGCCCTTAGACCTCACATGCCACTTTTCCCAAAAATACTACCTCTAATTCAGGCCATTGCTCCCACATTAGCTCCTCTACCTAGCATTGAAAAACTAGCTATTGTTCCATCCAATGAGCTCCATGAAGTTAAGAGTCTATTGTAGAGCATGTCAAACAAACTTGTAGCTCTTAAAAGGCAACAGGCTCAAAGCAACAGATTGAATCAGGGATACTAGCATTATGGTCAAGCCCCTAGACCCCATTTTCAAAACTATAATCAAGGATAGGGTTAGCTCACTCAGACCAGACCTTTTCAAGGCTACAACCTAGGCCCCCCTTCATCATCTAAAGTCATGGTACCTGTTCAAAATAATCTAGTACAGGAGCAACCAAGCTATTTAACCATGGGATATGGTCAAGAATAGGCTATTTACACAAATGAGATGATGAGTTATTTCCAAAAATGTATACAATCAAGCAACTACTCAGCCCCAAGTCTTTGAGACTCTAATGCAGCCCAGCACGAGTAGTAATCAGGCCCAGCCTGATTCTACCCTAATGAATCATTTGGAAGGAGAATTTTATTTTGTGAATTATGTGGGCACTACAGACAATCAAGATGACTGTGTTGTAGCCAACACAAGATTCAAGAGAAGAACAATGGGAGAAGCCTAGGCTACCACTTAGATAGTAGCAACACCTTCTCCATTGCACTCCAATTCAAAGGCCCCAAACTTTAGATAGTCATTTGTACCTTCAGCCCCTCAGCCTATAACTGAAGTTGGAATTAGCCCCAAAGAAAGCTTGAAGGGAGGCAGTCCCTAGGTCAATACAATGGACCAGATGAAGAAGCTGCATATGAACATCTCTTTATGGGATTCATTGTCTCTTCCAAGATAGAAGGATATATTGAAGAAGGAATTGCATGACCTGGATCGACAAGCTGTTCTAGCAAGCACTGATAATGTCTTGATGATGAATGGATAGCCTTCCACTTAAGGTCAGGTAAAGAAGGAAGAGAAAATTATACCTTTCTATGTGTCCTTGGTTATATGGGATTTCTTAGTGCACAACTATATCATTGACAGTGGAGCTAGTACCTTAGTGATGCCCAAGTGCATAGATGACAAGATGGGACTGAAATATGAAGAGATGAATAAAGGAGTCCTACAACTAGATATGACAGCTACAAAAATATTTAGGATTTTGAATGTTTTAGGCTTGACATTGCATGCTTGCCCAACCTTCTCAATCCCCCATGATATAGTGGTAGCGGATGTTCCTCCCTATTTTACAATTTGCTTGTCCAGGGACTTCACATCAAAGATAGGTGGCTATCTAGCAACAAATTGGTCATATCTAGTTTTTAGAACCATGGTACCAAGGTAAAAATGAAATTTGAGCCACTCTACAAGGACCATCTAGAACCATATTCACCCAAGGCAACAAATGTCAGTTACACCATTATTGACATAAAAGAGTCCCAGATAGACCAATCTCCATCCTCTACTCTTGAAGGAGTCGCATACTTACTCTTGGATGAGTGGGGAAATGATAACTTTGAGCATGATCCTTACAAGTTTATAGAGGAGACAGACCTTGGGGTCTACTGCATGCACAAAGAGGGTGCCTTCATGCAAAATATAATGAAGGCAAGCTAATAGGACCTAGGTCTATGGCAGCTATATTTTGACACTTCCAGAAGTAGGCTAGGAGCTGGTGGTGGGGCGATGTTAGTCTCCCCTTCAAAGGATAAGTATTTTTTAGCTTTCCATTTCCAATTCACTTGCACACATAATTTTGGAGAATATGAGTCCCTTATCCATGGTCTGGAATGGGCAAGAAAAAGAGGAATCAAGGAGTTACAAGTTTTGGGAGACAATGAACTGATTGTAAATTAGGTGAAAGGCTAGAATCTGACCAAGAATTCCTTGCTAAAATACTACAAGCATAGGGTTTGGGACTTGGTGGAAGATTTCCTCACTTTCAATATAACTTCCATTCCCAGAGAGTAGAACAAACAAGTGGTTAAACTAGCAGCAGTTGGTGCTTAGTTTGATGTTTCAAGGGAAATAAGTCAAAATTGTGGTTCGTGCCACTTGAAGGTGGTAGTTCAACCCTCTGTCCCTGACAACATTGTAAATTGGCAGGTTTTCAAAAATGACCAAAAAATAGCTTTCTTCTTGAAGGAGGAAGCTAAGTTTGCAACATAAAACCAAGTAAAGCTTCAATAGCAATATGGCAATCAGATTGTTCAATTGAAGAACAATAAGCTCCTTAAAGGTTTGGTCACTCTTGAGAGCATCTTCAATGGAGATGACCAATTGAGGAATGACAAGGCATGTGTCACAACTAAGGAGGAGAATTATGAAAGGGTTGAAATCTTTAAAGATAAGCTACTTGCACTTTGAAAAGTCTGCATGATTTAAGAAAGGTGGGATTTCATTTTATTGTGTCAGGAGTTTGTTGATGTTTTTGCATGGGATTACACTGATTTAAAGGGCTTCAACCCAAGACTTGCCCAGCACACCATCGAATTAGAAGAAGGTGCTAGGCCAGTCACATAGAAGTAGAGACCTATCAACTCAATGATTGAGCCCCTCATGTAGAGGGAACTAGCCAAATTGATTGAGTCCAGAATTATATTTCTAATCAAACACTCCTCCTGGCTAGCCAATCTTGTTCCTATTTGAAATAAGAATGGGGAAATCAGGCTATGTGTCAATTTCAGAGACCTTAATAAAGTCTCTTTAAAAGATCATTATCCCCTCCCAAGCATGGAGTGAATCCTTTAGAAGGTAAAAAGCAGCGAGTGTTTCTCTCTTTTGGATGGTTATTCAGAGTATAATCAGATTTTGGTGCAAGGTTGTGACTAGCACAAAATGCCCTTCACCACTAAATGGGGAATGTTTGCCTATAAGAAGATGGCATTCAAGCTATCTAATGTTGGTGCTACTTTTCAACAAGCCATGGACATGGCATTTAGAGGCTTGATAAACAACAATGTGCTGGTATACCTTGATGATGTGATGGTATTCTCCAAGGAAGCGAGCCAACACATAGAACACCTCAGGTAGATTTTTGAGAGGTGTAGGAAATTCAGCATCTCTCTTAATCCAAAGAAATGCATGTTTGTTGTTCATGAGGGGAAACTCCTTGGCCACATTGTGTCCAAGGAGGGCTTATCCATTAACACTGAGAGAGTTTCTTCTATCTTGGAGATGTCCCTAACAAAGCACAAGAAAGGACTACAGAGCTTCTTTGGCAGGATAAATTTCATTCCAAGATTCATTTCAAATTTTGTAGAGATAGTCAAGCCACTGACCTCTATGCTGAGGAAGGGTGATGAGTTCAAGTGGACAACACAAAGGAAAGATAGCTTTAAAGCCATCAAGTAGGCCATAACCTAGGCTCCTACTTTGATCAGCCTTGACTTCAATAAAGACTTCAACCTCTACACTTTCAGTAATGAAGAGGTGATCTCTGCCATGCTTACCCAAGCAAATGATGATGACCTTGAGCAACCACTTGCCTTTTTTAGCCAAGGGTTAGAGGATTTCAAATTCAGATACATGTATGTAGAGAAATAAGTCCTGGCAATAGTGTAGAGCCTGAAGAAATTTAGGCATAGGTTGTCTAATAGCAGGATTCACCTCATGGTCCCACATCCTGGCATCAAGGATTTCTTGACCAATCGAGACCTAAATGAGAAGAAAGCAGGGTGGATCACCAAAGTGATGGAGTATGACATAGACATCAAGATCACCAAGCTGGTGAGGGGAAGAGGACTATGTGAACATCTTGTTGTAGACTTCAAGCAACAAAGGGAAGATAGCTTACTAATTCATAATGCAGCCACTGTAGAAGAACCAACTGTCATAAAGGATTGGACATTGGACCTAAGGCATTTCCTTCTCACTGGTGAGTGCCTACAAAGTCTTGATAAGACTGAAATAAGGTACTTTAGGCTTTAGTCCCTCCATTATGTTATGATTGATGGAGTATTGTTTAGGAAGGATCTCTCTAGGGTCCTTCTAAGATGCATTGACCCAAACTAGGATGATAAAATACTATCTGAGTTCCATGATGGGCCAGCAGGCAGTCATTTCACTCTTAGAGCTACTACAACAAGAATAATGAGAGCTGGCTATTTTTGGCCTACTCTTTTTAGGGACACCCACGCTTGGGTAATAAAGTGCCATAAGTGTGCACTTTTCAATGGGAAACAATGTTTGGCTGCCATGCCTCTACAACCTATTCAGGTAAAACAACCATTCATGTAGTGGGGCCTAGACTTCATAGGGATGATTAATCCTCCTTCCAATGCTGGACGCAAGTGGGTCCTAATTGCTATAGATTATTTCACAAGGTGGGTGGAAGTTTTTGCTCTGAAGGAGGCAAATGAAAGTGCAATCCTCGAATTTTATGAGGACCTAGTGACAAGATTCGGGGTCTCGACAACCATAATCTCAGATGACACCTTGGCTTTTCTGGGAACCAAAACAAGTGAATGGGCACTGAGGTATGGTATATATCTTAGAAATTCATCAAATTATTACCTATAGGGGAATGGGCTAGCTGAGTCCACCAACAAAAAATTGATTAGAATCATAAAGAGGACCATGGAAGAAAATTATAGGACTTGGCATGTCAAGCTAAAGACAGCCATGTGGGCCGATCAAATCACTCTAAAGAGGACAATTAGAAATTCTCCATATGCACTAATATATGGAAGGGAAGCTAGGCTTCCCATCTTGCTTGAATTTCCACTGTTAGACCTCACTTGCTAGCTACAATTATAAGGAAGTAGCATGGAGGTCAGACTATGCAAGCTGATGGATCTCTAAGAGACAAGGGACTAGGATATGGCTTCTATGACCAATCACCAACAACAAATAAAGAGACACTTTGACAAGAAATCTTCATCAAAGGATTTATTTAAGGGAGACATTGTCTTGAAATGGGACAAAGACCGAGCCAAGCCTGGAAATCATGCAAAATTTGACGCCCTATGGAGTGGTCCATACATAATCACTCAGTGCAAGCAGCATAATGCATTCCAACTCTCCAAGTTGGATGGTGAAGAACTACGTATCATAGTTAATGGGATACATCTGAAGTATTGCCATTGAGTCTCTTTTTAGTTGTATATATTTTCCCTTGATTTCTTTCCCTATTTTCCCTAAGTGTTGTTGCACAAGTAGTAGTTTTCTTAGCTTTGTGTGTGTTTTTTATTTTCCTCTTGGAAGTAATCTGCATGTTTGGTTATAAGATTCATCAGAGCTATTGATGGTTTTTAAAGTTATCATCTAACTCTAGGCCCAATGGAATATAAGACAACTGGTCTCTAAGCATAGCAGACATGCTTCCCTTGGGAGTCACCAATTTGTTGACCAAATTTTGCCTAATAGGCAAAATTTTTGGTCCCCTTCTGTCCCTTGCTATTCTAGGCCATTTCTTTGATTTTGTGCAGGTCCTATAAAATCTATAGACTCTATAGGGGATATTTTCTAAGGATTTAGCAGCTTCTTATAGACTTCATGTTTCTATAGACTCAGCTGGTTAGTCTTTAGCATAAAGAGGATCAGTTCAGAGAATGCTGGGTTTTTCAAGACTTTTCGGGCTCTAGTTTGATGAATTCGACCTTGGTTCAATCCTCATTTCAATCTTCAAGACCATCACTCCCAATTCAATCCTTGATTCAGTCAGCACTTGGTTCATCACTCAGTTTAAATGTCTCAATTCAATAACATTGAACCATTGAACCATTGAACCAATTCAGGTTCAATGGTTTGGTTCAACGAGCTTGTTCAAAGTGAGTGGTTTAATATTCAACACCTTGGTTCATCGACATGCAATGGTTGAAACATTGAACCATTGAACCAATTTTGGTTCAATGGCTTGGTTCAACACTTGGTTCATCGGCCTAGTTCAATCAGTCAACTTAGTTCAAGTTCATCGGTGCACAATGGTTGAACCACTTGAACCATTGAACCATTTTTTGGTTTAATGGCTTGGTTCAAGGGTATGACCAGTTGGTCGAAGGGCAGTCTTCAAGTTCAAATCCCCTTGTGGAGGGCAGGAACTTTAAAGGAAAAGGACCAAGTAGGTTCAAAATTGTTTAAGTTCAAATTTGTTTAAGTCCTAAATTCCTTCAGACTTTTTGCCTGAAGGAATTCCTTCGAATAAAAATTCTAAAGGAATTTGGGCTGCATATACAAAGTGTGGATAGACCCGAGAAAATTTTCTATGGACAAAAGTCCACGGGGAAATGTCTACAGACACAAAGGACCCACCGAAGGACCCCAAAAGGTAGGCTCCCTTGCAGGGGACTCTCAGCCAAACAAAAAGGACACTTTCGAGGGACAGAGGGTCACCTTCCTTAGGGAAGGTGCTAGGAAGAGACAAAAGTCAAAGGAGTGCCCACAAAGAAGGCCAAGGAAGACCAAGACAAGCCACCAAAGGTTGGTGAAGGACCTGATGATGTTTTGACAAGGATGAGGATGTCCCAAAGGCTGTCAAAATTAACAAAGCAAATTAGCCATTGGTTTTCAAACCAATGACAGCGGTGTGAATGTTAAAATTAGCAGAGCAAAGTAGCCATTTGATTTCAAATGAAGGAGTGCTAACCATGGAAGGCCCAGAATTGTAGCGACCCACCAGAAGTTTTCCCCCAAGGGCTAAAAGAGCTAAAAGAGACAAGATAAGGAAAGGACAAAGTGACAAGCATGGAGTAGGTAGGTAGTCTAGGTGGTGAAGGAAGTGCCAATTTGAGAAGTGACTCTAGCAGGTGAAATAGTGCATGTGAATTAACCATTAGAGATGCAAACAGCTAGCAGTGCAACCAGTTTTCTCCATTTCACATTAATGAGTATATAAACTGTTTAAATCATCTTGAAGAAGCAACCTTACAAATAGATAAAGCGCGCAGCTCATTAATGTTTTAAGTGACTTGATCTTCCTAATGAGGGGACGCAAGTAGTCCACTTGTAAAAAGGGGCACCAAAAGGCCTCCTTTCTTCTCCTATATATTGAATACTTGTCATTTGAGAAAGTATCTTCCACATTTGTAAGGTGTAACCCTGGCAAAATTTCACCTAAAT
The DNA here is from genome assembly GCA_037957365.1 of Torreya grandis. Taxonomy (NCBI): domain Eukaryota; kingdom Viridiplantae; phylum Streptophyta; class Pinopsida; order Cupressales; family Taxaceae; genus Torreya; species Torreya grandis. Next base: position 396,731 of record JARHVA010006298.1, read on the forward strand.
CAATAAATGCATTTTTACCTCTGTCTTGGATAGACATTTGTGAGTATGTCTTGAGTGTTTGTTTGTGTTAAGCCATTGTTTTCTTGATGCTTTCACAGGTTCAACACCATTATATTTGTTATTTACAAGGTGCCATATCTGCAACTGACAGGAGGAGAGCTACATTTGGAAGTGTAGAATAAAGAAATTACTTTTAGTGTGCATTCCATAGCACCTTGGTGAATCTCTATTTTCTATGTTTTCATGAAAGCCTCCCAGCCAGTTTCTTGCAGCCTGGTTCTTCTACCAAGTCTGAAGTGTGTGTATGTGTATGTCTGATTTAAAGAGTGGATGTGAGAAGGTAAACTTATTTTAGTGCATCACCTCTTTAGAGTAGTTTGTTTTCCTATATCTTTCTCCCTTTTCACCCCCCCATATATATATGTATGTGTTAGCACTTGTTGGGATGAACATGATGCATCAAAGGGAGCTAGCCCTTATCTAGAGACTCTCCCCTCCAGCTTCGCCAATCCCATAGGCGAGAGGGGAGTTTCCATAGTTGTGAGGAGAAGGCAAGAGCTCAGCCTCCTACCAAGGGTACAATCTTTGACATCAACAGTTATATCCCTCAAGTATTCTAAAGTGATCAGCCAAGTTGGCCAGTCGCTAATAGGCCTAATGATGGAAATAGTGAGAAACCTAGGCAACAATGAGAAGGTGATTAGGGATGTATTGTCATAAAATAGGGATGCATAAAAGCACATGAATAAATTATTAAATAATTTTAGTACATGTTCATGTTGGATATAAGTTTTTGAGGCTAGTGGATATGATGAAAATGTTGCTCATAATTTGACCTGTCTAGTTTAGATAAGACAATGAGGTACACTATTTTGAGATTGGTCTACAAGACCAATATTTACATTTGACAATATTATATTTTTATCTAATAATGGTATAATTATATCATAATATCATAAATATTCATCAATATACTCTATAAATTATTATACAAGTGATTGAAGGTCATTACCACCATGACTATGCTTTAAGGTAAATTGGCAGTTTTGGGTAAGTTGCAGTGATGAGTTCGAGGCTATATGATATGAATCAATGTATCTAATGTACATGGTGTTTATATTTTTAAAACTTTACATCCTATAAATTATTTTTATAATATTTTAAGTGTGTAAAAGTGGTTTAAATGTTAAAGCCAAAATGTCTTGTCTAGCTAAGTGAGGTCTATGACAGAGAAGGTCAAAAAATTGGTCTATAAGACCAATAATTGACAATAGAGATTATGATATTTTTATTTTTGGTTGTTAAAATATTTTTTTGTGAAAATTTTAATTCATTTTAAGGCATTTATTATTTTATTTTAGGTGTTAGAAGTTCAAGTTTCCATGGCTATGTTTTTAGGCTAGTTGCCAATTTAGAATGAACATCTTTAAGAGAAGAGTTTAAGCATGTATACCCATATTTAATTATATAATGAAGTTTTTGATGAGACTGAGGTTATGAGGTTTATTAATATGTGATTTATTTCCATTTTTTTATATAATTTGTGTTTTATCTTTAGTATTTCAAGATAGACTTTCTAGGTATGCACACGCCTAATTGTGAATAGTACTAATGGCATGCTTCAAGTGGTGGTTAGAGTTGAAAAGTGTCATGGACATAAGATGATATTATTAGATGTATATTTTAGTGTAATAATATATTTTAATTATATATTAAGTGTTTTAATGTGTTCCAAATAAGGTGAAGTGTAAACGTGTCCTAAAGTAGACCTAATGGGATTAGGTCTCCATGAGACCTAAAGATGAATTGAGACCTAATTAAGGTATGTAAAACATTAAGGGATTAAAATAAATTTTGAATCATGTTTATGAGATATCCAAAGATATATTTCATAGCTTACCTAAGAGGGTAATGGTGTTTAGCTGAATAATAAGGATATGAACAAGAGAGGTATAAATACAAGGTAGTTTTAAGCCTATTGGTGAGTGAAGAGCACAAGCGAACAAAAATAATATATTTTTGAGAAAAATAGGTCTTGTAAACCATAATAGGTGTGTTTAGTATAAATGATTAATATCTTATATAGTTTATATGTATGAGGATCAAGGTAATATGACCTACTCAATCTTGAAGAGACCTATAAGTCAGTTTAAAAGGCACAAGAATGTGAAGAGATGAAGAGGTGGTAATCATCAGTTGGTTGAGAAAAAAAGCATCCTAAAGGTTATAAAATTAATTAGGTTACCGAGTCATCTATTGGGTTGGTGCTTCCTTATAATTTGGTTCTTTCTAAATCCTATCTAAGTTGGTGTTTAGCTAGTTGGGATTGGTGCTCCATGTGGATTTGGTGCTTCACTAAATTTAGTGTTTGTCTTAAGTAATATAGTAAATTTATAGAAATTAGTGTGTTCACATCCCCTTTAGGGTTTCCCACATATTTTATGTGTTCTTATGTTTCATGCTTATGTGGATAAGTGTTTATACATGCTAGATATATATATGCTTATTTGAATGGTCTATGATTGCTTAAGTGAAATTGATAAGAAAGGTTTTAAAGACTTATTCACCCCCATCTTATTCATTTTTATACCAATGATTGGTATCAAATATTGGTCCTTTGATGAAAGTCTAAAATCCTAAAGGATATCCTAGAAGCAAGGAAGGGTAGTTAACAAGCTCAAGGTGGTTTCTCTACTAGTAAGGATCTATTATTAAATGTATTTTGTTATGCCTTTATGCCTTTTAGAACATCAGCATGAAGATATATTTTATGTATTAAGGTCATGATATTTGGCATTCATTTATGGATGTCTATAGTGTTCCTCCTTTTCCACCAACTGATGTAGTAGGTAAGAAGGCTAGTGAAAATAACTCCAAGGCAATGAATGTCATTATTTATGGCCTATCAGAGATAGATCATGTGAAGGTGATGCATTATGTATTAGCTAAAGAGATATGGGATAAATTGAAGAATATATACTAAGGAGACACTAATATGAATATGGATAAGTTACAAACCCACTAGAGATCATTTGAAATTTTGAAGATGAAAAAAGAAGAAATGATTGCATCTTATTTGTTGAATATTGATGAAGTTGTCAATATTATTAAAGGATTAGGAGAAGAAGTTAAATAATATATATTTTCTCAAAATTCATTGATATTGTATTATATTATAAATACATCATGTCTATAAATTAATCCTAGCTTAGAAAAGATAGAGCATACCTACACTTCCTATTGGGAACACATTTGTTAAGTGGGAGAATGACCAATATGGGGATCCAATAAACCTGATTAGGGGATTTATTACCATTATACACCATGATAAGGATGGTTTCAAAGCCTCCAATCTAACATAATCATGTAATAACCTTAAGGGGGTCCTAGGTTTTGATATTTCACTTAAACTAATAACAAGTAAAGTAAATCTATTCTAGTGATCACCAAAGCTTATGGCATAACATGATGTGTTAGTAAATAATCAAAACATGTATAATAAAATATCAGTTAATCTAAGTATGAGTAAGACCCTAATATGTAGAATAAAAAGATTAATATTATTCAAATTCAATACTTATGCTACTTCTATCTACTAAAGAGAGGATCAAAGTTAGAGAATACTTACATAAATGTGAACCCATTGAGACTCAATATCTACCTTGGTGAATGGATCTTCACAGGAAGCTATTTTGGTTTGTAAGGATCACTAAGAAATGTCAAAGCATCTTGTAGACACCAAAATTATGTCACACATGTGTGCGTAACTCCCTATGTCAAAACCTCCTAAGTTAGTTTGAATAATAAATAATCTCCCTAACCCATATTTTTAACTCCTCACACATTTAATTAATTTAATTTAAAATAATTAATTAAGTTAATTAAAAACCCCCTTTTCCACCTTACCTGGTTACCTCACCCTATGACTAATTCCCACTTGATGAGTCACTTTAAGACCTGATCACCTCATCCAAACTACCCAAGACTTATTCCCACTTCTAAACTAAATTCTTAATCAACTAACTCCTTTCTAACCTCTTATTTTTACCATTTTATAATGCGTGTCACACTTGGCATGAACAAAAATATAAAATAGGACAAAAATAGTAAGGTTTAGCTATTCTAGGGTTGTCAACATTGGTCAACCCGTGACATGCATTGATGGGATCATTAATGTCAAAAATATAAGCCAAACTCCAACATGAACTTTAGGTTAGTAGAAATTAAGAAAATTAATTCTTACTTGCATTCAAGCTCTAGGCATTCTATTTTTGACATCCTAGCTTACAACCATATTGTGTAAGTCAATCATGATCAACAACTAAGCTCTTGAGGACCAACAACACCTGCTTGTTCTCTTTGTTCAGGCATTTAGGTTCAAACTCCCTGCTATAGATCATCAATCTAGAATATATCATTCGGTAACCATAGCTAAGTACATCACTTATATTATAGGCATTTTAAACATTTATTCTAGTATTTCTTTACATCTACTCTATATTACATTATGCACTTTTGATCAAACCCTTGTGAGGGAGTTACAAAGTTTCTTCACTTGTTTCCCCTTAACCTGATATACCAAACCTCTGACCAAACCTAACCAAGTCATAATCTCTCCCTCATAACTCTCCTAACCTCCCTGACCTAATCCAAACCATTTCCTAGACCCAAAAAATCCTTTTGCAAGCTCTCAATTATTTATTACTCTAATTAATCTCGACAACCTAATCGACATTGATCACCTCACTACCAACCTTAGTAGTATAATTGATATCAGTCACTACCCCATCAATGTCAATGACTATGGATTCCCTAACCTCTTCAAAACCTACCTAGATAACTTCTAAACTACAAACAGAGTACCTCACCTGCATCTTGTCACTCTCTACTATATACAGGTTATTATTAATGGTAATCTTATCTCTCTTCTAGTTATTTATTATTCTTTTTCCTCTTATAAGTGGACTATCATCTCTAAGGAAATTTCACACTTCTTAGAATAAACACGTAGCTTGGTAGTGTTTTCTTATTTGCAAGTAGTCCTCCCTAGCCAAAGAGGAGTGCTCACAATGTTTGGATATGGTGCACAAACCAAATCCAAGTTCATTCTAATCACTCATCCCCATCCTTCTTTCTATTTTCCTTTAGACTTAAAATAGGCAAATTTTAGTGAAACATTTCTAGCATGCCTAGTGGGATCTTAGAGTTTCCTTGGGTTCATTTCTTGTCTTAAGTATTCATATAGGTGCATTATAGTGAAATTTTCATTTAGTATACTTCCTCCTTCCTCTTTTCTCTTAAAATGAAAAATTCAATATCTTATTTTCTATTTAAAAAGCATTAAAATAAAATTTTCTTTCTTTTCTCTTTACCTTTAAAAACAATCTATCATTTTATTTTACAAAAAAAGAGAATCTCTTCTTTACTTCTTATTGCATGCAAATTAGGATAGTGAAATTCATAATCTATTCCTATTTCATATCTATTTTCATTTGAATTTAAACATTTTAGATTGGGTTTAAAACTTACTACATTTCATAGTTTGTTGGTTGCATGTTAACTCACCTAGTTAATTACAAAGCATTTTGAATATATTGTAGTATACTTATGTTACACAACCAAATCACAATCACATAAACAAACATCTAAACTCACCTGAGAAAAGGCCCATCAATATTTCATCACTTGGTGGATCACCTTACCCTACCCAGTTATCCTACTTGAATTTCACCACCAAGGGGAGAACCCACTCCATTCTCTGGTAGAGTATAATATCTAGACAAAAGGTATATTTTGGCTAAGTAGCCTAGGTTAGCTCTAGGTTCATGAAGTGTAGAGAGAAAGCTCCTATAACAAGACATGTACCTAGTCTAACATAGATTCCCTCTTAAGTACCAAAAATAACCTAAAATTATCTCTAGATTGTTTTATAGTACCTTCGATAACCAAATTCTCTTCTCATTATCTGATTAAGGCATAAGCCAACATGAGACTAAAAATTAATCTCTAGGAAATAATAGTTGTTGGTTATATCTTTTTTTCCTACTTTTTAATTGCCTTCTATATTTTTGAGTTGGTAAGGATATTTTCCTATTGATTCATAAAATCAATACTATTCTTAATACTCAATTTGTATAACCTATTATCTCAAGGTTTTTGAGTGTTGTTCCTTCTTACATAGACCTTTTACATCCACTATTTTACCTAATTTCAACCTCTAGTTCCTTAAAACATCAAATTTTCTTCTCCTAAGATTTCACAATGATTGAAATCAATCAACCCTACTGACATCGATAGATTTTACCTATCGACATCAAATAAACCACTGATGTTGGCAAACTTTTCCTATCGACATCAGTCAAGAGACTAACGTCGGTGACTATGTAATTTCATTTACTCAAAACAACAAGATAAAGTAACCCACTTACCCACAATCACACTTGGTTTTTCCTTATTTTTCTTCTAATATAGGATAGGAAGACTATTTAAACATCCTTTTGCATGATATTAACATGAGCTCAAGCCAAAATTCTAGCTGATTATGCAAGCTGGCAACCACTTCCACCTTTCCCTGTCACTTTCAATTCTATCATGGACACACTTTAGATACAAAACATACTCCCAACCACAACCAAATTCCCATTGTGCCTGAGGGAGATCAAGATTTTGCTAAATTTTTTTATTGTAATGTGGTAGCCATTTAGCATTACCTTGCTATGAGTTGCACCTATAATTCTTTAGGTAACCCAATCTATGGTATGCCAACCTCTCTAATGGAGACAACCCCAATTTTAGTTAGCTCTATTATTTTATCCATGGTTACCCAAATCAATACTTTAAAAAGTAACCCAACTATAAACAATGTCCAAAGTATAGCATCTCCAACTACCCAGTCCCACCTAAACCTTAGTTTAACTTCCCTACTTTCACAACCACAACTAGTTCAGCCAAGTCACTCCTGATTCCATAATTTAGTGGTACCTATTCCATCTACCCTCACACCTATAATTACTCAAGTTATGAATCACCTTTCATCTATTCAAACTATGCTAATAATTCAACTTGTAATAACAACAACCAACCAAGGCATAGTCTCCAACCTAATGGGATAAGCCCCTTTCCTTTTCATACCCCAACTTATGTCTCATTATCCTTATGTTGCCTTGATACAACCTAAAAAAGCTATGTCATATGCTTCCTCTAATTCCTATCATCTTCCCTATATCTTAGGAGGTATTCCTAAAACTAATCCCCCTATAGACCTCATTAAGATGCTGATGGACAAGATATCTAATCTAGAGACATCTATTTTTGGTTCAAAGAATGTGTTATCTTATGATCAAATATGCAATGAACCAATCCATCCTTTTGTGACTATTTTTCCTTGTCTAAGCCAATGGTAACTCCCTAAATTTACTCATTTATAGAGTAAAGAGGACCCACAATATCACTTACGAGCATTTAGACATGCTTGTTATTTAATAAGGCATGATGATGCATTACTACTTCACACTTTCCCTGTGTCTTTTTTAGGTGCTGCCTTGGATTGGTATAGTTCTATACTTTATCACTCCATTTTATCATTTACCCAACTTGCATAAATATTCCTATACCATTTCTCTATTAACATTTCTAAGAAGGTTTCTATAAAAAACCTTTATTCTATCAGACAATTTGATGATGAGTCTATTGCAGATTTTATCGCTTATTGTAGAAGTTTGATCAATCAACTCTCTTTCTCCTTACCCCAACCTAAGCTTATTGATCTCTTATCAAGGGAATGTGCTAAGAACATCAGATCCAAACTCTAGGTAAAAACTTTTTGAACATTTGATGAGGCCTTTACAATGGCACAAAAACTTGAGGTTCACACTATAGATGAAAGAAAAGTCAAGTTGCATAGAAAAGAATCCCAATTCCAAGTCAAATGACTCCTCCTCCTCTAAAACTTATCCCTCTAACCAAAAGTTTAAAGGCTCCACCAATAAAATGGTTTTTAAGTTAGCCTCTTTCACAACCACAAACCAATCAAATTCCTTGACTTCCCAAAATCTAACCAAGCAATTCCAACAAACATATGAATAAAAATAATACACTCCCATTAGGGATTCATATACATCCATCTTGGAGAAACTATTGCAATAAGGTGTCATAACCCTTACTAAAATCAAACCTCCTATATAGTTTTACCCTTCCCATCCTATCCTAACTTGGTACAAGGAAGATGAGTTTTTTTATTACCATTAAATTAAAGGCCACAATTTTAATAACTACAAGACACTCAAGAACATTGTTTAAGACATGCTTAATAGAGGTTATCTCATCTTGGATAATCCTAATGCACCCCCTAATCAAAGTATGGATGTGTTCAAACATCATTTTCCTAACCATTCACCAAATTAAAATAATGTCTAGTCCATAACTAATTTAGGTGATCATAATATCCATATGGTTAATAAGATCTTTCCTTTACCTTTAGTTTAACCTTACCCTCAATAGGAGACATCCATTTCATTGAATCCTCCCCCACATTCAGTGGCATCTATTTTTCCCATTATTCCTCTTCAGGTAAAAGATCCTATTTTACCCATTCCACTCCCTCACAAGGAAGATCCTCATTTACCACTACTTTTGCCACCTAGGGAGCCTGTATTGCCAATTCTTTTTGCACCAATATTACCTATCCTCTTACCATTTGAAAACCACACCCTACCTATTCTTCAACCACATCTTGAAGGGAACATATTTCCTTCAATATACCCTCTTAAAGAACCTTATATACCTACTTATCCACCTATAGAGATTATTACCCCTCTCACTTCACCTTTGCACTTAGAGGAGTCAGTATCATATACTCCCATAATAGATGAGAGACCTATTATATGTACTCAAAATGTACCACTCTTACCTCTTCTTTTACCTATGGAGGATCATAATTTACCCATGATATGACCACTTGTTGAAGGAACCACAATACCTATGCTCTACCCTGTTAAGGAACATTCTTTATCTACCTCTCCTCCACCCATGGAAAACCATCTCTCTTCTCCCATCTCTATAGAAGAGGACCACATTATGGTTCTTTCTCATCTTTGGCCTGAATTAGAAAAAACACATAATTTCCCTCTTTCCCAAACACCATAGCCTTCCAAAAATATAACCATACATCCTACATTAACTTCATCTAAACCTCTCTCATGTTTGGTGAAAAGTCTAGAATTTCTTGACTCCACGAAGCTAGACCATGTGGTATTTTGGGACCAACTTAAAACTCCATATCCAACATAATGAATGCCAACCTTTAATACCAATCCTCTTACTACCCTTTACCCCAAAGCATTTTATAAAGCTAGAGCTTCTTCATCAAAAGCACCTAAAGTTTAGTCATCTATGTCAGAACCTTCACCCTCAAAGGAATATGCCCCATTAAAGTAGATCAAGCCCTTAGGCATATGCCCTATTTCTAATTTTATTCATGCACAGGTGAAATTATATTTAACTCCTCAACCACAAGTTGGATTTATATGGCCTAAATTACAAAAAAATGTTAGTCCCCTAGATTTCACTGATCCCTTCTTCAACCCTCAACTTTACCATCCATTTTGGGAGCACACCCCTCTACCTTAGTTAGACTATTGCCTAACCAAGAAAAATAAAAGGTTAAGCTACCTCCACTCTTACCTTTACCATCTATTAGGCCTCTTATATATGACACTAAGAAAGTGATATCAAAACACACCATTTTTCCATCACCAAACAAGGCACCATGTAAAATTACCTTTTCAACACTGAAACAAAAGAAAGTGTCCACTCCTATTAGCACAACAAGTGTGAGCCCACTTGTAGGCTATCAAATATTTTTCTTATGTTAGTTATTTCAATATTATATAATAACTCTTCATCCCATTAAGCCTTATAGTCTTCTTGAAATGAATCCATCTTGGTTTGATGATACCCAAGTGTGTTTATATCATCATTCACCTAGACATAATACTAAGAGTTGTAAAGCCTTCACAACAAAAATTTATAAAATTTATTATTACTTGCATTCAATCTTTGGGCATTTCATTTTTAACATCTTGGCTTATAACCATCTTGTATAAGTCAATCATGATTAGTAACTGAGCTATTGAGGACCAACAACACCCACTTGTTCTCTTTGTTCAGCCATTCAGGTTTAGACTCCCTGCTAGAGATAATCAATATGGCATATATCATTTGGTAACCAAAAATAAGTACATCACTTATACTATAGGTCTTTTAAACATTCATTCTATTATTTTTTTACATCTACTCTACATTGCTTTATGCATTTCTGACTGAACCCCTGTGAGGGAGTTACAAAGCTTCCTTTCTTATATCCCCTTAACCTGACATACCAAACCTCTAACCAAACCTACCCAAGCCATAATCTCTCTCTCATAACTCTCCTAACCTCCCTGACCTAATCCAAACTATTTATTAGACCTAGAAAAGCCTTCTATAAGCTCCTAATTATTTATTACCCCTACTGATCTTGACAACCTAACCAACATCGATCACCTCACTACCGACCTCGATAGTATAATTGATATCAATCACTACCCCAAAAAAATATACAATTGTGGATTCCCTAACCTCTTCAAAACCTACCTAGATAACTTCTAAACTATAAATAGAGTACCTCACTTGCACCCTATCACTCTCTACTGCATACATGTTGTTAATAATGACAATCTTACCTCTTTTTTACTCTCTCTTTACCTCTCTTTTAGTTATTTATTATTATTTTTTCTCTTAAAAGTGTAATATCATCTCTAAGGAAGTTTCACACTTCCTAGAACAAACACGTGGCTTGGTATCCCACTCATTTAACTACTAACAAACATCTTGTGGTATTGCTTTCTTATTTGCAGGTAGTCCTCCCCAACCAAAGAGGAGTGCTCATAATGTCTGGATATGACATGCAAACCAAATTTAGGTTTTTTAATCACTTATCCCCATCCTTATTTCTATTTTACTTTAAACTTAAAATAGACAAAATTTAGTGAAACACATCCAAGATTTATCCACAAGACTAGATTCTCCAAGTAGAAACCCTAAACTAAGACTCCTAAAGTAGATTGGTGGAAGAGAAGATTATAAATAAGTATGCATGAATAATAAATCTAGATTACATATTGAAATAATGATGAAATGATCTTGTATTTATAGGTGGATTTGACACTTGACCCTTCCAAAAATCTTGGTCAATAGGGTTGACCTAATCGACCTAGCATAATTTTAGATAATTATTCACTAGGTCGTGAGCTAGGTCCACCAAAGGATAACCTAATTTATAAGTGATAATATCCCAAAATTATATAGTGTTGACCTATTTGATATAGCACAACTGACTAACAAAAGGGCCTTAAGGTGAGGAAATGAAGGATAGAAAGTGGAAAAGATTGGAGAAGTGTGTAAAGGAGGCGTAATAGCTTAGGGAATGGTTTTAGGAGATGGTTGGATTGGAAATAATGTGTTAATAAGGGACAATAATAATATGAAGCACTAATGGTCTACCCACCCCTTTTTTAGTGCATCCCTTAGGGTATGCACTCAAAGAGATTGAGTCTCAATGGGTTCTTAGAAGATGTAAAGCATCAATATTTGATAAAATTTGAAAATATTATGTGTATACATATGCCCAACTCGTAGCTTGTCATGTATCACTAAGGTGAAAGAGGGGATGGTGATTTGAGAAAGACCATAAGAACACATAACACTGATGCTAAAAAAAGTTACAATATTTTAAAGCATAAAATAATTGAAAGTAAATGACAAAGAGGAAAATAACTAAAAATTAAATGACTAAAAATTAAATGTGATACATACCTTGACTTACCTTTATCATTGGATTGTTGTCTATTTGTTGTTAGTTTTAATTATGTAAGGTGTAAAGACTACTTTTGATAAACCCAAGAATATAAAAATAAAGAGCAAAAATGTAATATCCCCTGTTTCCCTTGAATTCTGAAACTGGATATTTTGAATTGCTTTTCTGTGTATTCTATTTTTTTTGTTTTTTGCATGAATAAAGATATGATTTTGGAGATAAATTCAAATAGATAAATAATAGCAGTATAATCTCTTAACTAGCAAATCAATGATCTTATTATCCTTCTAGATATTACAATATTCAATCTCTGTCATGCATATAAAATAATATAAAAATATAGTCTTCAAAACTTGGTTTTTTTGGAAAATGGAAATAAAACCTAAATTTGGAATGGCTCAAGTCACTGTGTGAAAACACAGTCACCAACGTCAGTTATACTACCATCATCGGTCGATATACTGCTAGCATCAGTCACTATTAGTTGGCTACACTACTGACATCAGTATGAAGTCAGCCGATGTCGGTCTCTGGGTCCCCTGCAGCGTTGTCTGGCCTGCGACAGAATGGTATAGATTTGCTTGGATCTATATGGATTCCTTACAGGAGCAAATAGAATCTAGTGCAGCCTGAATGCTGAACACCTAATCTGAAGATCTCTATCTGTATAATTTTCTAAATCAAAAAATAATGAAAGAAATACCTATAAACCTCTGTGATAACTTTTGTATGAAGCTATCTCTCAATTTGGTAATAGATCAGCTGATATCTCATAGCTTCTAAATTGCACACACTGAAGAATGGACGTTCTCCAATGTAGATAGAATACTAGAACCCTTGGCTCAGTCTTCTCAGAAGAATTCTTAGCGAAAATCAATAATCATAATCAATGGATAATTCAATGGCCTCTCTCCAATAAGAAACCCTTATATCCTCAAAAAGGTGTGCTTGCCCTAATTAGGGTTTCATAATTAAGAATTAGGGTTTCACCAATAAAATATGCTAAATAATTAATATTCAATTAAATCAATCAAATATTAATATCTCCCTCAATACATGTCCGATCTGTGAACCAACTAAAGTTGGTGAACCAGGGAGTGATTCCGCACATGATCATGCCAAAATAGGTGTGCTCCACGGCGTGCCAAAAATCCCTAAATAATAGGAGCTCAGGCAAAGATGTTTGAATGAGCCTAAATGAAAGCCAACTAGAAAATTTTTTCTAATCAAAGCCAAGCCAAGCTCCATCATGACCCTCTATCCATCCTATTAGCCTATGAAGGTCATATAATAGGCTAATCATCAACTCTGAAGATGTCAACTAAAAAGGGGACATGACAATCTGCCCCTCCTAAAATTGCTTGTCCCCAAGCAATCTCAGAACAACAAACCAATCAATCCACCTGGATCCCAAATATAGTCATGATCTATGCTGATGACAATCAATGCAAGCTCCTGCAATATCCTCTAAAATATAACCAAGAGGAATCCACAAACAAACTGGCGACTGCAACTCGCCCAATCTCTAAAATCACAACTACCCTAGATGTGTCGATACTGCAAGCTGTGTAACTTGCAACTACTAATTCCATCTATAAAAGATGGTGCCAATCCATCCCATAATGGATGGTAAGAAACTAGAGCCGATCTACACCTATGTGAAATCAAATCTTTTATCTCTGGGTCAAAAGAAAAATAATGAGCATACCCCACCGTATAATGCCGGTAGGAACCCCCAAACTCTGCTACTTGCTCACTATTACCAAAATAAGAATCAATAGATGGCTCCAATCTCTGACTCTAAGTAGCTATAGGCTAGATAAAACCCTGTGTAACCCCCTCAACAAACCCCGCCTCAAAATCCCTATGAGGTAGCATAGTAGAAAGGATCACTATAATCTCTCCAACCCATTTGCTAATAGCACTAGTACCTCAAATGAGAACACCTTTTATCACTTTATGTGAGTCCATGAAAACACCTGAACTATCTAAAAAATACTCCATGAATGATTCAATGCAATAAAAATTATATGCAGAGGCATCAACATACTCCCCCGCACACCACAATTGATCCCTCTATAAGGGTGGCACAACCAACTGTACCACACTGTCATCTGTGTGAGAAGAATCAATCTGGAGACTCAACTCCATTGGTACCCCAAACACATCAAGACCAAGTACTCCCAAATTCTAAACATGTGTGTCAGCCCCAACAACATGTTCCTCAACAATAACTATAGGAACATACTCACCACCAACACTCAGTGTACTAACCTCTGAGTACACCTCCACACTCTGAATGCAAGCATCAGACTCATCCTCATCTGACTAAAATTGTGACACCTGTAGATCTCACTATCAATCTCTAGGTCCCCTATGGCACTATCTGGCATGTGGTAGAATGGTACAGATTTGCATGGATCTGTACAGATTCCATACAGGAGCAAACAGAATCTAGTGTGGCCTGAATGCTGAACACCTAATCTAAAGATCTCTATCTGTATAATTTTCTAAATCAAAAACTAATGAAAGAAATACCTGTAAACCTCTGTGATAACTTCTGTATGAAGCTATCTCTCAATTTAGTAATAGATCAACTGATATCTCACAGCTTTTGAATTACACACACTAAAGAGTGGACGTTCTCCAATGTAGATAGAATACTGGAACCCTTGGCTCAGTCTTCTTAGAAGAATTCTTAGCAAAAATCAATAATCATAATCAATGGATAATTTAATGGCCTCTCTCCAATAAGAAACCCTTATATCCTCAAAAAGGTGTGCTTGCCCTAATTAGGGTTTCACCAATAAAATATGCTAAATAATTAATATTCAATTAAATCAATCAAATATTGATATCTCCCTCAATACATGTCTGATCCTTGAACCAACTGAAGCTAGTGAACCAGGGAGTGATTCCGCACATGATCATGCCAAAACAGGTGTGCTCTACGGCGTGCCAAAAATCCCTAAATAATAGGAGCTTATGCAAACATGTTGGAAAGAGCCTAAATGAAATCCAACTGGAAAAATTTTGCTAATCAAAGCCAAGCCAAGCTCCATCATGACCCTCTATCCATCCTATCAGCCTACGAAGGTCGTATAATAGGCTAATCATCAACTCTGAAGATGTCAACTGAAAAGGGGACATGATGAAAAACAAAGAAACACAAAAAATATAAGATAATTGGTTCTCTTTAGATGAGACATACTTGAAAATTTGGCAAACTGGGGTGACAAGTGATATATTAGACCAAATGACCAAGTCAAAAACAAGAGTAAATTAGGTAACCAAAAAGCCAAGGCTACTAAAGACTAAAAAGCTAAAACAAGTAAAATTTAAGTAAGAAAGGAAAACTCACCAAATCAAACCAAGGATACATGTCAAAAAGGATGATAATTAAAATATAAATGAAAATGAAAAAACAAAATGGTAAAATGACATTGATGAGTGAGCAGTAACAATCTTTATCTCACTTAAAAATGGAAAAAGATACATAAAAGGGAAAACAACATTGTCAAGTGAGAAGTAACAAGCCAAACTCATTCAATAATGGAAAAATGTATGGATTTAGGTGCATGTAATAGAATGGTAGTGAAACAAATGATAAATGGTAAAAGGAAAGCAAAACAAGTCTAGGAGTGTAAATTTATGGTGTAAAGAAAGTAATCCATAGTTACTCAAGTATGCTATTTCACTCTAAGGATAGATAAAACTAAAAAAAAGTATTAGCATGTTTTTAAGAGATGAAGAAGAAGGAATTAAAGAATAAGGGAAAATATATTTTAAATCACACATGCCTATCAAGGGGGGAAATGGAATGGGTGGAGGGGAGAATGAAGGAAAAACCAAGGTAGAGGAATTGTTTATCGAAGTTAAGACACTCAAATTAGGTTTGTCAAAATAAGAAGAATTTTGAATTTAAGGACTCTAAAGAACTAATCTTAGACACACAAGTCTTAGGTCAACAAATTCAATATATAGATCATCCCATAAAGGAAATATGCATGAAAAGTAAAATAGACCTACCTTCTCACAATGTGTTCCCTATTCCTCAGTACCCCTTAAAAATCTATTTGTCTATTATGAAGATTGGTTACTTGTGTGAGAAATTTGGTAACACCATAGAGTTTTTTGAATTCTCCTATTCCAATCTACCAGCTTACTACACCCTAGTGGACCTCGGCTCTATGTGAGGCCAACTATGGAGTTTGAGCTTTGATTAGAGATAAGAGTTGTTTTAATCATATATTTTGGTATGATTTTGACTTTTGAGATTTGTATGTTGCCTTTTTTATATCATTTCCTTTTGTTTTAAATGATTTAGATTTTAACTTGATGGATTTTCCTATTCCTCCTCCATGCAGATTTGGAAAACTAAACATGGTTGCTAAAAATGACTTTCATTTGAATACTTTGGAATTGGTTTCTAAGATAGATAAATTCAAAGAAAATGGGGTCTAAGAGTCTCATAAATCTATGTGAAATAAAAAGTGTTATCTTGACTTTGACCTTGTTTTATCCAATATAGAGTGAAAGGATAAGAAATCAAGAGGAATAACACATGAAATAATTTGAATTTCTTCAAATCATAATAAAATGTGACAAAGGGAAAAGAATGGATACAATGATAGTAAAGTGTGATTACTTAACATAAGAGTGATGGAAAGGGATGAAAACATGCTAACGTAGATTTTTTTGAAAACTCCATCTATCAAAAGAAGCCAAAGCTAATGCTAAGAATAAGGATAAAAAATATATTTTTAGAAAAGGAATAACATGATGGTAATTTTATAAGGAAGGCTAGGTCCTATCCATGGTATTACACTATAAATCATAAAATATAAACCCACGTGGGTGCCAAAAATCATGTGAAAAACACTGGGATAAGAAATATGGTATTTTGTGAGGAAGGCCAGGTCCTATCCATGGTTTTACAATGTAACTCAAAAAAAAGAAATTCAAGGGATGTAAAAAAAAAAGTGTAAAAAGAGTATGAAAATAAAGAATATTATGGTACATTATGAGGAAGACTAGGTCCTATCTATGGTTTTAAAATGCAAATCATGAGAGAAAGGGTAAACCAAAAACTAAAAAGGAAGGATTAAAGTTTTGTAAAAAAAGAGAACTGCTATAGAGGGAGAGACCTATGTAAGAAACCTACAAGAAGTGTTAGATAGATGTAGATAAAAATGATGAAAATAAAGGAAAGATTATACACTAACATTTATATCAAGGATGTGTATGTGAGAGACAAGCCTATGTGTCTCAATCAATTTCTTGAATTTGAATTAGTTTTGGTAGCATGTAATGGAGAATAAGGGTGGTCATCACAAGATGCCCCAAAGGGTAAGTGGATGTAGGGATGTGAATCATATAATGCCCTAAATTCAAAAATGATATTTGGGTAGACATCTAAAGATTCCCCTAAGGCTAGAGTAATGTGTGGATGGGCATCGTAAGATACCCCAATAGCTAAAAAGAGGAAGAAAAGATAGGAAAAGATAAGAAGCAAAGAGAACCCCATATAGTGTTTAAATAGATTCAAGATGTTTAAGAATATTATGATAGGAGATATGATGCTTGAGGAAAGATAAATAATGATAAAAAATAATAATAATAGACAGAGACAAAAAACTAAGTCATGTAGACATAGAATTACATCAGACATATCGAGAAAGTATAAAATTGTACATAATCAGTTGGGTCAACCTATTATAGAAAATAGTGTTTGAAAACTATACAGGGTCAATTGGATCAACCTAGTATGGAAAGCAGGGTTGATTGGGTCTACTTAGTTGTATATTGTAGATAGAAAGTAAGTAGGAAAAGATATAGAGTTGACTAGGTTGACTTAGTTCTATATCTGAAGGACATAAAGGAATATTGTATCGACACGGTTGACCCAATAATATAGCTATATGAAAAATAAAATTATAAAATAATGAAATAAGTGAAGCAAATCCTAAAAGGTTTATATTCATGTTGGGTTCACCAGAATGTATGCCATAAAAAATGTATCATGTTTATAAATCAATCTTGGCTCAAAGAAGATAGAGCATACCTACACTTCTGATTGGGAACACATTTGTTAAGCAGGAGCATGACCAATATGAGGATCTGCTAGACCTAATTAAGGGATCTCTTAACATAATACACCATGATAAGGAGGGTTATAAATCTTATAGTATAACATAATCACATAATAACCCTAAGGGGGTTCTAGGTTTTTATATTTCATTTAAACTAATAACAAGTAAATCTAATCTAGCGTTCATCAAATCTTGTGGCACAACATGAAGGGTTAGTAAATAATGAAAAAATGTATAATATAATATCAATTAAGTTAAGTATGAGTAAGACCCTAATACATAGAATATTAAGATTAATATTATTTGAAGCCAATACATATGTTACTTCTATCTTCTAAAGAGAGAAGTAAAGTTAGAGAATACTTACCTGAATGTGAACCTATCAAGACTTAATCCATCCCTTGGATAACAGAGCTTATCAAGATGTTTTTATAGTTTTTAAGGATCACTAAGAAATTCCAAGACATCTAAGACATATCCATAAGATTATATTCTCCAAGTAGAAACCCTAAACTAAGACTCCTCAAGTAGAATGGTGGAAGAACATATTGTAAATAAGTACGGGTGAATAATAACTCTTGATTGCATATTGAAATAGTGATGAAACTATATTATATTTATAGGTGGATTTTAACCTTGACCCTTTTTAAAATCCTAATCGATAGGGTCGACCCAGTTGACTTAGCATTATTTTGAACAATTATTCACTAGGTCTCAAACTAGGTTAGCCAAAGTCTAACCTAATTCCTAAGTGAAAATATCCCAAAACTATACAGGGTCAACCTAGTTGACATAGCATAAATAACTTTAAAAATGGACTTAAGGTGAGGAAAATAATGATGGAAAGTGGAAAATACTGGAGGATTGTGCAAACTAGGAGTAATAGCTTAGGGAATGGTTTTAGGAGCTAGTTGGATTAGAAATAATGCGACAATAAGGGAAAATAATCCTATGACACACCAATGGTATACCCACCCCTTCATAGTGCACCCCTTAAGGTGTGCACTCATAGATATTAAATCTCAATAGGTTCTTATAAGATGTAAATAATTAGTATTTGATAAAAGTTGAAAATATTATGTGTATATAGAGATCACTAACTCCTAAGTTTGATTCTAAGGTGTCTATAGTAGAAGAGATGTAATATTTGGAAAAGATAAAGATGGATTGGCTTCATGGAATTTTGACTACCTAAGAGATGAGAAGAAATGAAGGAATACATCTTAAGAAGGAAGCAAATTTCAAATTTGATAAGAATTTAAAATCCAAAAAAGTAAAGAATGAAGAATGTTTAGATGTTGATGATGATGAACTAATATCCATGTTTGCTATGAAATTGAGGTTTAGATCTAGTAATTACAAGGGTAAGTTTCCTTTTAAATGTTTTAAATATTGTAATATTGGTCACTTTGCATCTAATTTACCTAAAAAGGATAAAATTGAGCATGGTGAAGAACATGATGAAAGTCATGGAGATGATAGGAAGCTCTATAAGCCTAACAAGAACCATAAATATTTTAGAAAGTATGAAGGTAGGAAAGCTCATTCAAGAAAAATATAATTTTATACACCAAAGATGACAATAAATCATCTAATTTAAGTGACACAAGTACATTTGATAGAGATGATGGTAGTACTGAACTTGAACATGACAATAATTAAACATTATTCATGGCCATAAAATCAGACAATGAGGGTTGCTCAAATGGGAAAGGCTTTATGGTTGATGTAGAATTAGATGAAGTGAAACTTAAGGTATAATTGGTAAGTACCCTTAAATAATTTAAATTTTAAAGAAGAAATAATCACAAACTAAGATCATTAGTTAATGACTATGAAGTGTAGATTGGTTTGTTTGAGGACATATTGAGTAACAACTCCAAGGAATATGATGAGATCATTAATCAAATTGAAAAACAAATGGAGATAGTCATTAATAACTTAAAATTTAAAGAGGAAGAATAAAACAAGTATGAAACTAAAGTGGAATCCTTAAAAGATGATTTGAATCAAGCATATGAGGCTCTAGATGACATCTAAAGTAGTCAAAAATCTGTAAGTGATAAGACAGGTCTTGGTTTCAAAGAAGACCAAAAGGAAGTAACTCAAGTCAAAGAGAAGGCTATTAAAGACAATAAGGTCAAAATGAAAAGACATATAAAATAACCTAATTATATGAGGTATGCTAGTTCATTCAATGGTTACTATTTTGTATCCAGTCAGTTTGGTCATAGATCAAGATAGTGTAGAAGACCTAGAAGAATGAGTAGTCATAGGACTATGGAAGGAGTCATAGTTCAAATCAGTCAAGTGGTATGTAAAAGGTTGTTTTATATAGTTTTCATAGTGTGGGAAACATTTAAATATTCTTCCATAATATATTTATAAGGTCATAAGGTAAAAAAAAAAGGTTTGAAGACCCTATAGTGGAAAAGAGAAGATAAATGAATATGTGGAAACCAGAGATAGTAAAGGTTAGTCATGATCAGTCTTCAGGCTCAAATGGAATGTTTGATATGCTATACCATACTTAAAATGAGAAAAAAAATTAGGAATGTTTTTATAATATCATATTGATGATCAAATAGTTGATGAAGAGGTCAATCCTATAGTGTTAATCAAGCCGAAAAGGATACTTAAGGATATTCAGTCTTATGAGAGCATGGAGATCTAGGAATCTCCTAAGCTTGTGTTGTTTTAGTTATCTATGCAAAGAGGTGACTCCATTAGGATTCATGAAGACATATTTAGTAATAATAATCATGGTAGATGATTGATTTGAGGTGTATCTAGTTAGGTTGTTCATAAGCTTCAAGTGTAGTTGATGATAAGAATATAGTGGCCTAGTGTGTGATCAAAGATTTGTATAATATTAGTCATGACAAGACCAAGGTGGATGGTCTTGAGTTCTGAGTTATTTTGAATTTGGTATACATAGAGTAAAGGGGATAATGTTTTGTTAATGCTTTATATTTTTTTGTTGAGATTATATTTCAAGAAGGTGTGATTATAGATGGTAGTTTATGGAAGACCTTTGTCATTAATGTCAAAGGGGGAAAAAACTCAAGAAGGGAAATTAAATATAGTGGGGGAGATTAGAGTGATAAAATTTAATAATTTTTTTCCATCAATTATAAAGGGGTATTTTATTGAGAAGTGTTGTCATTGATGTCAAGGCTGATGTCATTTATGTCAATGTGCAGGTTAGAGAGATAATTTAAAGGCAACCTAATGTCTCTTCTATTGAGAGAGAATTTGAAGAAACATAATGATTATTATGTTGGATATTGTTAAGGATATTTCATTAGTGTATAATTTTTATCTTATTAATGTTCTTGTTTGATATAATCATTAAGGTAAGCATGGTTGATTACTAGTCTTTGAGTATAAGGTATCTTGAGAAGCCTAGTCATAACAAGCATAGTCATATCATGAGCATGTGCATGATGAGCATGGAGAGGTATGTATAGAGGTATGCCATTTTTTTATTATAATTTAGGGCATGTTAATAAGATATATAATAATAAATGAGTGTTTTAATATTATATATCAAGCTTCAAGTGCTTGAGATGCCTAGTCATAGAACTATTCATAGCTTGTAAAGTCCTAGTTATAAGGTTTGTGTATGGTGGCTTCGTGAGATAGATGAAAAAATGAATAATAGGATATATAAGGTTAATTTGTAATTAATATGAGTCATTTTATCACTCATGTGAGTCTCAAGGTGATCCTATAGGGGTAAGACCTACAGACCTAGTTTGCACCTAGAGCACTTCTAGGCCTTGACCAGCCTAATGAGTCATCATGGTCTATTGTCAAGGCCTATGAAGGATGTTTGAAATTTTTTTATCATGTGATATGTTTTAATAGTATTTAATTTAGGTGGATATCACATGGAAAGAGGTTTTAAGTTAAATCTCAAGGCCTAATGTGGTTTATAGGTCAAGGTCCAAGCAAATAAAGAGAGAGAGTATGGCCTAATGTCATATTAGGATAAATTTACAAGACAATTGTGAGTATGTGAGAATTTAAAGAGGTATTATATGATGTTTCAATCATGTTAGCAAATTTTAAGGATATGGTTTTCAATAAAAGGCATGAAAAGTGATTTTGAGGTCTCTCGAGTGCACAAAATGAAGGGTTCTCAACCTGAGGACTTTCAGGTGTTCATTGGCATGTATAACATCTTCATGGGAACCTAATATATTAATGGTATATTTTTAATTGTCCTAGATAAAATTTATATGAATTATTTTATGGAATGATGGACTAAGCTTTATGAATGATTGTTAATAGTAGAAGATGGTTTATACACTCAAAGAACCCTAACAGTGACCTGATATGAAATAAGTTGTTCTAAAGTGATCAGTATATTTTTTAATGGATATTTTAATTATTTTATGTTATATTAAACTCTTCCATTCATCTCTAGATGTGATTGAGTCTTTAGGTGAGTGAGTGGACCCTACAAGAAAGGCCTTGTTTCTCAAAGATTTTTTTGTAGCAATTAGAGTTGACCAAGTCAAAGTTATTAAATGGATAGAGGAAAAGGTTTTAGAATTTTATTTTATGTCCATTGTGGTTCATATACAATTTATATCCCTTAGGTATGCTAAACTAGCCATCCAACTTGACTAGTTGCTAACATGCCTAATGATGGAAATAATGAGAAATTTAGGCAATAATGAGAAGGTGATTAGGGATGTGTTAACATGAAATAGGGATGAATCCAAGTGCATGGAGAAATTTTTAAATAATTTTAATAAATTTTAATTTTCTATATAATTTTTTGAGGTTAGTGGATATGATGAAAATGTTGCTCATAAATTGATTTATTTGGTTCAAATGAAATAGTGAGGCATAAGATTATGAGATTCATCTACAAGACCAATATTTCCATTTTACAATATTATATTTATATATTTAAATGGTATAATGATATAATAATATCATAAATATGCATAATTAATCTCTATAAATGTTCATACAAGTGATTTAAGGTCATTGTCCCCATGACTATGCTTTAAGGTAAACTTTCAGTTCTAGGTAAACAAGTTGCAGTGATGAGTTTGAGGCTCTATGCTCTAAATTGATGTATATAATGTACATGGTTTTATATTTTTTAATTTTATGTCCTATACATAATTTTTATAATATTTCAAGATATTAAAAGTGGATGAAATTTTGAAGCCAAAATGGCTTGTCTAGCTGAGTGAGGTTTATGAGAGAGAAGGTCAACAAATTGGTCTGTAAGACAAATAATTGACAATAGATATTATGATATTTTTGTTTTATTTTATTCTAATAATGTTTTAGGATAATTTTGATGAATTTTAAGTAATTTATTGTGTTATTTTATGTGTTAAAATTTCAAGTTTCCATGACTATGTTTTGAGGCTAGCTAGCAGTTCAAAGTGAGAATCTTGTAGAGAAGAGTTTGAGCCTATATACCCTATGTTGAAGTATCTAATGAAGTTTTTTATGACCATAAGGTAATGATTTTTTTGAATATTTATTTATTTTGATTAAATTTTTTCTAATTGGTGTTTTTTCTTTAGTAGTTCAAGATAGACTTTCTAGGTATGCACATGCCTAATTGTGAACAATACTAAAGGCATGATTCAAGTGGTGGTTGGAGTTAAAAAGTGTCACGGACCCAAGATGAGATTATTAGAGGTATATTGGAGAGGAATATGATATTTTATTTTTGTGTTAAATTTTTTAATGTGTTCCAAGGAATGTAAATTGTAAACATGTCCTAAAGTAAACCTAATGGGATTAGGTCTCCATGAGCCCTAAAAATGAATTATGGCCTAATTGAGGTATGTCAAACCTAAAGGGGATAAAATAATATTTGATCCATGTTTATTATGTATAATAAGATATATTTCATGTCTGACATAAGATAGTAAGGGTGTTTGGCTGACCAAGAAGGATATGAATAAGAGACTTGTATAAATACAAGGTAGTTTTAGGCTTATTGGTGGTGAAGAGCACAAGGAAACAAAAATAATATATTGGTGAGAAGAAGGAGTTATTTTAGACCATAATATGTATTTGGAGAATTATTTATGAATATCTTAAATAGGTTTTGTGTGTGAGGATCAAGGTCATATGACCTAATTAGTCTTGAAGAGACCTAATTGAGCGAAGAGACCTAAAAGGTAGTTTAAGAGGGCCAAGAGTACGAAGAGTTGAAGAGGTGGTCATCATTAGTTGGTTTAGAAATAAGGTGTATTTAAGGTGATTAAATAAATCAAGTAACTAATTTTTTAATGATTCACCTAGGGTATTGGTGCCTCTTTACAAGTTAGTGCTTTCTAAAAGTAGTTGCTGAGTTGGTGCTTAGTTAATTGGGGTTAGTGCTCCATGTGGAGTTGATGCTTATTTAAATTTGGTGTTTGTATTATATGAATATATTACATTTTTATATATCAATGGGTTTTATTTCATTTGAGGTTTTCCCACATATGTGATGTGTTCTATGTTTCATGCTTATGTGGATAGGTGTTTATGCATGCTAGATTTATATGCTTGTTTGAATGGTCTATGATTTATTAAGTGAAATTGATAATAAATATTTTAAATACTGATTCACCTCCTCTCTCAATCATTTTTATTCCAATACCCCTAGCTAAGAGCTTGGGTCTCCATTCTCTCTCCTTTGTATGGTCTAAGACCAAACTTGAAGTACTCTGTAAGCCTACTAATGAGCTCAAGGGGAAGGTAGGTCAGTTTTGACATATATAATCACTAAAACACTCTATTTTTCCCCCAATTTCCATTATTGACCTCCTTTTAAATATCCATAACTCCATCTGAGTTAGTTTATGTTGTACGGATCCATACCATTTATAAAACCACTTAATCTTGCCATTTCCTTGCATTTTATCTTATTTCAGACCAAAATATATTATTAACAGGTATGATGGAGGGAAATTAGGATCCATGTGATGCTTTAAGGCCTATGGTATAAATTAGGGAAGTTGAAAAGGCACAATTAGCATGTGTGGGGCTTATTAAAGGTAATTAGGTGTTGACTTTGGTGGGAATGGGTTCAATTGTGTATGAAATGCTTTATTAGTGGTCTAATGAATTTCATGAAGGCTACTGAAGGTTTGGGAGGTGGCTTAGTTGTCTATCAAGGTTGAATTAGGTCTCAACATGGTCAAAAATATTGATTTTCACACACACTTATGACCTTATAAAGACATATCAAATGAATATCATGCCAACATTTGTGAATAGACCTTTAGAACCTAAGAAGGACCTCAATTGGACCCCAATACACTTCATTATGTCTTCAAAAACTTGAAAATTTATCATACCTTATATGACTTGTCAAACTAGAGATGTTTCATGATACTTAAATAGGTTGTCTTGTCAACATACCTCCACCATGGCACCATTTGAATATTAAAGATCCATAAAAGTGACTAAGCACCTATATAAATGTTAAAAAATCATGAAAACACTTGATACAATTTGAAACATAGGTGAGGATACACACCAAACAATGTTATATCATGACAAGCCAGTTAACCATTTAAAAACCTAGACTCACAGGGTGAATAACAACCATGAGGACTAATGATATTGGATAAGGATTCAAGGACTTGAGGTTGACCCCTTTCTAGGTCTGAGACTAGAAAGTGGTCAATAGTAACTAAAGAACAACTTAGAGAAAAGATTGATAAATTGATATCAATGGTTTAAAAAATAGTAAGGACAATTAAATCTTCTCACTTAGTGGTTCATCAAATTTATGATATATAAAATTTTGACCAATTTTAATCCCAAAGTAAAAATGGTCAAAAACTATAGATATAAAATTATTAATAGGGTTAGTAAAGCTATTATATAGCTGTAATAGTCTTGTAATGGTCTCCAAGTGGTCATATTGATCCTTAATTATCTTTATTTAAAGTTGGGTCTCTCATATAATTATATAATCTCAAGGTAATTTATGACATTATGGTGTTTTAATGTGTGGCCAAGGTCATGATATGTTTATAATTAATTAAATGAGGTTTTCAATGTGTCTTGAATGTTATATTTTCATGCATTAACCTTTTATTATGTTGTTATACATCACAAAATCATTTTAGTCACCTTTCTAGGCCAAAATTGATGAATTGTGAATACCACTCTTAAGGACAAACATTTAAAGAAGTTTTATAATGTCCTTAATTTCAAATAAGGGTTATATATGGTCAAATATTGATAAACTTGTATTTCAATGCCTAAATTAAGAGAAATACTCATTTAAAAGTAATTATGAGCAATTGTATAGAATTGAAAGATCTATTTACATGTGAAAATGGTTTGGACAAGTATATATATCTTTAAAAAGTCATATTAATGCTTGGGATCAATTTTTAAGTCTCAAAAATACAAATAACTCTCTCTCTCTCCTCCATCACTCCCTTCATAAGCTTAGAAAGACAAATTTCAAATGCATGGTACAGACAAGAGAGAGAAAGTTGGAGGCTAAAATTTTTAGAAATGTTAGGGGTACTAGTAGGATTAAATTATATTATATTATTTTTCATATTAATCCCTTATCCTTTATGATAAATTGTTATGAGTGCAAGGAGCTTCTTCACTTCAGAGTCAATGGAGGAGAATGGTTTTTGTGGGATGTTTTTAGATATAAAATTAGTCTGTTTAATGTTGGTTTAATCAATAAAATAAACACTATGAGGTGTATTTAAAAAGGATAATAGTGTCTCAAGTGTATGGAGCATACCACCCTAGCTACAATAATTTTGTTTAGTTTAGTGTATTCTCATCCTAAAAAGTTTTCAAATGCCTCATTGTTCATGGAAAATACATCAGTATAAAATGATTCATGTGATCCCTAATATATAAATATATATTTGTAGATAGTCCTTCAAGAGGTGTCATGTCTTTGCTCTTTGGAAGTATGATGAAGTACATTGTTAATATTATACATGCATTATTTCTAAATTTGGCATAAATGATAATGGAGGATCAATAATAGAATGATATATCACCATTTAAACATTTTAGGTCTAAGATAATGAGAATAAAGTCCAAATATGTACTCTCAAACAAGGTTTGGAAGATGTTTTAGTCACTCACAAGTTTGTAGACCTATAAGTGATCATTCATGGGTCTTAGGTCTCATGATATAGGTGTTAAAAACAAGTAAATACATTTTTTAGGATCTTAAAACCCATATGATCTTGATATAATCCACTTACATCATCAAAAGAGCATGAATGAGTAATGAATAGACTCCAACTTCTGTGTAAGCCTTTCATATGAGATGATTGTATAAACTTACTTGTACATATACATAGGCAAGTGTGAGGTTGCATAAATTTAAGTTAGAGATATAAAAGATTATAAATAATATTAAAATAAAATAACATGATTTGATATAATATCAAAGTGTCAAATACCCAAGAGGATTTTTTCAACAGTAAACCCAAGTGAAAAACAAACCTATAGGTTCTAAACATGTAGGTCCTCATTTTGGATAAAGAACCAATTGTCATGAAAAGAATAATTTATGTCAAAAAATGAATCAAAGTAGGTATAATATGATTCATTTAGAAATTCAATACCAAAGACATCTTAGAATCTTAAAAGGGTTGAAATGACTAGTGTTATAACCATCAATTAAGTTCACAAGCCTAGGCACTTATATAGCCTATGTATGGAGACAAAAAGAAAGGTTTGTAGGGTGATATGAGAAGACAATAAATATTTTAATAATTTTATAAATATAATTCATTTATGTCTACTATTTTCAAGGTTTTCAATTAATTGTATACAATTTCTAAGCCTAAACACTTTTAAAACCCAAAACCACCACCTATAGCCATACTTTGAGAAGGTACAAGGAACAAGTGTATGATTGTGAAAATTTAGGGTTTTTGGAAATTTAAGAAGGTTCTAAACTCTAAATAATATTAAAAAAATCATTGATATGATAAATTATTTTCAATTGAATTCCTAAAACCCAAAAATGTATGTAGACTATCCTAATGACCACCTATAGGTTTCTTTGCTAAGCAGGCTAGTTTCAAGCCTATGGAGAAGGTATTTTCCACATAGTAAGATTGGAGTATAGGTGAGTAAGTATAAAAGTGTGGAGATAATAATTTTATATCAAAATGAAATATTAAATATGATCAAGGAGACTAGTTAAAATAGGACTCTCTAAACCTCTATATACATACAATCAAAATGGCACTCATAAACCTACCTTGTCAAGTGAAGACACATAATTGGTAAGTTAAGAAGAGGTTTGAGATGAGGGAAATAAATTTAAAGTGGTTACATAGTGATAATATGACCTCAAAAAATTATTACAGTTAGTAAGAAAGGGTGGAAATGTTGAAAATCTTATTTAGGCCTAGTAAACCTAACACTACATAGGTAGACCTATGTGCACCATCATAGAAAATATGGCCTAATAAGTGGTAAAATGAGAGTTTGAGAAATTTATAATTTTGGAAATGTTTTCATAGATTATAAAAGATAATATATAGGTATAGTAAGATAAGAAAGTAATCATTTTGGCTTATGAAAACCTCCTCAAGATCCTCTAATGCATGATTGCAATTCAAGACTAGTCTTATCTCACTTAGTATGACCTTGAAATTATGAATGGAGACAAATTTATTTAAAGGATTATAAATGGGTTCCAATACTTAAAATTTATAGTATAATTTGTTAGTTTGGACTCCTAAGCTTCATGTACAATGGTTAATAACATATACCACTCTCCAACGGCTTAGTTTCAATCTGAGAGCCAACATATTCTAATTGGATTTGTATGGACATGATGAATGGGATATTTTAATCTTATTTAAAGTTTAGGGGGATAATTAAATTTAAATTTTTGGCATTGGGTAAATAATTAAGGGCCTAGGTTTTATGAACAATCATCAAGAACCTAAACCACTTTAAACCCTCATAAAACTCTAATAATGACCAGTTGAGAGAGATTGATATCTAAAGTGCATGAAATGAATTTCAATGCTCCTAAAACCTATTTTAATTAATTATGTACTCCTTGAAGGTCCTCACCATGTACTTTTATTGTATGTACAACTATACAAACTATATTTAATGTTTTATTTTATAGGGTTTTAAGGTGTTTTATAGGGATTTGAATAATGGAATACTTGGAAAATAATAGGGATGGAGATTTGGGATGAATTATACCTATTAAATTAAAAATATATATACAATACACCATGGAATTGATCTTATAGGTTTGGTTTTTGGAGACATTCTGAAAAGGCTTGAGAAAGAGACTAGGTTTTGAGACAATTTCATGGTTATCACACTTCAACAAGGTTTCAAGACCTCAAATTTGGCATGGAGGTTTGTGATATTATTTGGAAAGTGAATCAAACATGTTTTTTTAGTTTCACACATGTGGAATGGGGTAGAAATTTAGTCTTCTAGGTATGGAGGTCTAATTAAGGAAATAAAATAGAATAAAAAAGAGACTTACATTCACTTTCAAGAACTCAAACTTGGCATGGAGCTGTAAGGGGATATTGGGTCCTCAAATATATTATTTTTTTTCAATAGTGTTCATACATTATCCTACACAAGGATGTTTACATTATTTTAGGGCTACAAGGAATTGAGGCCAAATGAGAGCATAAGGTGAAATATGGAATCTTGGGGGTTATTACATGAACATAAATGAGTTTATTTAGGTATGATAAGGTATTTAAATTATTTAATTTGAGAGAGAGTTACTTGATGAATTTTAAATAAAAATTTGAGCCATTTGGACAAGGCTAGGCATAGTAGATGAAGGAGTTTCAAGATACCCAAGGAGTTGGGTGATGATTGCTATTGAAATGTTAGAATAAGGGAGTTTATTAATGAAATATAAGTTTCAAAGAGGAGGTATAAATCAATTACATGGTGAGATAATTTTGATAAATTCCATTTGTCACTCCTCACATGCAAAGAATGGTAATTTTGAAGAAGATGACCAAGGTGTCAAGTAAGTAATCAAAATCATACATCACTTGGATAATGAAGCATTTTTAGAGGAGGAACATATGTATTTAAATTAATTTTGAGACTATTATATAAATCCTTTATTGTTTTTAACTTTTATGGACACTTTGAAATATTCCTCCTTTATGCCCTTCTGTCTCTTTCTCAGTTTCTTTATATAACCTACCTCTTTTGGCATTATATGATATCCACAAGTTGGTATGGAAAATATGTGTTGAATTTAATATTTATTTTTAATTTTAAATAAATATTTAAACTATTTTTAGTTTCTTAAATTCTTTTATAAGTGTGTGATTTAGTATATTGATGAGTGGCAAGTGATAGTTCTCTTTCCTTGCACTTATCTATCTATTTCATGCTTGGTGTGAGTATACTACTTTATAATAGGTCTCATGAAGTGTAAATAATAGATTTATGTGATTTAAATTACATAATAGGGTTATTATATTCTATTATTATACTATTAATCTTCTAACTTGAAGGATACTTTAAATTCTACGTTCATATTAAAATATTGTGTTAGGAAAACCTTGAGTTGTGAAATCTAATTTATAGGTTTTCTTTCTTAGTACAGGTTCAAGTAAGTTGTGGAGTTTATCATAGTGAATAACTTCCATTATATTATTATTTTATTTCATTCTATCCATTTTACCTCAAATTAATTAGGTTAGTGGTTAGTTGTAGGTATTGTGTATGGGAACTAGACCATAATCTAGGACTCACCTCTAAGAATTGGTATCCACAACATATGAGGTGTTTCAATGTTATTCAAAATTTAAGGAAGTTGGAGTAGCCCTCATTAGAGTGATTTTTTATTTATAAAATAAACATTAAATATTGTGGAATAAGTTGTTCATATGGGTAAGGCAATAAAATAATGGCTTGAAAATTTTTGCAGCAAGGTATCACTACTATTCACACAATTATGACCATATGTTTTGAGATTCAACAAGAATATGATCAAGTAACTAAAGGTAAAAACAAATATGATAAATAAGTACAAAAATGTAATGGCATAATTCCCAAGTTAGATTATTTTTCCTATACTTATCCATATGATCTTTTTCAATAAAAAGTTATCCAAAAAGAAGAAATTATATACCTCACTATGTTTTGGGGAGCTATGAAATTCAGGGTACGAATTCTCAAATAAAGTATTAAAAAATTCAATTACTATAAATAAATTGGAGGTGATTATCTCTTTGAAATAATGAGAGTAATAGGAAAATTAAAATTTAGACTCATTGACGATAATGGAAAACTAGTTTTTGAGGAGACTGTTGTCGATCAATTCAAGAATAATATTGAGAAGATCCCAAATCTCAAGTTTGCTTCTAATTATGATTCAATTCATATGTTGATTAAATATAAGAATAATTTGGATAATATTAATGCAATTCTTAAGAGACTATAGGGAATAACATAAAATATGTGATATCCATATTGTGACGCAAAGATAGCTTACACATATTATGATGGTCCAAATGAATATAAAGTAATATAAATCATGAAAAGGTTAGATGAATTCCAAGAAAAGAAGTCACAATCTAAGAAATATGATATTTATACTGTTCTTAGTGAATATCAATAAGAATAATTTATCATCATATTTTGACCTATTTTTTTCCTAATATTTTTAAGTTATTCTTGTAAATTTCCATTTACATAGTTTTGTAATGATTGTTTTTCACATTTTAGATTTTATTTTCAAATTTAAAGCAATGAAAATTTGATATAATTCTTTTCTAAATTGTGAAATTTTTGTCAGAGATCCTCCAAGATTGAAGATGGAATGACAAATGTGTTTTATCTCAAACAAAACAATAATGGTCAATGAATAAGTAAATGTGAGAGAAAAATAAAGAGTGAAAAACATACAAATCCTTCATGTATTTAGCTTTACAAGAGGAGTAAAAATAGGAGATATGATAAGTAACATCACTTAGAATAGTTATAAAGAGCTTATAATAGCCATGTAAATCTCATACCCAAAATATCCAATCAAGGATTAACTCCTACCAACTAGCTAAAAATGATGGTTAAGTAACTCCTTATGATAAATGACACATAAGCAAGCTAAACCACATGTGTAGGAATAATCTGAATAAAAAAATTAATGAAAATTAAATTCCTACACTAACACCCCCCTTAAGTGTAACTTAGGTTGATAATGGAATTGAGTCCCATGAATAAGGCTTGATAAGGTACCCATGTACAAAGAAAATATCATAAATTGGAGAAAATGAGAAAACCCATAGGAAAAAACTCCCCCTCCCCCCAAAAAATATAAAAATAAAATAAATATTTCATGCTTTAAATATGTCAAGCATAACTAAAAATGCATCCATAAGTGAGAGCAAAAGAGCACATAAAGAGAAGAGCTAAGAAGTCTCCATAGAATATGTTGAAGCTCCATACATTAGATCTCAAAAAATGATGAATGTTGCTAATGAGATCCTATACCTGAAGGCTAAATAAGCTCCATCTACATTAAACAATGTTTCTTCCCTTTTCCAAAGTTAGAAAAAAAAGTGTGTACTGAAAGTCTATCTATTCCACAATGGAATATGAAGGTAGCAGTACAAAGATATTTTAAAGAGATCTAAAAATAAGGTGTGGCATAGGTCTGTCAAGATCATGTATAAGAACTAGATGTAATGCCATTGAATTGAACCTATCATAAAAAAGGACATAGAACACTCTTTATAATAATGTACATGTGAAGAGGAGAGATGAGATTAATAACCTTAAAAACTAAAGAAGATACTAAATATGAAACACATAAATCTATAATATGAATATCCATGGGAACATATGAGTCATTGAATCCCTTAATGGGTGTACTCACACTAGAAATAATAAACTCCTCTAAAGTACAATATTCAATAGGCTCTAAAAGGGAAACATCCTAAATAGGGATGGAAGTAGAATCTATAATGGGATAACTGAGATCATGTAGAATCTCATCTTGTAGTGTTGGTTTGATAGAAGGAAAATCACAATCCACCATGAATGTCTCATCACAAGAAATATGAGTAGGAGGAGGGAGTACAACAATATTTGAAGAGATAGTAATAAAAGGAGGAAGATCATTATAGATCTCAATAGGATATTTGAAAATCAACTATATGATGATCTAACTAGTGTAGGGACATGTTGTATTTTACACACGGAAATGAATATCCATGGAAACATGAAGTAATAAGGTACCAATAACCTTTTCACAAGTGTGAGCTCACTTATTATACCAAACAAGATCATTGGGATGAAGAATCTATCCATATAAGAATAGAATATGATTCTTGGTTGTGAGAAAGTGATCCATATAATGACACCAAGAAGCATAGTTGGTATTTCCAAGAAGAACAATGGTGTAGAATAACATCTTCTCATCCACTTGTATGTCTCAAGTGGAGTCGACATGACTGAGAGAAGACACCAATGATAAAAAATTACATAAGTGATAAATCATGCTCAATGAATAGATGTCCAAATATATTGATAATACATCCAAGAATGTAAGATAATTTAGTGTAGTGGTCACCAAAGTGGCACATATGTAGGGCCCAAAATAACCCCTCCAAGATAATCAACAATGACAACCCCTAAAGTTTTCAAGTAAAATACACACTCATGTGAGGACATCGGACTAGTTGATAATGCATCAAGATAGATAAGATAAAATAATATGCAAGTGCCAATGCATATTTTAGTGAATGGATGTCATACATAGATGAAAATTTATCCAAATATGAGCAATCAGTGTAATAACTGACAATGCAAACATGTCAAGAAAGATGTTGGGCTCTATTGATAATACATCTGTGTTGAAATCTCAACAATACAAATAAAATTTGTTGTGAGGGAACATAACCATGTGTCAGATTGGACCTAGCCCTTAGGTGGAAACTATAATTAATGAACAAGGGGACATGATGTGGGGTTTTGGGGGTAGTAACCCATAATAAGGTTAATGGGTAGTGCCCCTTACAAGGTTTGAGGGCAAAGCCCTAGGTGCACTCCCAATCATGATACAAGGAGGGGTCAAGGGACATCGCCCTTGACACTAAAAGTAATTAGATCTTGCATGGACATTTTAATTACCTAAAATTCACCAATTTTATATTAAAAATATCTTCTAGAATGGATGTTGGTTACCACAAAAAATGTGTCAAAATGAGGAGTACAAGAGCTAAAAATCAAGCAAGGAGAGAAGGAGAAAAGAAGTTTGGTTTGCTTATGAGGGGATTTGGCCACATGCCAAATTAGGCCTCACCCTCTATATTCAAATGATGAAATATGAGAGGAGTGAAGGGGAATAAGAAAAATTGTTACATTCTCTTTATATCTCCTAGCAAGATAGTACTCAAGATATTACTTTTATAAAAAATAATTAAAAAGTCACCTCCATAGATATTATTTTTATACAAAAAATAATAAAAAGGATTGCGCCCCATGTGAAAGTGATAATCATAATAAAATTTCCTTCCACTCATAATTTATGCCCACTTAGATTTATTAAAATGAAAGATTTCTTTATTTAACACCATGGACATAATAAAAATATGACTTTAAAGAAAATCCCACTTTCATAATAAAATATGTTTTTTTAAAAAGGTTCTTGACTTATGTTTTTAATAAAATTAACTTGTTTTGAAAAGTACAAAACCACTAAAAAATATAAAACCATGAATTGGCCCATGAAACCACTAGTGGTTGTTAATGTATGGCACAAGAAGGCAAAAATAATGACAAACTATGTGATGGTAGGAGGGGAATGATGTAGGTAGTTTTGTAGCCTACAAAGAAGGATCTATAGAAACATTATTAAAAGCTATGTTTATTTAACATTTTATTGTTAGATGAATAGCCATTTCCTTCTATTTTGCATGGATTTTGAGCAATAATGTATTTGACATTCTTCCTTAACCAATAATAGTCAAAAACCAATGCAACCAGAGCATATAATAAGCAAAACATCTATAGTTTCTATCGATGCTAGACATCAAGAGAAGGCTTTATTTTTCAATATCCCAAATGGTGAATAATAAACCACAAATGAAACCATTTTTTTGCCTCAATACAAAGGCAATGTTAAATGTAGGAGAGTGAAGACCAACATGCACATAGAAGTGGAGGAGGCATTGAATGCTTTAGGACTGGTGGTAAGGAGAAGGCCATAAGACATCAATGGCATAACAACTTTGTGAATAGTGAGAAGGAAGGCACAACTTGAATACTCCAATCGATCAAGGTTTTGAGATAACCTACAAAAAACACAAACTTACCATGGTAGGTTCAATATTGCCACAGAAAAGCAAAAACATAACATGTAAGATAAAAAACTAGCATGAAAATAAAAACAAAAACATTGTAGATCCTTTTTGAAAAAAAATAAATACTCATAATTTCATAATAAACTCTAAAAACAAAACTAGACAAGTAGTTTACCCAACTGAGCACTCGGATACCATATTAGAGATCCTATGAAGATCAAGGATGGAATACCAAATGCACTTCAACTTGAGAAAAACAATAATGATGAATGAAAAATAAGTTGTGAGAGTGAAATCAAGAGTGAAAACCATACAAATACTTCATGTCTTCAGCTATATAAAATGAGTACAAATAGGAGATATGATAAGTAACCACCCTTATAATAGTGGTAAAGACCCTAGAATAGGCATGTAACTTCCATACCTATAATAGATGGTCAAAGAGTAACTCCTACCAACTAGATAAAAATGATGGTCAGGTAACCTCCTATGACAAATGAAACCTAAGAAAGATAAAACATGTGTAATCATAATCTGAATAAAATAAATAAATGGAAAATAAAGTACTACACTAATAAATTTTCTATTGTAGTTTTTCAAGTTGTGCAAAAAAACCAATGCATTTTTATAAGTTGTACAAATTGTCTAATGTGTTTTTTCAAGTTTTTAAATTATACAAATTTGTTATTATATTTTGGCAAGTCTCTAAAAGAAAAAGAATGTGGTTATGAAGTGTAACCACCCATTTAAAACCTATAAATATGACTTAAAGGATCATTTTTAGGGGTTATTGACAATTAGAATTTTCAGCAAGATAGAGAAAGGGGAGATTATGTTTGTAACTCAAAAAGAATTAATATAAGGAGAAATTTTGTAAAATTTGTGTTCAAAATATCTTCATGAATAATGTATGAATATACATCCATATACATAATTATTTTATTTATAAATGTTGTTGAGATTATGATTGCTTAATTAAAAGCACAAAGATTTTATTTTAGAATTTGTTATTCAATCTACATTCTTAATTTATGTAAATAGTGAAACCTTGGTGGAGTAGAATTGTAATTTTTAATTTTTACAAGGAAATACAAGATAATTGTCACATTGTGTTATTATTTATAAGAAGTTTTGGTTTATGTTGCATGTTTTTATGGATGCATAATGTCTTTCTTATCCATTGAATGAGAGAGGTTTCCTACTAGATAAACTATACACATTATTGACATTTCCAATAAGTCTTTGAATTTGGCTCATTAGACATGTTATTTTTATTCTTTTTTAAAGAATATTTATATCTCTTGTCATTCTCCTTCATATTTTATATTTGCCACCTTTTCATCCTTTATGATTAAAAGTAATACCCCACTAGAAATTGATTTTACTATGAATAATTTCCTTTCTCTCATCCTTTGTTGTTATTCAATAAAGGTATCTCTTCCTGCTAATAGGAAAGGGAATTTATCCCATAAATTTTGATGAAAAACACCCATTTATCTCCCTAAATTTTTTCCAAAAAAACATTTTTTGGAACCCACTATGGGGTACATTTTTACAACACTCGTGAAACCCACATTTTGAAATAATGCTCCTGTTGGCCAATTTTGGCTCACATACAAAACTTTACTTGAAGAGGTTTATGGTATAAAAAGCCAAAAAAGTCCTTGTTAAGTAGAGGTTCCAAGAGTGAAAAGAGAAGATCATACTGTTTTCAAATATCTTTGAAACACTTTAAGCAAGCTTAAAGCGCTTTTTGTTGATCTTTGAAAAGTAATTGCTAAGATAGGTCTAGAATGGCAAATGGAGTGTTCCCAAATAGGTTTCATGGTGTCTGAGTAGTTCAAAATTGGGACATGTCATAGTATAGGTTTGAAAAGTTCATTCGAGCCTTGAAGATCAAGTGACATTTTCTCGCATAAAGTTCATAGGATCCTATGGGACAAAAAGCTAAGTTATACTTGGAAAAGTTTTCAACTTTATTTGGCTAAAATGTTAATATAATTATTTCAGGTTTTTGGCTAAGTTTTGAGTTTCAAGAAAATTAGCCAAGAAAAAATCCCAAAGACCCAAATATTTTATGCAAATTATCTAAGATAATTTCCTTGAGGACATATTTATTTCAGACAAAATGTTTGTAACAATAGTTCCAATAAAGATAAAAGATTGATGTAAAATATGACATAATGGTTTATCTTAGGGAAACTATTTGAGCAAAGTGATGTCTATGCAAGTGTCAAAATTAAGATCAGCAATCGACCTTTTTGGGTCCAAATATTGATGATCATATGAAAGCTAAATACATTGGCACACACATTAAATAATGGGCACACAAATGTCAAATTTAAGACAATAAAAATTCATTGGATTTCAAAGTATGACAACCTCATAGACATAAAATACAGTCGCATGGACATCATTGATGGGCATGTAGATCTAAAAATAAATATTGGGAAAAAATCATTGGAGTTTAAATTTGATGGCCATGTAGATTTCAAATATGGTCATATGGACATCAAATGATAGAAGTACAAATGTCAAAATTATCGCTCATGAAATAACCATTTTGTTTTAAATAGTGGGTCCTAACAGGTCTAATAATTGGTGTTTGATCATGTAATCAAGATCAACAACACGTGAGAAATTCAAAGAGTCAGTGGATCCTGAGAATAGATGCTTGGTTGACAAGTGACATGATCATGTTCAATATGGTAGAAGATTGATGAACCACATTTTATCATGAAAATTAGGATCACTGATGTGAGATAGAGTTAATAAGTCAATGACCTAAGTCAACAAGTGACAACCAATAATCAAATAAGTGAGTTTGGGATATTTTTTATGGAAGTTGATAAAGTAGTGTTGTACCTAAGTAAACAAATACATAAGGATCAAGCTCAAATGTGATCCAGGATAGATCTAGGTTGAACCAAAATGGGGACATCAAGACTAAACATTGCTAATAGAGATTTATAGAAATAAAATAGGTCTTTTAGACCTAACATAGACTAAAAAGGTGGTCGTTTGTTAAAAAATTGAGATCAAACACCTAGAAAATTTATTTTATCAATTAAAACTATAGGAATACTAATAGTTTGCATTGGTTTTATTCTATATTAGACCCAAGTTCAGATTCCCATGCAGGGGCAGATAAATGAGATATGGTAGGGGCTTCTCATCCTT
The DNA here is from genome assembly GCA_037957365.1 of Torreya grandis. Lineage (NCBI taxonomy): Eukaryota > Viridiplantae > Streptophyta > Pinopsida > Cupressales > Taxaceae > Torreya > Torreya grandis. The sequence goes on from JARHVA010006298.1 coordinate 435,154, forward strand.
TAACATAGTTATAATTTAGAAAATTGATGCTCAAATCATGCATGCCATGTATTTATGAGGATTTGGTCCTCATAATAAGTGACTAGTGCTAGATGGCATAGAAAATGAAAGCAAATGGATCTAGTGGTTATAAAAGCATTTTGAGCATTCAATTATTTTATGTAGATTCTAGAGGTTTTCCTTCATAGATGGATCATAACTCATTATGATAAACTGATCTTATCTTCTTATGGATATCTCAGGTAATGAGAATGAATTTAAGAACTAATTGAAGCTAATGTAAGTTGACTGTTGATGATGGACTAATCATGATTGAACCAAAATATGGTGGAACATCCCTTGAAAGCTAACTACTTATTGATTGTTCTTAGAATGTGCTCCCTCTTCTCTCTTATCCCCTTTTCCTATATTATCCCTTTCTCTTCTCCATTATAAGGGTTCTTAGATTTTAGAATTTTCATCTTTATAGGAGACAAGGATAGTCATTTGGCCTCTTTCAAAAGGGTGCTTATTTGAATAGGCTAAAACCTATTAACATATTGTAATAACTACCTCTTGAAGTATTGATATTAAATCTACCTATCTCTTACCTTTGATTAGTTCTTAGGTATGCTTGCGCATGATGAATTCATGAAGGAGACTCTTCGTAGTTCATTATCCTTCTATTTGTTTGGATTAGTATTTTGCCTAAACCTTTTCCATGAAATACTTATACAATTGGCGAGATTGTGAGGTTGTGTGAGCTAAAATTATCTTATGTTGATCTAGTTTGGGTTCAAGATTGTGTGAGTGTCCATTTAAGTCTGCTACATCACCCTAGTTAACTTTCTTAGGATCCCTTATCCCATTTATAACCCTTTTTTTATGCAATTATTATTTTTAGGTGAGCATCAAGAGGAAGTTGACCTTATCTAGAGGTTCAACCCTACCATAGATGACCCATAGCCTAGGGTTATCCCAATATTATGTCTCAATTGGAAGGAGCTTAAAGAACCCCCTCCAAGGGTGTAGATTGAGTCCATAATAATTTCTAGCATGTCCAATGGGACTAAGGTCCAAAGTAATGGAAGGATTTTTGGTGTTTTTCTTCTACATAACAGCCTTTAGAGGCATTTTACAAACATCAATGGCAACTTTGAGCATCTATTAGCTTATTAAGTAGCCTAATGAAGTGCCTAATCATCATAATCTAGTATGTATAATTAATCACCTTTTGAGAAAAATGTTTATTCTTTGCCTTAGTATCTTTCATATCAAGTTATAAATGTTTATAGGTTCACCCCAAGTAGTTCTCAAGATTTAATGTAACAACCTTTTTAGGCTCAAAGTGTCCCTAATTTTTCCCTAAACCAGTCCATTTCAAGTTGGATGAAAATGATCTCAAGCTATCCAAGGTATATGATAAACCTTAATACATAGAGGGGAGATGGTCAACATATATCTAACCAAATCATTCATGACATAAGAGGTGAATTATAGCTAATGAAAGAGAAATGGGCACCTATTGAGAGAGCAAATTTGAAAAACCTCTCAAGTGAGATGTTAGATATAAGTGGTTACATTAAAAGCATTGAGGATAAGCTAAGAAGCCTTGAAGAACAATAGGTCCTACTCCATCAACCTTATGTATCTTCAAATACACTACCTTAGCCATCATGTATGCCACCCATCCTCTCCCAAATAACTACTCCAAGTGATCCCTCTTATGTTCAACGTTCTTCATGTGCTCCTCAAACTTTCCCTTCTTGGAATTTAATCCAAGCAAGCCTTAAAATAAATAAGCATACTATTGTGGAAAAACCTATTGTTGATATCTAATATCCCACTTATCTTCCTCAATAATCCTCTTTTATCTCATACCATCCCTCTTGTGTTCTTGATCTTCATGAGGCCATTGACCACCTTAAAGAGAGGATTTTCAAAGAGAATATAGATAGACAAATCAAGGAAGTAGAGATAAAAATGAGGAAAGAGGAAGAGATTATTAATTAAGAAAAGGAAGTCATTTCCTACACATTCCCCTCATAGAAATTACTCAAGGAAGGCATGCATAAAAATAAGGAGGTATTAGTCATGAAGGTCTAGGAACCGGTTCAAGAAAAAGATGTTTCTTTCTACACATTTCTCTTAAGGAAGTCAATTTATAAAGGATTTAAAAAACATGAGGTGCTAGTTGAGGTAGTTCAACAGGAAATTTTGGAGGAGTAGGTTATGTAAAGATCAGATCAATAAACCATAGCTTAGTTCAATGAGTTGGGTGTGTAAGAGTTCTTAAACTCTCTCTCCTTCCCTTAAGAGCTACTAAAGATACCATTCAAATTGTTTAGCTAGAGGGACACTCTCCTAATTTTCAAGTAAGGATAACTTCTTCACCCTCCCACCAACTCCCTTTTGGAGAAAGAACCTATTTTACTAAAGATAGAGGAGGAGCTTGTAGTCATGAGTGAGCTTGAATAGGACAAATTAATTATTTATGATGAAGAAATTATGATATGCATCCCATTTCATAGGGGGAACATGTTTTATCTTTCAACTTGTAGGATCTTGATGAGAAATAAGAGGACAACATTCATGAACCTATTATGGAGGTTAAGGGTAGGTTGATTGATTTAGATGATCAATGGAAGAATTTGTGCTTGGATTTATTAAGTGAAACATAACAACATAATGTTGCAAACTTGCCTAAAGAGGACAATACTCAATATGAACATAAGGTAGACCTTGAATGGAATATTGAAGGTCCATTCTACATAAATGAAGAAGAAGATCAGAACTAGGAACCAGAGGTTGGTCCACTTCAAGATGAGTTGTAAGTTGAAGAAAGCCCTGGTATGTTGGAGCTAGAGGAAAGAAGATCAGACCTTGAGTAGGACAAATGTGATGTGTTGAACCTTGGATGGTCAGATCAAATCTCATTTTTAGTTGAAAACCAAGATGAAATATTGAATTAGGTTGATGAAGGAGACATCTCAAATGCTTAATAAATGTAGTTTGAGAATCATACCAGTGATGATCCTGAAGAGTTATGTTAATGGTTCAATGTTATAACCAAAGAATTTGAAGAGGCTAAGGGACATTTTATTATTATATAAATCTATGAACATGATACTCTAAGCATGAACAATCCTAATTTACACAAAGACAAAGTAGAAAAACATGGTCTTTTTGAACCATTAATTGAACCAAGCGAAGTTGCTCCCAAGAGCCTAAATGAAGTCTTCATGCAAGGGTTTCTCAAGAGTGATGAGAAACATCAAGTAAGTGATCCATAGTCTAACATGAACCAATATTAGATGACTTGGATCACTATGTATACATTGGAGACATGTTTATTCCATTTCATCCATTGGAGAACACATCAAAAGGATTGGCCTTTAAGCTGCCTAGTTCACCAATTCTATTACCTCCAAAGCAAGGCATTTTTCATCTTGATTTGTTACAAGTGGATGCAACTAGAAGTTTCCCATTTGACCCAGGTGGGAGGTGATTGTACATTGAAATATTGTACATAGTATTTTAGTTGTATTTTATTTCCTCTAAGTGTCTAATGCATGTTCCTTTCATGTCATGTGTTTCCTTTTCCAAAGTGCCTTGGGAACTTTATTTTGTTTTATTTATTTTGGTCCTTATTGCTTCAAAGAGGGGATTTTTAGGAAAAGGTTAGCCTTGTATCAATTTCATTTAATTGTAAGTTAGACTTGACTCAATTCCTAATGGATTAGACAAGGTAAATGGCATGGGTTTTTGAGCATAGTAGGAATGCTTCACTAAGATGTCACAAATAATGTTGGCCAATTTTGGCCCATATATAAAACTTTACTTGAAGAGGTCTATGGTATAAAAAGTTGAGTAAAGTCTTAGTTAAGCAGAGGTTCCAAGAGTTAAAAGAGAAGATAATAGTGATTTCAAAGCTTTTTGAAACATTTTAAGTAAGATTAAAGTGTTTTTTGTTGATCTTTAGAAAGCAATTTCTAATATAGGTCTAGAATGGAAAATGGATGGTTCCTGATTAGGTTTTATAGTGTCTAAGTAGATAAAGTTTAGGACACATCATATTACATGCCTCAAAATTTCATTCGAGCCATGAAGATGAAGTAGTTGTTTCTCTCATAAAGTTTAGAGGAGCCTACAAGACTAAAAGCTAAGTTATACTTGGAAAAGTTTTCAACTTTATTTGGATAAAGTGCTAATATAATTATTTCAATTTTTTGGCTAAGTGTTGAGTTCCATGAAAAAAATGTTCCATGGCAAAAATCCTAAGGACATAATTATTTTTGGAAAATTGGGCGAGCAAAAATCTTGAAGATCCAAATCTTTCAAGATAATTTACTTGAGGATATACTTATTTCATATAAAATGTCTATAGTAATGGTTATGACAAAGATAAAAGACTAATGCAAAAGCTCCATCAGAATGGTTTGGCTTGGAGAAATTTTTTTGGTAGAGTGATATCCATACAAGTGTCAAAATTAAGCTTAGTGATTAAACTTTTAGGGACTAGAGATTAACAGTTACATAAACATTAAATACTTTTGCACATATGTCAAATAATGGGCATGTGAATGCCAAATTTTAGACATAACAAAGATCCACTTGATTTCAAAGTGTGAGAGCCTCATGGACATCAAATATGGTTGTATAGACATCAAAATAAATCTTGAGCAAAAAAAAACATTAGAGTTCAAATTTGATGGTCACACAAATGTAAAATAAAATTATGTAGACATCAAATGATGGGAATACATATGTCAAAATTAGACCTCATGAAATAAACATTTGGTTTTAAATAGTGGGTCCTAGTAGATTTAACATTGGTGTTTAATCATGCAATCAAGATCAATGACATGGAAGTAAGTTAAAAAATTAGTGTATCATGAGAATGGATGCATGGTTGACAAGTGGTATGAGCACATTCAAATTGGTATAAGATTGATGAAGCACATTTTATCATGTAGATCAAGATCAATGGTGCAAGAGAGAGTTACTAAGCCAATGACCTGAGTTAGAAAGAAATAACCAAAAAGCAAAGAATTGATCCTAAGACATTTTCAACAGAAGTTGACAAAGTAGTTTTGGACTTGGTCAAAATAAATACAAACGGACTGAGCTCGAATGTAATCTAGGATGGATCTAGGTTGAACCATAATGGGGAAACCAAGACCAAAAATTTCTAGAAAAGATCTATAGAAATAAAATAGGTCTTTTAGAGCTAGAAAAGACCAAAAGGGTGGTAGCTTATTGACAAATCGAGATAAAAAACCTAGCAAGTTTATTTTGTTGATTAAAACTATAGGAAAACCAATAGTTTAGAGTGGTTTTCATCTATAGTGGACCCATGTTTAGATTCCCATGTAGGGAAAGATAAATGAGACATGGTAGGGGATTATCAACCTTCAACATAGCCATAGCTTGATAAATTGGTACTCATAACATGTATGGCATGGCTATATTAGTTTCAAGATATGAGGATATGATACTCATAATAAGTTTCAATTGGAAGTTGGTGTGGAAAATGAAAGCAAATGGATCTAGTGGTTAAAGAATCAATTTGAGCATTTAATTATTTTATGAAGCTTCTAGATATTTTCCTTTGTAGATGGATCATGACTCATCATGTGAAACTGATTCTTATCTTCTAGTGAATCTCTTGGCTAATGAGAATGAAATTAAAGACTAATTGAAGCTAATGCAAGTTAACTATTGATGATGGAATAGTCATGATTGGATCAAACGATGGTGGAGCATCCCTTAAAATCTAGTAGATCATTTATTGTTCTTATAATGTGCTCCCTCTTCTCTCTTCTCCCCTTCTCTTATATTATCCCTTTCTTTTCTCCATTGTAAGGGTTCTTAGACTTTAGAATTTTCATCTTTGTAGAAGACAAGGATACTCATTGAGAATCTTGAAAAAGGGTGCTCATTTGATAAGGCTAAAACCTATCAAAATATTATAAGAACTACCTCTTAAATTAATAAAATTGATTCTTTTCCTATATCTTGCCTTTGATTAGTGCTTAAGTATGCTTGTGCATGATGAAATCTTGAAAGATAATCTTCCTAGTTAATTATCCTTTTGGTTACCTCTTTTAAAGTGCTTTCAAGTCATTACAGGTCTAAATTAGTGTTTTGCCTAAACCTTGTCCATGATATACTTATTCAATTAGTGAGATTGTGAGGTTATATGAGATAAAATTGTCTTATGCTGATCTAGTGTGGGTTTAAGCTTGTGTGAGTGTCCATTTAAGTTTAGTGCATCACCCTAATTAACTTTATTAGGAGTCCTTATCCCCTTTCTAACCATTTTCCCTATGCAAGCATTAGTTTTAGGTGAGCATCAAGAGGAATTCAACCTTCTCCAAAGGTTCAACCCCACCATAGGTGACCCATAGCTTGGGGTTATCCTAATATTATGACTCAATTGGAAGAGGCCTAAATAACCCCTTCCAACGGTATAGATTGAGTCCATAACATATAACATGTCCATATTACTTTACCATCAAATCAAGGACCACTCTATAAACCTAAAATGGATTTGGAGTAGTCTACATAATTAGATATCATTTCAAATAATAAACAAATTACTTAGGATTATGATATAGTTTTAATAATTTAGTTTTGAATTATTCTAGTTATTTTTAATCAAGAATCAGACCATAGAGAAAGAACAAAAATAATTATTGAATGTAGATAAGCCCATAGAGCTTGATAAGTAACTTGAAATTAGTAGATTTTATTTATGACCATTTCAACTATTTAAAATCCTTATCATCAACCTAGTTTGAATCAAATAGAAACTAGAGAAAAAGACATTGATTTGAGTCTTTGAAAACTATCCTAGGATAATAAAACAAGTTATATCCAATTAAAAATTGTCATTATAGTGATAAACATAGAAGAATATCATATTGTTATTACCTAAATAAATATTGAGATTATTTAAATAAGGAAAGTATGAATACAAACACAAAAATTAGTTAATATAGATATTTAAAGACTTTATGCAGTAATAATATATTATAATGGCCATTTGTGTATTCTAAGCACTAGTACGTCAATTTATTATCAATTTGTTAAGTCAGACTTAATAAGATATTTTATTAGATTTGAGATCATTTATGTGAGATAATATAATTAGTTAAATATAATTTAATAGATATATTGAAGTATTATAAGAAAAATAAGGTCATGTCATTTTGGCACAAAGATCTGAAGCACTAGCTACATGTAGAGTTCAACAAAGAGCACCGGCTCAAAGAGTTATTCAAGTTAGACCAAATCATTATCAACATTAAAAATAGGTAGAAAGGAGATTCACTAGGTATAGTAAGTTAAAAAGCGAAATTGATCTTTTTTATTAGTTATAATGAGCTTAAAATTTTAAGTTAAATCTTAAACATAAAATTAAACTCAAAATAATGGTCAATCTTCCCACAACTCCTAATAAAGATAAATAGTTATAAGGAAGAAAAATCATCAGTCAAGTTCTTGTTTTACCAGGTGTTGTACCATTATAAGTAGTCTTTCCAATCATGGCTCAACCTTGGGATAACATAATTCATCCGTTGGCTTTGGGATAATTACATGAACTTTTGAGAGGTTCATGGAAGAAGTTTTCAAAGTTATCAGATGATGATAAACAACATATATATTAAGATATGATTGATTTATATATAAAATGTGGAATTTTAGGTGTTAAACATGAAGATATTATAGTACGACTATTTTTTGAAACTCACCATAATGGAGATATAGATTGGTTTTATCATCTTTTTCCAAGAGTGATAACTAGTTAGAATGATATGAAAACAAAGTTTGAAAATATATTCAAACTAGTAAAAGATGCACACATTATTGTCTCAATTCACTTAGATGAAGAAAGAAACTTATGAATATATGAAGTATTTTTAGGTAAATTTAATAAGATACTTCATAAAATACCAATAACTTCTATGTCAATAGATGAAAATAAAAAATGCTTCTTTATCAATTCTCAATTGCTAGATTAAGTTATTAATTGAAAATGGATAGAGTAGTTGATTTGAATTTAGTCCAAATGTTATCCATCAATGTTGAAGATGATATGATAATGGATTGAAAATTAAAGAACGAACCATTAAAAGGTAAGACACAAAGTTTAGGTTAGTCTTCAACTGAACAAATTTTGTAAAAAGTGGCTAATGATATAACTACTTTGAAGAAGTAATTACCTCAAAAACCATCATTAATATTCACCAAGATATTTCCAAAATAAGTTAAATGAATTTTCAAGGGAATCATCATTGATTGTAAGCTCCTTAGAAAAATATTACACTAGAATCCTATCTACAAAAAAATATAAATCCACCTATGAACACCATTTTAAAAATAGAGTACATATTTGGGTATCAAGAAATTGAATAAAAAAATGAAGTGAAAAATATAGATCCTCAATAATGTGAAATTGAATAACCTGGTGGTTACTCCACAAATGTATTCTTGGAATATAATTTATATGTAGATGATTATGAGGATAATGTTGGATACATTAACAGTCAATCATTCATAATTTTAATGAGAGCTCAAAACCAAAAAAAGCAACAAAGTTGATACGAGGAATCTACAAAATTCATTTTTTTATGAGGAACACTAACTCATATTCAAATAAAGGGTAAACAAATAATAGAGAAAATAAGTGAGATCCTCTTGACTTTTTTATTGGATATCCAAAGGGTAATTATCCTATTAATAATAATGTTAATATACTAAGCTTGTAGAATACTCTTTTTTTCTAGCCTATCTCCCTTTGATATAATTGAACATGTTAATAAAACTAAAATTTAGATGTCATAAGATAAATAGTTGAGGGCATATCTAGATCAACTAGATAGGTTAGTAGAATTTATAAAAGGAAAAAATCCCACTCAAAAAAAGGCTAATGTCAAAGGAATATTAGCTACTCTACCTTCTTCTAATCCAATAAAATCATGGCTATCGTAAGTTTTAAGTCTAATAAATTTTATCCCTTTTACATTTCCTTATTCCTTAATGGATGTAAAGTCAATAACTACATAATTAACACAAGAACCTTATATAATTTAATGACTACCAAAGTTGTTCATGCTCTTGGTTTAAATAGTATAAAGACTTTTGGCCAATGTTACTCAATGGAAGCAAATAAAGTTACACTTATTGGTCAAATCAAAGGTTCCCAAGTTACCTTAGTATCTTTTCCATAGAAGAGGATTAATATCAACATTCTAGTAACTAATATCGTAGCTATGTATGGTGTTATTTTAGGGAGATTTTTTTTCAAGAACTTGGTGGTGAAATTTAGTTAGAATTTTTGCATGCAATGATCCCAATCAAAGGATTGAAACAATGCCTTGAATCATAATTTAAAATAAATTATACAATGAAAAAATTATATGGTCTTAGGGATAATATCATATATGAAGATGTAGGTATAGGCAATTATTTGTTGATGTCAATTTTTTTTTGGATATGTTATAAATCATGGAAATTAGTCCCAATGAAGTCTAGACATTGGAATTCAATGGTAGTTTTTCTTCAATAGGATCTGGTGGATGAATTATTAAGATATCCTTGAATAAGTAAATATTTTATTTCTATTACAAATTGTAGTTCAAATTTATTAACATAGCTGTAGAGTATGACTCACTCTTACTTGGGTTACATGTTGTAAAATAAATGTGAATTAAAAAATTTGAAAGTGTTATGAGATGCATAACTTGTTAAATAGATCAAAGTATAATATTAGGTAAAAAATGACCATTTAAGACACTGTAGTAATGAATTATAGGATAATATAGAATATTTTGATGCATTCTCTATTCATTCTATCCCTAGAGAAAATAACTCCATGGAAGATACACTTGGAGTATTAGATTCATTGTTGATTCCACATTTAGAAGTTGGTATATATAAATACATAATTAAATTGATGTATTAATCTAGTACACCAAATAATTTAGAGTATCAAAAATTATTCAATGATGATCAATAGATCATCTCATGTTTTGAAAAATATGATATTTTAATAAATCTATATTTTGAAGGTAGTGATTTATCATACAAATAATCTTCTTTTCAAACTCAGAAAGAAGGCATTGATAAAGAAAAAGGTAAAGAAGAGGTAATCAAACTAAAAGGGAATAATATTCTTAAAGTCTTGGTATGATTGGAAGAAATTTTTGACAAGCATGATAGATTCATCAAAAAGAAGATGTAGAAATATTATCTCAATTTAGAAGACTATGGGAAAGTGAACCTTAGCTCTGATAATAACCTAGGATAGTTAACCCCAAGAAATGGTGTTCACCAAAATAAAAGAGGAAATTCATTAGCATATTTTGAAAATACATTTAAATTATTTCATATTAATATGAAGATATCAAGCCTTTTCATCTAAAATAAATATAACATACAGTTCCTATAAAAATCAATGTCAAACCATTAAAGTAGAAGCAAAGACAATATAATCTAATGATTAAAATGATATTTTTTGTATAAATTCATAAAATGTTGAATGCATAGATTATTTTACCTATTCATTATTCAACTTGGATTGGTCACATTATCTCAGTGCACAAAAAGAATGGAGAAATACAAATTTGTGTAGACTTCAAGAAATTGAATCATGTTTCTCTCAAAGATAATTATCCATTGCCCATCATGGATCAATTTCTCTAGGATATCATAGGTCCTGAAATGCTATCAATTTTGGATGGTTTCTCAATATATAATCAGATCAAAGTTGATAAATAAGATCAACACAAGATAAATGTTACAACCCATGGGCCATTTTTTCATATCAATGAATGCCATTTGGATTGATTAATCCATGAGCTACATTTCAAAGAGTTATGGATATTTGATTCAAATATATAAAGAAAATATAATTATGGGGGTACTTATATGACCTAATAGTGGTCTTAAAAAAGAGATAAGATCACTATGAACAACTTGAGAAAGTATTACAAAAGTGCCAATTGCATGGTATTTCTCTCAATACTAAAAAGTCAATTTATGGGGTAAATAAAGGGAAACTTCTTGGGCACATTGTCTCCAAATAAGGAATTAACATTGATCTAGAAAGAGTTGAATCAATATAAAAATTATCTCTACCAAATATTAAACTAGGTGTACATTCATTCTTTGGGAAAATGATTTTATTAATGAGTTTCATTTTACATTTTATAGAACTCACCATACATATTTATAATATGATGAAATGGAAACCCTCCTTTAAATGGAATAATGTGGAGAATAGGCATTCAATAAAATAAAAGATACTATTTCTTGTGTATTAACTTTGGTTTGTCTATATTTTAAAAAAGAGTTTATCATTTAATATTATACCCTAGAACACACTCTTTTAGCTATATTTGTTCATAATAATGATGAAAGTATTGAATCTCCAATTGATTTCATGATTTTTACTATGAAATATTATGTATTTAAATATTATCTTGAAGAAAAACATGCATATGTAGTTGTATAAACTATCAAATGGTTCATATACTATATTCTACATTCACATTCCATTGTGATGGTGCCAAGTACAATGGTCAAGGCTATTCTGACTCAACAAGAACCAGAGACTAAAATAAATAACTGGATAACTAAGGTTTAGGAATATGATCTCAAAATTAATCACACAAAATTTGTTCAAGGAAAAAAATTATGTCAACTCATAGTAGAACAAAAAGATTCTTAAATAATCTCTTTAATAGAATCTAATATCAAAATAAAGAGGATCTTCCCTTTGTATTTTTTTATAGATTATACTAATGAATGGTTCAATGATATTGATTTATTTATAGCATATAAAGAATGTACTTTTCAGTTTGATGCCAAAAAATTTAGAACACTCAAGTTGAAGGGTAGAAAGTACATAATCTAGGATGGTACATTGTTTTAAAAGAGCATTGATAGTTTTTTCATGAGATGTGTTAATGGTAAACAATAAAAGAATCTCTTCAAATCATTTCATGATCAAGATTGAGGTGGACACTTTTATTCTATAGTGACAAATTAAAATATCTTAAGAGCTCATTAATATTGGCCAACACTATTTAAAGACTCATATGAATGGGTAAGAAAATGTGAAGTTTGTCAATAACTTGTTGGATGACCAAGGCTTGAAACATTTCCTCTCAAGCCAATAGTGATAAAAAAAGATTTAAAATAGTGGGGATTGGTTGTTATTATAAATTTGAACCCTAACTCAGGTGAGGGACATACATACATTCTCATTATTATATGCTACTTCACAAAATGGGTAGAATCCATCCTAGTCAAGTAGATAACTTCATAAATTATTTGTAAATAAATCAAGGAAAACATCTTGGTAAGATATGGCGTTCCACAAAATATAGTTATAGAAAATGCTTTAAATTTTTGTTCTTTAGAATTGATTGAATTTTTATATGACTACATGATTTCTTTATCCCATTCTCTTGTCTATTATCACCAAGGAAATGATCAAGCTAATTCAAGCAATAAGAATTTGGTCACTATCATTCATAATTTAATCGATGAGAATAAAAAGAATTAGTACAAGAAGTGGTATGATGCATGTGGGTAGATACTATAACATTGAAGAAAGTTATAGGTATTTCCCCATTCCAATTGCTTTATGAGATTGATGTGATAATTCTAACAACACTTGAATTGCTTGTACTTTAGTTGGTTAGATCCATTAAAATTTTAGAAATTTGATATTTCCTTAGATAAAATAATTATATATTTGAATAATATTGAAGACAATAGATCTCAAGTTGTCAAAAAAATTGCCAAGCATTAGGTCAAGTTAAAGTCCTTTTGATAAAAAAAATAAAAAGAAAGGATTTTTATGTAAGATATTTTGTTCTTCGATGGGATAAGTGCAAAGAACAAAATGTAAGTCATGGAAATATTTGACTCTTTATGGATGTGCCCCTTCAAAATCAAACACTTCTACGGAGACAACACTTTCTACTTAACCTATCATGATGGAACACATTTTCCATTTCCTTTACAAAGGTAAATGTATAAAACATTACTTCAAGTGAAAGCATGTAATCCCTTGCATGTAATTATGTATATAATAATTTTGGTTGTGTTTCCCCTTCTATTGTTCCTTTTGGATTATTTTGTGTTGAGCCATTTTGTTTCATGTCTTTCTATTTGTTAGTTGGTTCTCTTACCTCTTAAATATTATACTTTATAATGCACTTGTATATGAAACCAAAGTATGAAATTCTTCTCTCATCCTTGTAATTCAAAATCCCTAGTTAGAGCCAATTGTTATCCCAAATTTTTGAATGGAAGTTAAAAAACTAAGAATGCTAAATATTTTGAATGCAAATAGTTAATTTTAGTCAAATATGGTTAAAGTTATCATCTATAAATCAAAACATACTATCTGAATAATTAATTATCAAAAGTCAATAATTAATCAAAAATTTGAGAAAAAATTAAAAGTGTAACATTGGCTACGTCTTTAACCTTGTCAGGTTTGGTTAGCTACTAAACACACCCCAAGAATCTACCTATTGCATAACAAGCTTTCAAAACTTGAAATATGCTTGAACAAATATCATAACTTGATTATGTTTGAGTACATGTCAAAACCCAATTTATGTTTGAGCACATCTCAGATCGTGATATCCCTACAGGCACACCCTTTAGATTCTAACTTGTGTCTCTACACATGTAGAAACTTGATACACTACCAAACTATCCTGCGGATCTCAGCATATGCTCATACACCCCAATATTTACATAATTATTTCACATGATTTATCCACCTGCATGAGGGTTTATAGGTTATCTTTAACTCTTTGATTTCCCATTTTTGATTTATTCTACTCTACTACCACTTTTAATCTTGTATTCCCATGAAATTTGACATTTTATGGGTTTGTCAAGTCAAATTGTTTCCAATCAAAAGTATCTAGGGATTGTTTTTGACAACTTTAGATTGATATTCATAGGGTTTCATTATTATTTGATCTTTTTATCAAGGTTTTCCTTCAAAAATTCTCCAAAATATTTTTGAGAACTTAGTCTTTCATGGTGAAACATGTTGAGGTTTTTTACTTATCCATACATCATTTGGGTCCCAATCCTATAATAGACACATTGGAAGATTCTAAAAATTTCTAAAACATCTATCAAATTTAATGAGTTTCTCAAGCCACCAACACATTTTGAATCTTACCTGAACACCTATCAAGATATGGTACTGTGTCAGACATTTCATTAGACTTTGACATCTAACAATGAAAATTTTAGAACCTAGTCAATTGTTTAACACACCATTGGATTTTGATCACCTATAGAGCACACCACCAGATCTTAGACCTATTTAAAATACACATGTAGACCCCATATGCTACCTAAATACACCCAAAACCCCACTTTCTACTTAAAAAATAATTTTTTTGACTCTCTTCACAAGATCAACTTGAGTTTTGGTTTTTTTACATGAAGGTGATTTTCATCAGATGTCAGCATTCAGGACCCCAATAAAAGATATTTATAATTAAATCACCCTAAATAATACCCCTCAAAAAAAGGATCTCTAATTATAATAAGACATAAACATGAAGTATCAATTGCAAAGGGTTGTTCCACCTTCACGCCTAGATTGAAACATTGAAAAAATAATAGATACAAATCTAATTCACATCAACATGGAATATTTATGGAATAGAATCAATGGAGTCCATAAGATAGATTATGGACAAAACATACATGATATTGGATTAACTTAAGCAACTACCTTTGCTATTTTAGTACAGTGCCTAGAACTAGTACGAATAATGGCTAAGCACTATGATGTAGAAAAGAGGGAAGTAAAGAATCCAAAAAGAGAAAATATATTATGCTTAGGTCTAGAGAATATTGATCATATGCTATAACTACCTAATAGGCAAGTATTTTTTAATTTAATTCCCATATTTGCTCAACAATTTTAGAATTCCAATACAAGTTCTTGTTCTAAATGGGTCAACAAGTAATGATTGACTGAAATAAGGAAAACATCAACAAAACTTCCTAAGAATATTTATAGATTTAAATTAATGAATGAAATTAGTGATATGTGATTTAACCTTTTAGGGTTTTACAAGTGTGTACTTACCTATGTTTGGTTAAGGGGATGAGATGTCTAAATTAGTGAAATAAATTGCAATAATTAAGCTACTATTTTTTTTATGATTTTGACCTTGTTTGAATTTCTATAAATAGCAATAAATAGGGATAAATAGAGACTTATCTAAAAATTGACTATTATAGATGATCTAGGTTCTAAAATTAGAGATCTAGGTAGTAGTTTGTGTCACCAATAAGATTTTTATTCTCATATATTCATTAGATAACAACACCTAGTTTGGATAGCAATGCCATCTATGTGTAGTGTCCCAAATGTGGGGCTCATATCCCATTTGTGATATTATTCTTATTTTTGGAAAACACTTGTGCATGTGTTTATATGTTATGTTCCTGTAAGACTAAAACCTATAGTTCTATATTATACCTATAAATATTGATTTAGTATACAAACCCTAGTTCTCTTTGAAAGTATGATATGAACAAGAATTGAGTGTGTATTAGTAGGATGGACTAGACATCCTTAGCACCCCACTATGTAGAGATTCGCTTATATACCAATAATCCCAAGAGGGATCAAGTCCATTTTAGTTCTCCCACCTAGTACTTGATGTATGTGTAAGTAAAATCTAGAATGAGAGTGGACTTGAATGCATTTAATTTGATTAAGATTTAAATTTATTGAAAACTAGACTTAGGGTTGTTGTAGATGATAGTATTCATAAAGTAGGGTGGAAAAAGGATAAAGTACCTTGATTTTGCACAACTTTATCCTTGGTTTCAATAGATTTTGTATTTATTTTA
Source organism: Torreya grandis (assembly GCA_037957365.1). Classification (NCBI taxonomy): domain Eukaryota; kingdom Viridiplantae; phylum Streptophyta; class Pinopsida; order Cupressales; family Taxaceae; genus Torreya; species Torreya grandis. The sequence continues at coordinate 451,054 of JARHVA010006298.1, forward strand.
CATTTACTAAATAGAGGTGGATTGGACTTGTATTTCTAGGGTTATGTTACTTCTATGGATAATAAAATGAGCTTAGGCCAACCTTAGGAGGGGCACACATTTGAAGAAATATCTATTGGGAAGAGCTGGAGCTAAAGATAGTAGCACCTAGTTGGGGACACTAGTGCCATATGGTTGTAGTATCCCAAATGTGGTAGTAATGTCCTTTGTATATACGAATAAGTAATTTGGATTAGATTTAGGGATGATAGTTTTGGGATTATATCATGACTAGATTTAAGTGATTGAGGTTTGTTGAATGACTATAAATGTAAGTCTAAGGCTCTATAATAGGTATATGGCTAGCCTAAGGATAAGGTAACTCAAGGGACACTCTTAGCTTGATTTGCTTTGCAAACCCTAGTTATATTTACAAGTATGATATGAGAAAGAATTTAGTGTGTGTTAGTAGGATGGAATGGACATCCTCAACACTTCATTATGTAGAGAGTTGCCTACATAACAATAATCCAAAGAGGGATCAAGTCCAATGTAATTTTCTCACCTAGTGCTTAATGTATGTGCAAGTGAATGCTATATTGAGAGTGGCCTTGAATGCCTTGAATATGCTTAAGTTTTAAAATGCTCAAAAACTAGACTTAGGGATATTTTAAATGGTAGTATTCAAAAAGTATGATATAATAGGGATATAGTACCTTGATTTTGCACACCTTTAACTTTGGTTTGAATAAATTTTGCATCTATTTTCCATTTACAAAATAAAGGTGAATTAGAATTTTATTTATAGGGTTTTGTTGCTTGTGCACATAAGAAACGAATCTTAGGCTAACCTTAAGAGGGGCACACATTTAAAAAAATATCCATTGGGAAGAGATGGGGATAATTAAAATAACACCTAGTTTGGGAAACTAGCACCATGTGGTTGTAGTGTCCCAAGTGGCACTAATGTCCTTTCAACAGAATGGAAAGCAATTTGGATTAGATTTAGGGATGGCATTTCTAGGACTATATTTTGACTAGTTATAGGTGACTGAGGTCTATTGAATTAATATAAATGTAAGTTTAACGATCTAGAATATGTCTATAATTATCCTAGGGATATGATAACTCAAGTAACACTCTTAACATTTAGTTACCATTTTTAGGTGATTATATTTATTGGGAGATTGGTGGTAGTGATGTGTTGTCACTGATGTCAAGTGGAATTGGTGATGACAAAGTGATATGAGAGTTATCTTAATCTAATATGCATGAATCTTGGAGAGAGAGAATTTGATGTGTTCTTGGTATGATCCTATCAGGAGAAGTTTTCTCATATGGTCTTTAGGTGGAGTGCAAGTCATCTTATGCCTTGTGGGCTTGATCATGTATGGTCGTATATAGAGGTAAGTGTTGTATGAATTTCATGTTATTAGTAGGTGATTATAGTGCCTGTATTAAGTGAATTGAAGATATATAAGGTGTTATGAGCTTAATGGATAAGTTTTCAAGTACCTTTAAGAGGTAAGTTGGCCTAGTGGTTCTAAGCTTAATAGGCAAGGTGGACTAATGAGGTCCTTGCGAATAGTCACGAAGAAGATCCAGCTTGGTAGAGCTTAGTATGCTTGAAATATAAATTTTGGACATGTATAGGATGTTGAGAGGTTAAGTGTATGGTTTTTAAGAGGTGGCTAGTGGTATGAAAGATAGTTTGGCCATTGTCCTAGGTGGGCTTGTGAGGCCTTATGAAGGGTCATATGGTGTTTTCAGGATGATGAAGCTTGTTGTTTCATGAGAGATGGTCATGAGATTTTGTCTAAGCATGTTTATTAGGTCTAAAGGTAGATATTGAGATAGAAATTTAGAAATATGGTTTAGAAGCTTCAAAGAAGGCTCAAATGGTGTATTTTGAGCACGAGAGGAAAGTTTTAACACTCACTAGTTCATGTAGACTTTGGATGGAGACCTAAGCCTTTTTGGAGAAGTGGAAAATGGACCTAAGAATCCTGTCCAAGTGTTTTTTAGTGGATTGAGGGACAAATATTTATGAACATTAATTAAGAATGTAAATTGGTTAGAAACCTTTATAAACCCTGATAATGGAATGATTAGAGAGATATTGCTAGAAAGTACCCAGAATGGATTGTTTGACCAAGTTTGACTATTATAAAGTATAGAGGATTCCTATAAGAATCTCTAAGTGGTAGTGGTGTGTTAGGGTAGTGAGTAAAATGTACAAAAATATGCTTGTTTCTGAATATTTTAATGTTATAGGTAGGGTTGACTCAGTCAATACATAAGAGTCATTGGAGCTTGAAGGTCAAGAATTTTTTATTGAGGTCTATGGATTCATTTGGGAAATTTATGTTCTCTATGTAAGTTATATAATTGAATAAAGTTTCCCTATCACTAATCTACTAGACAGTGAAAATAGTGACAAAAAGCCAGTATGAATGAGAATCCATTTAGGGATGGTGTGCAGGTGAGTAGGATTGGATCCAATGGTTTGGAGTATTTTTTTAAGAAATATGCCTTATGTTACCTTTATTGTAATTTGATTTTTATGACCATACATATTAAATAAGATTCCTTCAAGATGACTTATCTGAGTAATGAGGACAATAAAGAAGTATGTTTCATAGAATGATCTATATGTTTCATATATGACATTAGACCTCTATATGTTTGTTATTGTAAATGTTATAAGGTTTTTTGAGGATAAAATGAATTAATTTTAAGATCAAGAAAGTGTCTTCACAATTTTTATATTTCATATTCATCATGACTACTTTTTGGAGCTTGTAGGCAGTTTGGAATGGCCTATTTGGAGATGCTAGTTTGAGTTATTCTGAGTAGAGTTTTAGATGAGTGAGATCTTGGTGATACTTTAAGAGTGTAAAATATTTATTACATGTATTTTTTATTCATATTTTATCTCTATTTTGGTTGTATCAGTCAAAGGTCTTTGACTGAGTTTTTGGTGTGCATAACCAGTTTGAGTAATCAGTTTGTTTAAGCTGGTTTGGACCTATGTGAGCTATGTGAAAGTGAAAAAAGGATTTAAAGGTTGTTTTTAAGTCATGGAGGAAATATCCATGTTTTTTATTAAGGTTTTTTTTGATAAAATATTCTATATGCTTTAGTTCTATATGATAGTGTTTTATGGGTTTCTAGGCCTATTAGCGAGTAGCCTGAAAGGCTTCGTTCAAGGTATAAACTAGAGTTACAGATGTTGTATACCCATGTGGGAGTGATAAATGATATATTAGAGATATTTTTGATATGTTTAAATAATTGGTAAGTGATATTATTCATGAAGATGGTCATATGTGGTGAATGACCTATAAGGGCTAATGCATTAAGCCTAATTGAGATCTAAAGGAGGATTGAGCTTGTTTTGAAGTATGGATGACCTATGGAGTTTTTGAGTTGGATTTATGAAATTTATGAGGATATTTTATAATATAAATACAAGTATGTGAAGTATCTTTGCTGACCAAGATGGGTTAGATGAAAGAGTGGTATATATATTAGATATATTTGGCCTATTTGGAGTGTGTAAGAGACTGTGGACAAAAGTGTATAAAAGAGCTCAGTCAAAGAGTAGATATGGGTCATTAAGGACATTTAGAGGGTTTAGAGGATCAGTCTTTTTTGATTTATCATATTCATGAGCTAACAAGTCATTAGACCTAATAGTCTAAAGGGTGACTTGGTTGAGTGCATGAGATAAGAGTGCCTACTTGGAGAAGATAAGTATATTGTAGGTTTATGAGCTTCAAAAGGTCATCATCAGGTGTATAAGATATCAAAGTAATGTTGGAAATTATATCAGAGGTGGTTGAGTGGGTGCTTAATCACCTAGGGGTTGTAGCCTTCTTACTAGTTGGAGCTAGACTAAATTGAGGGGTGGATGCTCCTTGATCAATTAGATCTAGTCTAAAGTATCATGTTTGTATTATCATTATATTAATATAGTAAATTAATTTATTTAGGATTGATATTGGTTTTTCTCCCCTAGAAGGTTTCCCACATTCCTGATGTGTTCATTTGATGTATGCTCTTATTCATGTTTTGATGTTTAAGCTTTCATGTTGATGTATGATGAATGATTTTAAAGAATTGAATAATAATTTTTAACAATTGATTCACCCCCTAATATTAGTATCTACTCTAAATAATTGGTATCAGAGTTGGTCCTTCTTGAGGCTTAATCAGCTTGGAAGGTGATCTTGTGAGTAGCTTGGTTGATTATGTTTGCCTAGTCAGCTTGTTAGCAGAGTTGAAAGAGTTGTTGATGATCAGTATGGTAGACTTGTTTTTGTCATGATTCTTCATGTTTTCTAAGTTGTGATTTCAATATTGAAAGTTGCTCTAAGATGAAGATGGATGTCAAGAGTTAGATTATTCTTCACTCAAGCCAAGGTAAGTTGTTTGCTATTACAGAGGTTTATTCAAGCATGAGGGTTTGTCAAAAAAGGCATATTGCAATGGAGAAGAATTATGTTGAATACAAATCAAAAATCAAACCTAGGTTGACAAATAAAAAATACCTTGAAGTCATATTGAAAGACAATCATATTTGTGTTAGGTCTCTATGAGACTTAATGAGTGTATGAGAGCTAATGAAGATTTACATTAAGGGCATATTTATTGAAGATCATATTACATTAAAGGGTAGGGTAGAGACTCAATAATCTATATGAAGTCATTCCTCAGGTTCATGGATTGACTGTCTAAGGTGCTCATATGAAAGAGAGAAAATAGTGACCTAGTTTGCAAGTGAGAGAAAGAAACAAGAAATTCTTGAGGGTTGCAAGAAGAATGAAGTAGAGAAGATTATCATGACATGATAGGGATATGTTCTTAATGTGATTAGAGGTATGAATACCTAGTTTTTGGTTTTTTAAGGCTTGATGAGAAAGGAAGATGAAAGGTAGACTTAATTGATTGAAGGAGATTGTTGAAAGTGATCTTGAATGTTTTATGGTGAAAATCCTATTTCTTTGTTGTCAAGGTAACCTTAAAGGTCATAGAGGAGTATGATGACATCTTGAATAATTTCAGGTTGACAGTTGTTTTTGAGTTTCTTTTTATAATTCAAATTTCTCATAACAAGGTCTTAACTGTGAGGATAAGGTTGATTCTTTGAGTTAATTTAAAGGACTTTTATGAAGAGATCAATGGACTAAGAGGTTGGTTATGAACTTAAGGTAATGTATCATGAGTTTGATTATTGTGGTATCTTATGTTGAGTATTTTGAAAGAAATATTTATTTTTAGATGACTGACAAATAGTAGGTATATATACAAAAATTTATGACTGTGTGTTTCCATGAAATACTTTGAAGAGTTCTTAGCCATAATAACTTGTAGTGTCTGAAGGATATATGGTTGATCATATGGGATCTATTCTTGATTATCTCAGATGTTCAAGCCTACTTGAAGAGTTCTAATTGATCCTATAGGTTAGTTAAGATAAAATAAGTAAAGATGATTGTTCAAAAAGTATGTTTAGGTCTCTTAGTCCTAAAGTGCATTTTTGATGCCTTAGTTGAGTAGTGATCTGAAAGAGATGGATGAATCTATTTGTATGAGGTCATGATAAAGATATTCATGAAGCATTCTCATGTGATCTAAGTCCTTGATGAGCTCAGACATTTGTTATATGGTCAAAAGTCTGAGTTGACCATTTTCGGTAGTGACTACCTAGAAGGTGCCCAAGGTGTTATTTTGGTGATTTAAGATGGATAGAAGATTGGATAAAGTTGATTCAAGTTGTTTTTAGCATGCCTAAGTAGGAGATAAGGCTTTATGATGACTATGAGGCACTCAAGTATGTTTTTGATCTTTTGGTCATGGTATTAGTTGTGTGCAATGGCTTTATAGGTTCAGATTGGTGGTTCTCAAGAAAGTCCATGAGCTTGGGTGAATTTCATAAAGTGTTTTATTATCAATAAGGTATTAATATGTGTATGATACATGATATAGGTGTTTTCACGTGTTGGACAATTCAATTTTTATTGTATAGAAGGTTTTGTGTCATCACAAGCTTCTCCTCTCTTGAGCATGTGTTTGGTGGTCTAAATGAAGTCATGGATCCCCATGGAATGGGAGTTTTAAATTTGGTCCAAAAGTGTTTATAGGTGACCTATAGGTTTTTAATAATTTTAAAGCTATGGCATTGACCAGAGGTTGACTTTTGACTACTTGTTGCTTTAAAGGCCTAGTGATTTAGGCATGTTTAGAAAAGTGGTCTATATTTGGATTTTGAGGATAAAAGATTAAAATAAGTTGAAAGGAGAAAATGGGTATCTAAAAAAATATTTACAATGGTATGAAGGTAAGAATATTTCAATTTATTCAAGTTTTGGTCTTTTAGGAGGCTTAATTGGCCAATAGGGCTAAATAAAGAGTATGCTAAGGAGGATGATTTTGAAGCTCATTCTTGGAATTTATATGGGGGCATGATAATTAAATTAATATATGGAAATTTGTGATCTTAAATTGAACACATAGAGATTTATGAGGTTTGCAGTGACTAGACAGGGTTACAAGAGGTCTAAGTAGGCCTAGTGGAGAAATTGAGCAATTTTGTGATATCTTTCCAAAAAATGTTGTCTTTGTTGGTTATATATGAGTAGTTTGGTATATTATAATAGTGATTCAGCTATGTTTCTATACTTAAAGTGACTTTGGTGTTCTGCAGGGTGCCTTGAGTGCAAAGGTATGTGAGCTTGCATAGTGATATGGTGTTCTTGTTGCTATTTAAAGTAATGGTAGCTATTTTTAGAGGTCATGTAGATATGCATGGGTTGTATAGATTGAGTGGGAGACTTAAATTTAGAGTCTATCCTTAGGTGGAGTTTTTTTACTAATCAATTGGTGATAGGTCTAAGGATCGAGGAAGGAAGCGTGCTTCAATATTCTCTAGGTCTCTTAAAGACTTAGAGGTTTGAGTTTAGTGTTTAGCAAAGGGGGGTATAATTTCTTTGTTTCTCAAGTGGTAGTGGTCGAAGGGGGATCTAGTGTGATTTAATAGTGGTTAGGTCCAAGGATATTGTAGGTATTTTGGAGATATGACTTGAGTTGGTTCTTGAAGGAAGCTTGGTCCAAGGGGAAGCACTATGGTTGCTTTGTGATCTATTACTGACAATTGATGTGCTCTGAGTTTCAAAGGATTTGAGAGAAAGGTATGTGCTCTTGGTTGTGTTATTAAATTTATTTATTAAATATATAACATCTTATTTTTTAGATGATTCCACTTTGTCATTTTGGCAAAGGGGGAGAGAGAAAAGGAGTGTTGTCATCAATGACAGAGAAGGAGATTATTGGGAGATTGGTGGCAGTGATGTGTTGTCATTGATGTCAAGTGGTATTGGTGATGACAAAGTGATATGAGAGTGATCTTGGTATAATATACGTGAAACTTGGAGAGAGAGCATTTGATATGTTCTTGGTATGATCCTAGCAGGAGAAGTTTTCTCATATGGTCTTCAAGTGGAGTACAAGTCATCATGTGCCTTGTGGGCTTGATCATGTATGGTTACATATGGAGGTAAGTGTTGTATGAATTGTATGTTCTTATTAGGTGATTATAGTTATTTTATTAAGTGAATTGAAAATATCTAAGGTGATATGAGCTTAGTGGATAAGTTTATAAGTACCTTCAAGAGGTACATTGGCTTGGTGGTTCTAGGCCTAATAGGCAAGGTGGACTAATGAGGTCCTTCTGAATAGTCATAAAGAAGTTCCAACTTGGTAGAGCTTAGTATGCTTGGAATATGAATTTTAGACATGTATAGGATGATGAGAGGTCAGGTTTATTGTTTGAAAGAGGTGGCTAGTGGTTTACAAGATAGTTTGGCCATTAGCCTAGTTGGTCTAGGTGAGCTTGTGAGGCCTTATGAAGGGTCAAATGATGTTTTCAAGATGATGAAGATTATTTTCATGAGAGATGGTTAGGAAATTTTTTCCAATCATTTTGATCAGGTTTGAGGTTAGATATTGAGCTACAAAGTTATAAAGATGGTGTAGAAGCTTCAAATAAGGCTTGAATGGTGTATTTTGAGCTCTAAAGGAAAGTTTTAATGTTCACTAGTTCATGTAGAATTTTCATGGGGAAATAATCCTTTTGGATGAGGTGGCACATGGAAATAATAAGCCTTTCTAATTATTTTTTAGTGGATTGAGGAACAGAGCTTTATGAACATCTGTTAAGAATGTAAATTGGTCAGGAACCCTTTATAAACCCTCATAATGGAGTAATTGGAGAGATATTGATAGAAATGAATTAGAATGGATTGGTTAATGATGTTTGACTATTTTAAGGTATATAGGATTCCTATAGGCATCTCCACGTGGTAGTGGTGTGTTAGGGTAGTGAGTAGAAGGTACATAAATATGCTTGTTTGTGAAGATTTTAGTGCTACAAGCAGGGTTGACTGAGTCAACACAAAAGAGTAATTGGAGATTGAAGGTCAAGACTTATTATTTAGGTATATGGAGTAATTTGGACAAGTTATGTGCTATATTTCAATTATATAATTAAATAAATTTTCCCTATCACTAATCTACCATACAGTGAAAATAATGACAAAAAGCTAGTATGAGTGAGAATCCATTTAGGGATGGTGTGCAGGTTAGTAGGGATGAATCCAATGGTTTTGGGTCTTTGTTTAAGACCTATGAACTATTTTCCCTTTATTTTTATGTGATGTTTATGACCATACGTAGGCAATAAGGTGCCTTTAAGATGACTTGTCTAAGTATTGAGGACAGTAAAAATGTATGTTTCATAGAAGGATCTATATGTTTCATATATGACATTATAACTCTATATGTTTGTGATTATAAATGTTATAAGGTTTTTTTAGGATCACATGAATTCATTAGAAGATAAATAAATTTTATGCACAAGTGTTAGATGTCATGTTCATCATGACTAGTTTTTAGAGCTTGTAAGTAGTATGGACTGGCCTATTTAGAGAGGCTAGTTTGAGCTGAGTGAGAGATTGGTAATATTTTATGAGTGATATAGGTTCATTATATGGATTTTTTCTTCATATTTTTTTAATATATTTTGGTTAGAATAGTCAAATGTCTTTGACTAAGTTTCTGGTGTGCGTAACCAGTTTGAGTAATCAGTTTGTTTGAGTTGGTTTAGACCTATGTGATATGTGAAGGTGAAAAATGGATTTGAAGGTGTTTTTTAAGTCATGTAGGACATATCAATTTTTTTATGTGGTTTTTTGATAAAATATTATGTATTCTTCAGTTTTATATGACTATGTTTTTTGAGTTTCTAGGCCTATTAGCAAGTAGTTTAAAAGGCTTCGTTCAAGGTATGAGTTAGAATTCCAGATATTATAGACCCATGTGGGAGTGATAAATGATATATTGGAGGTATTTTTATATTTTTAAAGCATTGGTAATGGATATTATTCATGGATATGGTCATATGTGGTGAATGACCTATAAAGGCTAATGCATTAAGCCTAATTGAGATCTAAAGGAGGATTGAGCTTGTTTTCAAGTATGGAAGACCTATGGAGTATTTGAGTTGGATTTATGACATGTATGAGGATATTTTATAAATTTAATACATGTATGTGAATTATCTTGGGTGACTAAGATGGGTTAGAAAAAGAGTGGTATATATACTAGGTTTATTTGGCCTATTTGGAGTGTATGAGAGAGTGTAGACAAAAGAGAATAAAAAAGATATATAAAGGAGAAGAGATGGGTAAATGAGGACCTTAATATGTTGTAGAGGATCATTCATTTTTTATTGATCATATTCATGAGATAAAAAGTCATTAGACCTAATAGTCTAAAGGGTGACTTGGTTGAATGAATGAGCTAGGAGTGCTTGCTTGGAGAAGAGAAGCATATTATAGGTGTATGAGATTCAAACGGTAATCATAAGGTGTATAAGATATAAAATTAGTGGTAGAAATAATATAAAAGGTGGTTTAGTGGGTGATTAATCACCTAGGGGGTTGTATCCTCCTTTCTAGTTGGAGCTAGCTAAAGGTCTAGTTAGAGCTAGACTAAATTGAGGGGTGGATGCTCCTTGATCAGTTGGAGCTAGTATAAAGTATCATGTTTGTATTATCCTTATAGGACTATAGTCCATTTTTTTTAAGGTTTTAGAGTGGGTTTTCTCCCCTAGATGGTTTCCCATATAAATGATGAGTTTATGTGATGTATGCTCTTGTTCATGTTTTGATGTATAAGCTTTCATGTTCATGTATGATGAATGAGTTTAAGGAATTGAATAAGCATTGTTAACTACTGATTCACCCCCCCCCCTCTTAGTAGCTACTCTCAACAACATTTCCCCCCATTTATGCTAATAATTTATCAAAGTGAAATGACTAGTATAAATGAAAAAAGTGTACCTACACTTACCTTGGAAGTGAAGCTCCTGTATCCAAGTTATAATATGTGAATATGGGTCTATGTATGTAAACACGATCCAAAGAAATGTACTAAAATTAAACATGAAAGAATTATTCATTACTTAAGAGACAATAAAAAGAGAAATACTATGCTAAAACTAAATAATTGATTAAAGAGATAAAATGAATGAATACACATCATTGGGTATGTAAAATAATGCATGAACCTAGTGAACACCTATATGTGCAAGTGTGCATAGTGATCATATCAGTGAATATCTTGAACTAAGCTAATGACTTTCTCAATTATCATATGGGTGGATGAAAAAATCAATCTAGTTTTGTCTCCATCATTTCCCACCATTGCTTGGTGGATCTTGATCTCTATGAATAACTTAGAAAAGACTATAAGTGTGTTGAACCCTCTCATGTAGGTGGATCAAAAAATCAAGTAGGCCATGACTCCATCATTTCACCCTATTTGAAGTAGATGTAGTTATAATTTTACTACACAAAGTGTTAAAATTGTTTAAACTAAGTAATCCAATTACGTATTCATCTTTGTAGCCATTAAGGTATATTAGGCAAATTTGGGCCACTGAAGAATGCCAACCACTACAGATGGAGTAAGGCATGATTTTGGTGATAACTTGGAAAGTGATAACAATTGTATATAGTGTATGAAAGGACATGGATTTTTCCATTTCATCTGATTAACATATTTGAAGCTGGGTATTTGGAAACTAATGTGTCATACACATACCCCCTATCTAGTATTTGAGTATACTGAATCTAAATCAAGTATGTCATAATCAAACTTGTATAATTGATTTGAATGTATGAGTGATCATGTTGCACTTGATGCCCCTAAATTTGAGTAAATGATATGAATATGAGCTGAAATTAATTTATCTTAGCTAAATCTAAACATAACTGGAAAACTTGTGACTGTATCTGTGTAAATCTATAATTTACCTAGTATACTGGTCTAAATGATATAGATTGTTTTGAAGCTAGGGATATTGGATAGTAGTGCCCTATAGTGGATAGTAGTTATCTATGGTGATAGTATCCCAATATAGCTACTAATGACTACTTGGTCTGATCTCTATGTGGTTTAAACTGATTATTGAGCCTTTATTCTATACTATGTTTGCCTTGAGTCTGATATATGAAACTAAGCCTGTGTTAAAATGTATATGTGAAAAGCACAATAGGAGCCTGATCTCTATGATAAACCATTGTGAATTCTCCCTCTTTTGAGGTTAGTTGTAAAATTTGTGGAATAAATTCCCTCTAATAAAGTATCTCTATAAAATATGTTAGTTGGATCATGTGCATGATAATCCAATATAATGTACAAACATAATATCAAAATGTAAATGTATCTTAACATAAGTAGGAAATTTAATATGTATGTTTTAATCTAAGATTAGATAAGGGCATCAAGATATATGTAATAAATGTATAACATCATTAAAATTTGAGTAACTACCTAAGGGGATGGGGCATGATGTCCATCAAGGCTCCAAAGTAGGAAGGGTAGATGCACGATGTCCATCATGGCATTAAAAACTAGGGTGTGTGTGTGTGTGTGTGTGTGTGTGCGTGCATGCGTGTGTGCATGTGTTCGTGTGTGTGTGTGTGTGTGTGTGTGTGTGTGTGTGTGTGTGTGTGTGTGTGTGTGTGTGTGTGTGTGTGTGTGTGTGTTATCATGTAGAATCATACAAGGAAGAAAACAAAAAAACACATGAGGCACACAAAAGGTAGGCCAATGGGCCATAATACAAGGGACATGGGCACACATCACTAAATCTGAGAAGGAAAACATACAAGTACATGCTCAAATTCTACATATGCAAACAACAAGCAATTTGGCATAGAGCCATAGAGAAGGGCATGTTCAAATATACTCATATAGAAGCATGAAATAACAGAAAAAAAGGACATTAGCACATGTCCAAGGCATTCAAACAAATAAGTGACATAGAATCCAAGGAACAATGGCATATTTAAATTCCCTTAACGGTGTAAAGATCATAGGAACACAATCAAGTATAATTTAGGAACTAGAAATGAAAGCATGTCTAACTATAGAATACAAATCTATGTAGATTATAAGGTACATATATATCAAGTCTAACTATATGTAGAGTAATTACTCTACATTGCATTTAAATTTTTAGTCAAGCACTACAGTTTTGGTTCCCACATACCTTGGTCGTAGTGGCAGAGTTGGAGCAGAGCACGGGTTCATTTTCCATCTAAGTATCGAAGTGAAGTGGAGGCTACCAAGTGTCACTATCCTAGCACGAGTTCTCTTTCTCCTCTTTTTGTTTCTTTCATTTCATTTTATCTAAATGTTGAATTCGAGCGAAAGCTGCCAAGTGTCATTTTTTAAAGCGTGGAGTCGGCCAATTGGCGTCGTCCAAGGCACTTTTCATAACTTTCAAGAGGGCCATGGAATGTGCCATGTATCAAATAGTAGCTAAGAAAAATCTTCCATTTGTTAGCATCCATGTCTCATATCGGTACCCACATTTCATCTTTTTTGGCAAGGGTTTTCAAAAAGCTAAGTAGCATGAAGCAGCGGAAAGCACTAGGTGGTAGTCACGAAAGGCCCTGGATTACCTTTTCAAAAGAAGTGAAAGTCACTACATGTCAACATCAGAGAGACAGTCAGTTCAATGCTTGGGTTCAATGCTTTGGTTTAATGTTTTGGTTAAATACCTTGATTAATGTGTAAATGGCACATAATGTTGAACCGTTGAACCATTGAACTATTTTGGTTCATCGGGAAGTTTAAGGGAGTGTCCCAAAAATCAAAGGGATCAAGTATCTTTTTGAAATGTAGCATGGCATTTATTTCATTTTTTTTTATAAATGTCAAAGATGAGTAGAAGCTACCAAGTGTCATTCTACGAGCCCCCTTTTTACTCCATCCCCAAGAAAAGTGGAAGTCACCACATACCCTTAACTAAAGCAGCGAAAGACGCTACGTATCTTCCCCGAAGCTATGGAAGCCTCCATGTGTCAATGATCAAGAGATCATCTTTGAGTTTCATTTCTAAATAAAAATTGTGATGGGCCTCAGGTGTTACTTCAAAAGTCTATGGAAGCTGTCGAGTGCCACCATCTGTAAGAGTCAGATATGTGCCTCGAATGATTCTACAGCATAACTAAAGAGAAGCAAAGAGAGCCGTGTGTCTTCAATGAATCAAGCAAAAAGTGCCAAGTGTCATTCTTTGGTGCCTTCTAAGTAATAAGAGGATTTTTAGGAAACTGACTAAGTGTCCTCTCCTATTATAACATAATAGAGTGTTTCGTGTATCTGTTGCCACAAAGCAAAAAGGAGGGAAACTCGACTAGAGTTAATTCGAGTAGATGGAATAGTTCATCAAGTAGATTTTTGGGCCTACAAGCATTGAAAAGGCCATCTATTTATCCCCTGTAAGTGGAGGAGAATGGACAGTTGAGCGGCTAAGTAGGTGATGGAATGAATAAATTTAGGCATGGAAAGGAGGTACAAGTCATGAATCACCATGCTGCAGTTAGGGCAGTTCTTGATAAGACTAAGATGCATCCAAGGCATTAAAAGCACCATCTGTTTATCCCATGTGAGTGAAGGATGGAGTATAATTGTGTGGGAAAGGGGATGATGGAAAGAAGAGACATTTGAGGCTATAAAAGAAGGGGATCAGTTTGCTAAAAAGGGAGGATTCTATAGTTTAGACTTTCTAGAGTTTTTGACCAGTAATATCATTTGCTTTTGTCTCATTTTCTTGAGTTTTAAAGTTGATGTAACTGTGCATGTTTTTGTGCCTTTTATGTGGCTGAATGAATTAAGAATATTGAACTCTATGCCTTGGTTGATGTTATCTGTGTCATTTGCAAAAGTAGTCTATACTGTAGATTTTCTAGAGTTGTGATTAGGAATGTCATTTGCTTTTGTCTCATTTTCTTGAATCAGAAGTTATACATAACTGTACATGTTTCTATGCCTCTTATGTGATTGGAATGTTCTATTAAGAAGATTGAATCCTATGCCTTTGTTGACATTTTCTATATCTCAGCAAAAGAAGTCCCTGTTGTGAGCCCCTATTTATATTATTTCAATCTTTTGCATTGATCATGCACTTGTTTGCTCTTAAATGTAATTGAGTCCTACATATAGTCTCACTGTGCTCAGGTTAGGATTAGGATTACACTCAGGTGCATCACCATAGTTAGGTTTTATTTCTTCCATTTGCATTTCTATATAATTTCCTATCCCTTTTCCCCCAACACTTGATACAAAAGAAGAGACCAGCTTCTCTAATATCTAGAGGTTGTTTCAGCCGCAATATCCCATAGCTTGAAGTTTCCCATTGTTGATTGATTAGAATCAAACACAATTTTAAGTATTCAATAGTTTTTGGCATGCCCAGTGGGGCTAGTCTTGAAGTTTCTTTCAAGACCATATGAACTAGAGAGCTATGAGGAGTCGGAGCTATGGACCAGTCACCAGATCGCAATCTGCTACAAATCCAGATATTCTTTTGCCACCTCTGGTAATTAGTCCAAGAAGAAGAGCTAACCAATTTTTACTAGTACCAAACATGGGAGCCCCTATACCCCCAAGAAATTATACAAGATGGAACACTAGTAACCCCTTAATCCTCCCAACACCACTAGCTATTTGGGATCCTATCCCAGTAAACGCCCTAAAAGCTCTACCCAAGTTTAGTGGGCAGGACTCTAAAACACTTGCAAAACATCTCCAAGATGTATCATATATCTGTGCCATACATGTCACACAACAAAATGTGGCCATAAGGTTATTAGCAGCCTCATTCAAAGGGAAGGTTTTAGAATGGTATCGGTATTTGACCCCAAATGCCATATCTACATGGGACCAGCTCAGAGATTAGTTCTTTAAAAGATTTGCAGAAAAAGGTGATAAGTCTTCTTTATTACAATAGTTAATCACCATTCAAAGGGGACCATAGGAAGACATGACTGATTTCAACACCAGATTCTAGAAAACTTGGGATAGGATCCCTACTATAGCTAAACCACCACCTGGTATGGCCATAGTGTTTTATCTCAAAGCCTTGAATTTAGATATATCTATTATGATTCAGTCATTGGGAGGACACACTTTGCCAGGGGCTTATGAATATGAGGTCAGAGCTGAGAATCATTTAATAGATGTTAGAAAGTTACCTCCAAGGCCTCCCATGCTTATGTTCCCAGAGATTTCCTTTCCCTTACCTCAAGAAGTTCCTAAAGCTATAAGCCCACCTGTGTCTATGTATGCTTACCCTCCATCATCTGTGAAACAACTGGTCCCTCCTCAGTCATCTGAGATGGACGATATCAAGAATATCCTGAGGACATTTTCTAATGAGCTAATTAATATAAAGAGGTAGCAGAATACTTTCCCTAAGGCCCCTTATCAAGGCTATCAAGGAAAAATGTTTTCATCCCAACCAAACCAATATCAAGGTCTTCCAAAACAAACTAACCATCATCCAACAAATCAATTAGTTGCAATTCCCACACCCTCACAGACCATTCCTCCTAACTCAAATAAGGAGATGGTTCTAGGTCAAAATAATTATATGGATGATACTAATGCTTGGTGTTTTCCTTTCAATGATGCTCATACACCCAGAGATTGTCCTAGGGGTAATCTACAACAAAGGGTGGTAGAGCAGAGGAGAATGGATGGTCAGTTTGCTAGTACTAGTAACAATCAAGCCTACCAGTCTCCCAATATGTAGAATTTAGTTCTAGTGGCTCAGATGTAAGGAATGTCCTTGCAACAAGAGGAAGAAATAGCCTTGGAACATGATTTGTTCTCATGGGTTGAGGATGAAGAAGCAATTTTATTGAATGAAGCATCTACCTCCCAAAGGCCAGTAGTGCAATCTGATTATTACACCAGATCAAAGAGGAGAATGGTGGAGCAGCCTGAGATTGTAAGTGGTCAAGTCAAGAATAATCCTCCATCTCAAGGGTAAAGGAATGCTATTTTAGATAGGAAATGCCTCAATCAGTACAAGATCAAGGGATTCCTACCCAAATTCAAGAAAAAATGAGGTATCCTTATTACCAAAAAACTCAGTCTTTGGGACCGATCAATATAGTGGACTAATTAAAGAAGACTCCATCACAAGTATCTATATGGAATATTTTGGCTATTCCTAAACAAAAGACACTACTGCAAGAAGCTCTATAGGGGCAGGCAGTGCCCAAAGGTGCTGTCACCAAGGAAGGACTTGCTAGAAAGGAAAAGCTCAAAGATATAGTTCCTCCAAAGACAATAGCCTTCATGAACGATGCAACACAAGTAAGTAAATCCAAGCCAGATCCTTTCTATTTCACTTTGATAGTTGGAAAGAAACTTCTGCATAATGCATTGATAGATTCAGGAGCTAGTACAATTGTGATGCCCAAGTAAATAGTTGATGCTTTGAAAATAAAATATGAACCCCTTGAAAAAGGAGTTATGTAGCTATATGGCAAAATAGTACAAACCATAGGGAGAATTAAACAACTCCCATTACAATTATACACATGTCCCAACATAATTGTCAACCAAGATATACTTGTCATAGATATACCTCCTATTTTTGGTTTATATTTATCCAGAGACTTTACAACAAAAATAGGAGGATATATGTCTCTTGACTGGTCTTACCTCATCCTGAGAACCAGATACAGTTCAAAGATGAAAATTTTATCTAAACCACTGTCCAAAGACCATATCACCAATGAGCCAACAATAAGATTAGAAGTAGATCATGCCATGTTAAATAAATAAGAAAGGATTTTTGTTGAAGAGCTAGGTGACTAGAATTGCAACATGGCCAACAACTAGATTTGGGATTTGATAGAAGATTTTAAAGCTTTCAATATTGAGATAATCCCTAAAAATCAAAACTCTAAGGCTGATAGGATAGCCCAGATTGGCTCATAGTTTAACCCAACAACTAGCCTATTGGTTAACAATGAGTTACTAAAAGTTATAGTGAGGTTGACCATCCTAGACAATGATGAAAATTGGCAAGTGTTTGAAAAATGATGCTCAGGTAGTCTCTTTCTTAAAACAATTAGATGAGTTTGCTAATCAGTTGCAAACTAAAATTGAAGAGGCATATGGTGATCATATTATATAGTTGAGGACTAATAAGCTCCCCAAGGGATTGATCACCCTAGAAAACTTGTTTGACCTAGAGGATGTAAGCCTGGAAAAAAAAAGGTTCCAAGTAGATAAATCAAACTATTCTAAAATAGAGGTGAGTGATGGGAAAAGACTAAAAGTTGGGAATTTTGAAGTGCAAAGAGAGAAGGAAAGACTAATCGAATTGTGCCAAAGATATGATAGAGTCATAGCTTGGAGCTATGAAGACCTTCATGGATACAATAGAGACATTATCCAGCACACAATAGAATTGATTAAAGGATCCAAGCCCATCAGATAGAAACAAAGGCCAATAAATCCAAGGATTGAGCCTCTAATGGTAGATGAGTTGTAGAAACTTTTAGATTCCAAAATAATATTTCCAATCAAGCACTCAACTTGGGTATCAAATCTAGTCCCAGTTAGGAAAAAGAATGGAGATGTAAGACTATGTGTAGATTTTAGAGATCTAAATAGAGCATCTCTAAAAGACCACTATCCCTTTCCCTCCATGGAACAAATTCTACAAAAAATGGCTAGATCAGAGAGGTTTTCTTTACTTGATGGTTTCTATAGATACAATCAGATTTGGCTAGCTGAGGAAGACCAATACAAAACTACTTTCACTACCAAATGGGGAACATTTGCCTAAGTGAAGATGCCATTCAAGTTATCAAATGTAGGAGCCACCTTACAAAGAGATATGGATATAGCCTTTGGTGAGCTTATAAATAAGATCATCTTAGTCTATTTGGATGACCTCACCATATTTTCAAAAAATGCCGATGATCATTTTGATTATTTAGAATCTATCTTCAAGAAATGCCAAGATTTTAGGATATCTTTGAATCCCAAGAAATGCATTTTTTCTATACCTCAAGGCAAACTATTGGGGCACATAGTATCTAAAGAAGGTGTTTTTATAGATCCTGAGAGAATCACAACTATAATGAACCTACCTCTTTTAGTAAATAAAAAGGTAGTCCAATCCTTTTTAGGGAAGATCAATTTCATCAGTAAATTCATATCTAATTTTGTAGGCTTGGTTAGACCAATGACACTCTTGCTAAAGAAATACCTGGTCTTCAAATAGACTAAAAAAGGAAGGCATGCCTTTGAAGAGGTCAAGAAGGCTATCTCTATAGCCCCAGTGCTTAAAAACCTAGATTTTTCCAAGCCCTTCATGATGTATGTCTATGGAGAAGAGTCAAGTATTAATGTTGTTTTGACTCAAAAGAACGACAGGCTAGAGGGGGAACACCCAATAGCCTTTTTCTCAAGAACTCTCATGGATTATGAGACCAGGTACAATTTTTTGGAAAGACAAGCCTATGCCATGGTAAAAGCCCTCAAGAAATTTAGGCATTTGATATCAAGGAACAAAATTTTGATACTTGTAGCTCACCCAAGTGTCAGGGAATACATCATGGAGGAGGAAATTACTAAGAAAAGAGACAATTAGATCACTAAGATCCTTGAATATGATGTAGAGGTTAGACCCACCAAGCTAAGTTAGAGGTAGGGGTCTGTGCCAATATATAACCCAAGAACTTGAAAAGATGTTATCTAAGGAAGCAAATTCAGAAGGAGAGACAGAGACGGTGCTAAACTTACAAGAGGTTGATCAGGAATCTTGGGTCACAAGAAAGATTCAATTTATGAAAACTAGGATTTATCTGAGAGATCTCCCTCAAGATAAGAGGAGATATTATAGGATACAGGGAGTTCATTTTGTATTAATTAAATAAGTCCTTTTCAGAAGAAATTTTGATGGAAAATTGTTAAGATGTGTAGAACAGGCTGAAGTTAAGAAAATACTACATGAAATGCATCATGGAATATTAGGGAGGCATTTTTATACAAAGATCATAGCCACAAAGATAAGTGAGGCAGGATATTTTTGGCCTACTTTATTTGCAGATTGTTATCAACTTGTTAGAAAATGCCAATCCTGCCAGTAGTATATGGGGATGAGGAGGAATGTAGCCATGCCCCTTAGTCCTATAATTGTGGATGAACATTTTGCCCAATGGGGTCTTGAATTCATTGGAATGATAAATCTAGTGTCTAGTATGGGTCACAAATGGATATTAACTGCCACAGACTATTTCACCAGATGGACCGAGGTAGTCCCACTTAAGGAAGAAACAGAGAATGTGATCCTAGATTTTTTAGGGGGTATCACTACTCGCTATGGGGCTCCTTGCACCATTATTTTAGATAATGCTAAAGCATTCTTGGGGTCTAAAGTATCTGACTTTGCCTTGAGACATGGAATATATCTAAAAACTTCATCTAATGATTACCCTCAAGGTAATGATATGGCAAAACCAACCAATAAGAACCTGATAAGACTCATCAAAAGAGTAGGGGTTGATCATCACAAAGAGTGGCATAAAGTGCTTAATCTAGCATTATGGGCTGATCAAATCATGCCTAAGTAGGTGATCAAAATGTCCCCATATGAACTGGTATATGGAAAGTCTGTTGTGATTCCCCTAAGTTTAGAAATCCCTGCTCTCCAGCTGATCAAATAAATTGAAATTGAATAAAATGGCCCCATGCTGGTCAGACTCATAGAACTTTTGGAAGTTCAAGAAAAGAGGGATATAGCCCATGATTCATTGATTAAGCATCAGGGAATGGTTAAGAACTATTTTGATAAAAGGACTTTGAATCCTAATTTTGAAGTAGGATCAATTATTTTGAAATGGGATGCAAGCACTGCCAAGCTGGGTTAGCATACCAAATTTGAAGTGCTATGGACTGGCCCATATAAAATTCACACGTGCAAATAGAAGAATTCTTTCGAGCTAGAGTCGATGGAAGGAGAACCTGAAGAGATTCCTATAAATGGAATCTATTTGAAACATTTCAATTTACTTAGGTCTCTCATGTATTATAGTTAAATAATTTCCCTTTCTCACATTTTTTTGGGTTGTTTTCCCACTTTTTTTTAAATAAGTGTTTTAAACACATGTCGACGGCTCTTTTGAAGCTGTGATTTTTAAAATTTTGATCTAGTGAGAGGTGGAGTTTTATTTTTGAGCAGGCTCAAAAGTCTTAAGGGTCGCCAGTAAATGTAGAGTAAATTTTTACTCTACATTGCATTCAAATTTTCAGTCGAGCATTATAGTTTTGGTTCCCACATACCTTGGTCATAGCGGTAGATTTGGAGTAGAGCGCGAGTTCATTTTCTATCTAAGTATCAAAGTGTAGTGGAGGCTACTAAGTGTCACTATCCTAACATAGGTTCTCTTTTTCCTCTTTTTGTTTCTTTCATTTCATTTTGCCTAAATGTTGAATTTGAGCAGAAGCCACCGAGTGTCACTTTCTAAAGCGTGGAGCTAGCCAACTAGCATCATTTGAGGCACTTTTCATAACTTTTAAGAGGGTTGTGGAATGTGCCACATATCAAATAATAGCTAAGCAAAAGCTTCCACATGTCAACATCCATGTCTCATATCGGTACCCATATTTCATATTTTTTGGCAAAGATTTTCAAAAAGCTAAGTAGCAGGAAGTAGTGAAAAGTGCCAGGTGGCAGTCATGGAAGGCCCTCGACTACCTTTTCAAAAGAAGCAAAAGTCACTACATGTCAACATCTGAGAGACAGTCAATTCAACACTTGGGTTCAATGCTTTAGTTCAATGTTTTGGTTTAATACCTCAGTTAATGTGTAAATGGTGCACAGTGTTGAATCGTTGAACCATTGAACTATTTTGGTTCATCGAACAGTTCAAGGGAGTGTTAAAAAAATCAAAGGGATCAAGTACCTTTTTAAAAGGCAGCATAGTGTTTTTTTTATTTTTGTTTAAATGCTGAAGATGAGTAGAAGCCACCAAGTGTCATTCTCTGAGCCCCCTTTCTACTCCATCCCTAGGAAAAGTAGAAGCTGCCACATACCCTTAACTAAAGCAACAAAAGACGCTACGTATCTTCCCTAAAGCCATGGAAGCCTCCACATGTCAACAACTGAGAGATCATCTTTGAGTTTCATTACTGAATAAAGATTGTGATGGGCCCTGGGTGTTACTTCAAAAGTCTGTGGAAGCTTCCAAGTGCCATCATCTATAATAGTCTGATATGTGCCCCAAATGATTCTATAGCATAACTAAAGAGAAGCAAAGAGAGCCACGTGTCTTCGATGAATCAGGTGAAAAGTGCCAAATGTCATTCTCTAGTGCCTTCTAAGTAATAAGACGATTTTCAAGAAACTGACTAAGTGTCCTCTCCTATTTCAACATAATAGAGTATTCTATGTATCTATTGCCATAAATCAAAATAGAGGGAAACTCGAATGGAGTTAATTCAAGTAGATGGAACAGTTCATCGAGTAGATTTTTGGGGCCTACAAGCATTGAAAAGGCCATCTATTTTTCCCCTATAAGTGGAGGAAAATGGATAGTTGAGCAGCTAAGTAGGTGATGGAATGAAGAAATTTAGGTGTGAAAAGGAGGTACTAGTCATGAATCACCATGCCACAGTCAGGGTAGTTCTTGATAAGACCAGGATGCATTTAAGGCATTGAAAGCACCGTCTATTTGTCCCATGTGAGTGAAGGATGGAGTAGAATTGCATGAGAAAGGGGATGATGGAAAGAAGAGACATCTGAGGCTATAAAAGAAGGGGACCAGTTTGCTAAAAAGGGAAGATTCTATAGTTTAGACTTTCTAGAGTTTTTGACCAGTAATATCATTTGCTTTTGTCTCATTTTCTTGAGTTGTAAAGCTGATGTAACTATGCATGTTTTTGTGACTTTTATGTGGCTGAATGAATTAAGAGTATTAAACTCTATGCCTTGGTTGATGTTATCTATGTCATTTTCAAAAGCAGTCTATACTGTAGATTTTCTAGAGTTGTGATTAGAAATGTCATTTGCTTTTGTCTCATTTTCTTGAATAAGAAGTTCTACATAATTGTACATGTTTTTATGCCTCTTATGTGATTGGAAGATTCTATTAAGAATATTGAACCCTATGCCTTTGTTGACATTCTCTATATCTTAGCAAAAGAAGTCCCTGTTGTGAGCCCCTATTTCTATTATTTTGATCTTTCACATTGATCATGCACTTGTCTACTCTTAAATGTAATTGAGTCCTACATATAGTCTCATTGTGCTTAGGTTAAGATTAGGATTACACTTAGGCGCATCACCATAGTTAGGTTTCATTTCTTGCATTTGCGTTTCTATCTAATTTCCTATCCCTTTTCCCCCAACACTTGATACAAAAGAAGAGACCAGCTTCTCTAAAATCTGCAGGTTGTTTCAAGCTGCAATATCCCACAGCTTGAAGCTCCCCATTGTTGATTGATTAGAATCAAGCACAATTTTAAGTCATAAACACTATTCATAGTCGACAAATAATATTAGCAATGAATAATAATGATCTATATCAAGATAAATCAATGTATAACTATAATGTATAGTATGTAAAGATAAAACTTGGTTATAGCAACTATGTAGGATATGCCCCCAAGTGGGAAGATGTAGTAATGTATAAACCTAGATCAATGTAAATAGCCCTAATTAGTAGATGATAATTGATCTAAATCAATGTAAGGGATTAGAGTACTATCAAGAATATAGAAGCACTCGATAAAAACATGTGAAACATATGTGTATGATAAAATTGACTATACTAGGATAGCTTAAAATATGCAATATTTGGAAATAGTATAAATGTAAACATAATAATGCATACAATCTATAAAAATTTATATTTTTGAAATATTTGAGTTTTTTTATATTTTAACAATTTATATTAATATTATTTTTTAAAAGTATAAGATAGGTACAAGCAGATGAAAAAAACTATGTACAAAGAGAAAGAGAGAAGGAATTATGTACAAGGGTAGGAGCCATACTAACCAATGAGTTTCATGAGAAACTCACTATCACTATGGCCTATGTTGAAAATAGGAATGATAAACTCTCATGCAGTTTGATTGATATGTTATATTTGAATGTTGTTATAGTAGGAAGTTGAGTATTGTTTCTCATCTGAATCATAATATTGTTCCACATCAAAATCATACTAACCTAGTGTGTTATAAAGAACTACCTCATAATATGGAGTTGACCTTTATGAATTATTCTTTGGCATGTTAATTTTGATTTTTCCCTTTGAAACTATGCTAATTGTAGACATATGGTACTGTGAAGGCTCTATTTATAGAATTCTTTGTTTGAGAATGCTTGTTGGCTAAGCATTAATTTGACTTTGCAATTGAAGCTCTTACTCTTTCTATAACATGTCCTATGTATCTATATGCTTTTATTTGATAAACTATATTTGTGGCTAAAGTGTCTTAGGTTGTTCCTTAAATCCCAAACCCTATTGACCAATATTATCAACTATTAGAATAGGTGTAGTAAGGCCTTAGGCCTACTTGCTCAATCCTTGACCATGATAATCATATTATTATAGATACTTTTAACCAAACCCATACCATATTTAATGTTAAGCCTCTTTTTGGAGAGGTATATTTGTTTGATTTATCTATGTTTGTTTTACTATTTCTTGTTGTGATTGTGATTTTGGAACCTTTTCCTGCTCTGAGTTATGTTTTGGTAACCATTTTTTTACTATTTTAAAATTTAACCCTTTTTGAATTGGTATATGTGAAATTTTATATTATATGATGTTTCACTCTATGATTCTTCTATATCCATTATCTGTTGTATTTTCCTTATTAATGCTAAACATGAATTTGTGTGGTGCCCATTCATTCTATGATATGCACAAAAATATATATATATATATATCTCCTTATTGGGTGTAGAGGAGGTAAGTTGATCAACTTAGATTGAATCATTCCCCTGTTCATCTCACTTAAACTCTTGTTTGATATTTTAATTATTTATAAATCACTAGTTTTAAATATATCTTATAGTGATTTCATGTTCTGATATATAACATTGTTTACCATAAATTAACTAGTTGAGGATGTATAAACATGATTTACACTATTGTGTCCTAGAAGCATTTGTCTTATAAATTGATTTTCCAATGTTTTAATATTTTCATGTAATAGTTTCTATTGATTTTTTAAAGATTCAATTGTCTTGTGCATATTGATAATTTCATCACATAGAATCTCACAACTACAAGCCCTAGTTATTATTGTTTGAACATCTAAGTACACACATTGTAGTGAAGAGGTGTGAATAAGATGAGTAGGGTTCTTAGTGACATTGGTATAGCATGTCTCATCTCATTGAGGAATGATAACATTGACCTATTTAGAGGGAAAGTAGCTTTCATCTGCATGGAGATGAGGAGGAGAAGGAGACTCTTTTCTATGCATAAGATATGACATTAAAACTTGAAACATAGTGATTAGTTTATGTGGTAAATCTTCTATGTGTGTATGGTTTTTCTTGTTAATGGAATTCCATATAGGAGAAAGAAACATGTTATGGGATATGACATATATTGAAATTGATATAAATCATCATCTATACATGTGTTTATGTCTTTTCTAAGTTCATTCTGAATTAAAGGGAATAGGCATGCAAATGAAAGTATGAAATGTTGCAAAAAAAAGTAATTAATTTATTTTATCATTATGATCATGATTAGAAGATAAATAAATTTGAAATTTGAGTATGAGTAGAAAAAGGATACAAACCTTAAGTGTTTCTAGGGTTAGGATTTCTTTATAATAAATTTAAATTATATTTAAATAAATTTAAACCTTAATATGAAAATTGATTTAATTTAGCTAGGTTGTCTTAAAAAATCAAAAATATAAAAAGCATGTAGCCCTACATTTATTTAAAAAAATATGAATAATGCAAGCTAGGTTTTTGATGCAATTTTCAAAGTAAGACAAGTTGACCAAATGATTTAACCTTTTAGGGTTTTATAAGTGTGTAATTAACTATGTTTGGTTAAGGGGTTGAGATGTCTAAATTAGTGAAACAAATTTCAATAATTAAGCTACTATTTTTTTTTATGATTTTGACCTTATTTGAATTTTTATAAATATAAAAAATAGGTATAAATAGATACTTAGCTAAAAATTGACCTTCACAAATGATCTGGATTCTAAAACTGGAGATCTAAGTAGTAGTCTATGCTATCAACATGATTTTGATGTTAATATATTCACTAGATAATAACACCTAATTTTGATAATAGTTCCATCTATGTGTAGTGTCCTAAATATAGTGTTAATGTCCCTTTTGTGGGACTATTCCTATTTTTTGAGAGTACCTAAACCTTTGTCTATATGTTATGTTCATGTAAGATTGAAACATGTAGTTTTTTATTATATCTAGAAATATTGATTTGGTATGCAAACCCTAGTTCTCTTTGTAAGTATGCTATGAACAAGATTTGAGTGTGTGTTAGTAGGTTAGACTAGACATCCTCAATACCCCATTATCTAGAGAGTTTCCTACATACCAATACTTCCAAGAGGGATCAATTCCAATTTAGTTCTCCCACCTAATTCTTGATGTATGTGAAAGTGAATGCTGGAATGAGAGTGGCCTTAGATGCATTGAAAGTGCTTGATCTTTGAAATGATTGGAAACTAGACTTAAGGATTATATAAATGGTAGTATGCATGAATTAGGGCACAATATGGATAAAATACCTTAATTTTTCAAAACTTTAACTTTTGTTTGAGTAGATTTTGTATCTATTTTGCATATACTGAATAAAGGTGGATTAGACTTTTATTTATAGGGGTTTTTTGCTTGTGTGGATAAGAAAATAAGCTTAGGATGACCTTAGGAGGGGCACACATTTGAAAAACTATCTATTGGGAAGAGTTAGGGCTAAGGACAGTAGCACCTAATTGGGGACACTAATACCATGTGGTTGTAGTATCCCAAATGTGGAGTTAATGTCATTTCTATATACTGCTAAGTAATTTGGATTGGATTCAAGGATGAGAGTTCTAGGACTATGTCTTAACTATCTATAAGCAACTAAGGTTTTTTGAATGACTAAAAATGTAAGTTTAAGGATCTATAATAGGTCTATGGATAGCCTAGGGATAAGGGAACTCAAGTGACACTCGTAGCATATAATTACCACTTTTAAGTGATTAAAATATGATCACATTCTTACATAGAGTAGTGAGGATCTCAATTGTGAGAAATTTCCAAACATGGATGTATAGATACATATAGATTATTCATCAAAATAAGTAATACATCAATTAGATATATTTGATTAGTGATTCTATTCACAAACAACTAATAGAGGCTAATACCACTTCTAAATACTATATGAACTCTTATCTTATTTATGTTATTACCAAGATAAGATTCTACAATGGCTTGAATATAGTAGGTGATATGAAAATAGAAAAAATATATGATTTATATCCTCAAATTTCATTGAAGGAAAGTGCACATAATTTCCATAGATTAAATGATTCATTTTTAAAATAGGTGATTCAAAAGTTTAAACCAAAACAATATAATGTGAGGATATTAATTAGGGTTTTTATAGATATTTCTAGATGGGGAACTTGGTTCATATAGTTCCTAACTTTCACTTACCTAAGAATTTGTGGTTATGATGTTTCTCAGTACATGCTCCTTGGGTATGTATATGATAAATGGCCCTTAATATAACTAGTATGGTCATTGAAAAAAACACACAAGCTCCTATCTAATAAAGTCTAGAATAAAGTTTCCAATTTATATTAGTTGGTACACATGTTCCTCTTTATCCAAAGAAGAATTGATTGATAAAGAAATGAATTGGTTCACTATTTAGTAATTCAAAATTAGACCTTTATTTAATGCTAGATTACTAATTAAGAATATTATTGGCTCTTAATATCAACATATGCACCACTTATAATACTATTGGATGGATTATGTTGATGATAAAGAATTGAGAATCCATTATTACTCACATTTTAATTTGGAATAGGTTATTGTATTTGACATTGTGGAAATCAAGAAAATTATAGTTGATGATAAAGATGAATTAGACCCCATATATTAGGAAGAATAAATTGAATCAAAACTACTTCCTAAAGTAGATTGGCACAAGAAAGAATATACTTCACTCATTGATAGGACCCAAGGTGTGTTAAGTGTAACTCTTAAATGGATAAAAATCAAAGGCATTAATGTTGATAAAGAAAGATTTCTTCCTTCCATAAATGATAATAAATAAAGAATTAATCATATATAATATCAAGTAGAAATAAGGACATCTTTGACAACAAGAATTAGTAATGATTTAGAATACATTGAAGAAAAAATAGAAGTTGAAGCTCTCATAAAAGCTATTTTAGTGAAAAATCCATTCAAGTTAAAAATAGTAAGATTAGGTGAAAAGTTACCAATTAATCCAAACATTTATATTTCAGAAGAAGTTCCTCTTGATAGTCTTGCCTAACCTCAAACTATGGTAACCAATACTACATAATAGTTTATAGCTTACTTTACATCCTTACTATTTGAGTCTTCAGTTCCTTCTCAACCTGGTACTTTAATATTATTGCCTCTTACTTAAAATGTTGAATTATCTACTGAATCTTCTCTTAAAACCCCAATTGATAAGTTAAGAAAAGAGGAAGGTGAATTTTTATTGGAAAAGTTCCAAGTCTTGAAAAATCCTCTCCCTTATTTTGAGACTCAAAAGGAATATAGTATTTCTTTTTTGTAATAATATCCCATTGCAAAATCTGATTGGTTAAATGAAATGGTAAAGAAAATAAATAAGATTATGTATCCATAGGTAATTGATTTCAGCATTTTGACAAATTTTCATCCACATGTAGCCAATAAATATTGAAAAATATCTATAATAATCATAGATCAAAAAGGAGAAAGATATGTAAAATTAACAGTTCCTCCTATTGAGAAAGATAAAGACAATGTTCAATCCTCTACTTATCAAATCATGAAGTTCCTCTTGGAAAAATATATAAGGGAAGGTGTGAAGGAAAAAAATCAATCTGTAATTGTCATTTTGTTAAAAAAATGAACAAAGATAGAGTAACTCAAGAACAACTTAGATAAAAGGTTGAGAAATTGATTATGGTGGTTCAAAACCTAGTAAGGCCAATTCAATCTTTAATTCAATGGTTCATCAAAATTACAATATAAAAACATTAAATGCTGTGAAATAAATTGGTCATATAGGCAAGGCAAAAAAATAATGGTTCACAAAAATTATGTAGCAAAGTATCAATACCATTCACATAATGATGACCATGTGTTTTGAGATTCAATCAAAATATTATCAAGTGAAGTTGAAAACAAATATGATCAAGAAATACATAAGTGGGACAAATTACTTCCCAAGTTGGAAGATTTTCCTATGCTTGTCTAGATGATATTATTCAAAAAAAAGTTATCTAAAATGAAGAAATTATGTACCTCACTAAGTTTTTGGGAGCTTCTAAATTTAGGGTTTGTATTTTCAAAGAAAGTATTAATAAATTCAATGACTCTAAATTAATGGGAGGTGACATTCTCTTTCAAATATTGGGAGGAGTAAGAAAATTGAAATGTAAATTCACTAATGATAATTGGAAACTAATTTTGAAGAGACCATTGTTGATTAATTCAATAAGAATATTGAGGAGATCCTAAATCCTAAGTCTACATTTAATTATGAGTAAATTCAGATGTTGATTAAGTATCAACAAATAAACTAGATAACCTCAATGCAATGCTTAAGAGACTGTAGGGAATAACACAAAATATGTTATATCTATATTGTGATGCAAAGATAGCTTACACATATTCAAATGGTCTAGATGAAGATAAAGTACTAGAAAAAATGAAAAGGTTTGATGAATTCCAAGAAACAAAGTTGAAATCTGAGAAAGAGAAGAGTTAGATTGTTCTGAATGAAGATGGATAAGATTAATTTGTTATCATATTTTGACTTATTTTCTACCTTGATATTTTTGAGTTATTCTTGTAAATTTCCATTTACAAGTTTTATAATTAGTAATTTGTACATTATATATTTACTTTGAAAATTTAAAGTCATGAAAATTTGATATCATGCTTTTACAAGTTGTGTAAATTTTCTATTGTACTTTTTAAAGTTGTGTAAAAAAACCAATGCATTTTTTCAGGTTGTGCAAATTTTCTAATGTGTTTTACAAATTTTTAAATTGTGTAAATTTTCCATTGTTTTTTTTCAAGTCTCTAAAATATAAAAATGTGGTTATGCAATGTAACCACCCATTTCAACCTATAAATATGAGTTAAAGGCACATTTTTTAGGGATTCATGATAGTTTTTTTTTTAGTAAGACAAAGAAAGGGGACATGGTATCTGAAACTCAAAGAGAATCAATATAAAGAAAATTTTTACAAATTTTAAGTTTAAAGTATTTTCATGGACAATGTGTGTGTGTGTGTGTGTGTGTGTGTGTGTGTGTGTGTGTGTGTGTGTGTGTGTGTGTGTGTGTGTGTGTGTGTGTGTGTGATTCTTTTATTTCAAAATGTTGTTGAGATTATGATTGATTAGTAAAAAACACAAATATTTTATTGTGTAACATTTTTTGAGTATATATTCTTAATTTATACAAATAGTGAAACCTTGGTGGAGTAAAATAGAAAATTTCATTTTTTATAAGGAAACACAAGATAGCTATCACATTCTATTACTAGTTATAGGAAATTATTTTCGTGTATGTTGTGTGTTATTATGAACACATAATGTCTTTCCTATCCATTGAACAAGAGAGGTTTCCTGCTAGAGAAATTATACACCTTCTTGACATTTCTAGCAAGTCTCTGAGTTTGGCTTAGTAGACTTGTTATTTTTATTCTTTTATAAATAATATTTCTTTCCCTTGTCACTCTCCTTCATATTTTATTTTTTACATTTTCACACTTTATGGTTAAAATAAATACCATGCCATAAATCATTTTTGTTGTTGATAATTTCATTTCTCACATACTTTTTTAAATTTCAATAAAAGTAGCTTCACTTGTTAATAATAAAGGGACTTTATTATGTGACTATTAACAAAAAATATTCATTTGTCTCCCCAAAAAAAATTCATGCTAATACATATCAAAGGAGGGAATGAAATGGGTGGTTTAGGAAATCAAGGTGGTACCAAGTTAAAAATATAACCTTTACCAAAAATAAGGCACTCAAATCAAATTGGCAAGCCAAAAAGATTTTTAACATTAAGGAATATATAGAACCCACCCTATCCATGAAAATTTGGGTTAATCAGTGAATTAAAAATTATGATCACATGATAGCTATATATGCAGGAAAAGTAAAATGGACCTACCTTCCCACAATGTGTTCCTCATTCCTTAAGACCCCTTACAGATTCACCAGTCTATTATGAAGATTGTGTACTTGTATGAGAAATTATGTGTGTGTGTGTGTGTGTGTGTGTGTGTGTGTGTGTGTGTGTGTGTGTGTGTGTGTGTGTGTGTGTGTGTGTGTGTGTGTGTGTGTGTGTGTGTGTGTGTGTGAAATTATGAGACCTCCTATCCTAGTCTAACACCCTACCACATCCTAGTGGACCTTGGATATATCATGAGGTAGTGGACCTTGGATATATCATGAGGTCATCTATAGATTTTGAAATTCAATTAGGATAGGAGATGTACCTGACAATAATCACATCTTTTGGTGTGATTTTGAGTTTTGAATATTTGTATTTGCCTTTTTATCATTGATTTTTTATTTTTTATGATTTTTTACTTTAAATTTTATGGCTTCTGTAAATCCTCCTCTATATGAATTTGGAAAAACCAAACATGGGTGTTAAAAATGACTATCACTAGAGAATTTACACCTGGTGGTTAGGAAAAAAATAAAGAGCATGACATCTAAGACTCATGTAATTTCATAATATAGAATAATTAAATATTGAAATTGACCTCAGTGTGCCCATAGTGAGATGGAATAGGGAAAGAATCAAAATAAACATGGGATGCTTGAGGTACTTCAAATCATAATAAAATGTGTAATTTTGGCATGGTATAATGACATGTAAGTATGAGACATCTCATAAGGAATAGTTTATGTGAGTGGGTACATAATAATTGATTATTAGATTTGTTAAAATAAAATAATATGACTAAATTTAAGAGTATAAAGTCACAAATCTCAATAATTACCTTATTTTATGAGGGAGACATTTGGATAAAGTTATAGATAAAAATAATTTAAGGAATGAAGATTTTTGAGGAAGGTCTAATCCTATCCAAGGTATTATAGTGTGAAATATCCCCTTTTAGGATATTTAAAACAATTTATATTTTTAGGAAAACTTACAAACTATCACAAACCATATAACTCAAATATGTGATTTGAAATTATACAACTATAATATTTACTCAACATACATATTATATTTAACATTACATATAATTTATACATAATAATTCCTTACAACAACACTTATGTAACTCTTGTAGAAGTAACAACTCCATTAAAGTTTCAATGTGAATTCTAAGTGAAACCACCATCAACCAGCTATGAAGGATCTTACACCACTAAAACCAACAATATTTTTAGGGTTTATTCCTATAATATATCCACACTCCAAGGGTTTTCATCTTAGAAGAGGAAGAAGATGAACACAAGTTCAAGTTCTAAAAATGGGGGATTTAAAATATGTAAAAGATGATTTTATAAAGGACAAAGATCCTACTTATAGAATTTATAAGAAGATAGGAGAGGAAAAAGAATATTCATGTGGAGGAAAAATGTGCCACCATCTATGTCAATCATAGTATCTCCATGTGAAATGTTTGTCTTGAAGTATAAGTTAGTCAAAAAGGAGAGCACCAAGAGAGACAAACTCCATCTTTGGCACCCCACCTTCACACATGTTATCAATAGTGTGGTGATTTTCCCTATATGAAAATTTTCAAAAGGTGGATGTCATGATTAACCCCTTTTTTTATCTTTGTCTCTCACCTTCCATGTGACCACCAAAATGGCACCCCATTTCCACATGTGAATAAAATATGGAATAGTAAATTCTTGTCTTCTTCCCCATGTGCACATAAGATTCCAAGACAAGTATTCAATCAAATTTTTACTATTTGGTAGATAATAAAACCATGGATCCACCCACAAATTCATCCCATATCTCACACATGTGACTCACTAAAGACAAAATCACTTGTCTCTTAATGGAGTGAGATGCCCCACTCTCTTCACATGCATTTGATGTCATGTGAGATCCCCCTTGGGACCTGAAACATCATCCACAATCCACCTTACTTGATACATCATTATCTACATCACCTACCATATCACTATGAATAGTGACATGTGAATATTGCCAATTAATAGTAATTGGTGAATACTGACTTGACACTTAATTATTCCCTTACAAAACCCAATTTAGCTTAAAATAATTAAATAAAATAATGATATTCTATAAATTTATCATTTAGAGAAGGGAACATTACATCCTCCCTTCTCAAATATTTCTTGTCCTCAAGTAATTTAGTTCACTTCCTGATTCTTAATACCAAGGTCCCAAACTAGTTGTGGAAATTGGAAATTCCTAATCCATGATCCTGATTATGAATTCTACTATGATAATATGATATTCATGTGTGCCTCATCAGGAGACATTTTGGTGAAACTAAAATATTTTTATCCAATAATAATTCCTATCATGTAAGTCATCCAAGTGCCATCAACAAACTTAATGGATGCAACTAATTTCATTAAAACAAACTTATAATTTGGCTCCTTATAAAATTATTCATGCCACCACTAAAAAATCATGAAATGACATGGATACCTTAATTTATTTAGAGATATTTTGATAATTTTTATACAAACTACCCAACTTATAACTCATGGGCTACATTTCTCTTTTTAATTATTTTGGAAAAAACTTGGGTTTTTAATCCATTTTAGTAGCTCACACTCCACAACTGGCCAAGATTTTGGCTCTGATAATTTACAAGTGCTGATCACTAACATGCAACTAAAAATCTAGTCTCAACTTTGAACATTTGTAAAAGAGTTATCTCCCCAAATAGGTTGGAAAGATATCCAACTCTAATACCACTAAAATATACCCAAATGGGATATTTAGGAAAAACATGAATTTTCCCTAATTACAACTAGATGTAATTTTAAATATGAAAATCATAACTAATCAACACATTGCTATTATGACACTTTCCAAAATTTAATGATACTACAAATTTTTGATATTCTAATCTAAATTTATTAATTAAAAATAATATTTTTAGGGACAATATCCAGCAATAACAAATATTACATAATATGATTCAAATGCTTAAATAATACCAAACACTTACATACATAACACACCACAAATATCTCTAGCTATATTGGAGATCCCACAATAACACACTTGTGCATTCAACTCTGAATCTTCTTGAATTATAGTTGTAATTTCCATATGGAATAAACTCACTTGTATAATATATTTTTCATCCTCAAATCTTATAAAGAAACTAAGAGGGGTTTCATCCTCCTAATATCTAAATATCTAAGGGATTTCATCCTTAGTTAAGAATGATTAAACACAAGTTCAAATCTCAAAAAAAGGGGGATTTAGAAAATAATAAATAATTCATTTACAAAGAAGAGAGATATTACTTACATATTATATAAAGAGAAAAGAATGAGTGAGAATTATGAGGTGAGATGGAACACTGTGCCATATTTCCATGTGGGCATAGTAACCACATGTTAAGAGTTGTCTTGTTGTGTAAGTTGGTAAAAAAGGAGTGCATTTGACACCCCAACTTCACACATTGAGAAATAGTGTGATGCTTCTACTCATATGTAAATGGTCAAAATTTTATCACATGATTATCTCCTCTTTTATCATGGTCTCCCACTTTCCATGTAACCCAAAAAATGGTACCCCACTTCCACATGTGAGCCAAATCTATTATAGTGAATTCTTGTCCTCTTCCCCATGTTCACTGAAGAATAATAGATAATATTTAATCATATTTTTGACTTGATTTCATGAAAAAACACTATTCTACCTAAGGGTGGTGCCCCAACTATTCATCATTATATTTATCACCTAAAAAGAAGATATGTGACTCACTAAAGCCAAAATAACTTATTTATTAGTGGATTTTATGCCCCACTCTTTTATAATTATATTTTGTCCATGTAAGAGTTTATGTGGGTCATGCCACATCACTCCAATTCCATCTCATCACTATGCCACATCACCATGCATAGTCACTAT
Source organism: Torreya grandis (assembly GCA_037957365.1). Classification (NCBI taxonomy): domain Eukaryota; kingdom Viridiplantae; phylum Streptophyta; class Pinopsida; order Cupressales; family Taxaceae; genus Torreya; species Torreya grandis. The sequence goes on from JARHVA010006298.1 coordinate 485,784, forward strand.
GTATACTAACCATGAATAGTACCTTTAGATAGTAATTTGTGAATAATGTTTTCACTCCTAATAGAAAGTAGTGTATGATCTCCTAAAGATTCCCTAAACATAATGTGACTAATTAAATTCACTTATAAACATGTTGTCACTCTTAAAGAAAGTTAGAGATTCAAAAAATGTTGGAAGGCTATAAAAGGGGGACATTACACAGTGCAACTCACAAAACACACACCAAAGAGGTGTAAAATTTAAGGGTGTTTATAGTAAATAAGGGTATTTTATGAGGAAGGTATAGTATTATCCAAGGTCTTACATTTTAAATCAAAAAATTGAAACCAATGAGTTTTAAAAAGTGATGAACTTTTTAAAAGAAGAAACCAAATATTCAAAAGAGACTTAAAGCTTAACTATCAAAATGAAAAAATAAATAGAAAAAAATTCACGAGGAACAATCGGGTCCTATACATAGTATTATAATTCAAACTCATGAAAAAAATAATATGTGTAAAATAATGTAGATAAATAAGAATACCAATGATAGGAACCAAGGCTACTTAAATTAATGTAATGTTTCACCTTAGGAAACTTTAAAATACTTGCAAGAAGTGTTAGCACCATAATATATAGAAATGTGTGAAATACATGTAAGATAACAATAGTATTAGAAATGAAAATAATAATTTAATTAAAATATTTATTTAAAAATTGAGAATTAATTGGTTCTTTGAAAATATTCCCTTCATTAGTTTGTAAGTGGTAGGTGCTAGGACCAATAATAGTTTTAACTAAATAAGGACCCCACCATTTTTGGGTGTACTTACCTCTCTTTTGTGGGTATAATATAATTTAAGGATTAAATCACCAATATTTAAGGTAAAAAATTGACCTTTTGTTAAGTTTTTTTGGAAATTTGAGCTTTATATTGGTGGTTATGTTGTAAATCACTCATACAACATTCATCAAGGAGGTCTAAATCATGAATTCAATCACAAGGTTATTCATAAAGGATAATGCTATGAAGAGATATGCATAAGGACATTAGATAAAATTCTAAAGTTAAGACAAATTTAGAACCATATAGTAACTAAAAAAATGGTTTCCCCAGTGATAGTACAAATGCTAGTGTAATAAGCCCAAAGTGTATGATAAAGCTTGAGATGTTAGTAAGAATAAAAACATCAAATTGCATTTTTATTATATTTTGTTAATAATTTTTTTAGTGGCCTCTACTTGGAAACTTTATTGAGGATGATAAGTTGCGGATAATTCATGCATGTTTTTGAATTTATCACATAATTGTTTCATATCCTTATTTTTAAAATTCTTACCATTGTTATAAATAATGGTGTGGAAAATATGAAAGTCACAAATTATTTGATTAAATATGAATTCGGATATAGTGATATTCATAACATTAACAAGATGCATAGCTTCAAACCACTTAGTGAAATATTTAGTGGCCATAATGATGAAGACATGAGTGTGTTGAGAGTGAGGTAATTTACCAATGAGATCTAGTCTCCACATGGAAAAAGGCCAAGGAGATTCCAATATTTGAAACTCAATTGGAGGAGATAGAATGTGATCATCATAAAATTAGTAGGGATTACACTTTTTAATGAATATGATAATATATTTTTTAATTATGGGCCATCAGTATCTTATGCATAGGAATTTATGAGTAATAACATGTCCACTACAATAACCATTTAAAATTTCCCCATGTGTTTGTTATAGAAGAGAAGGAGCCTCATCCTAAGTGACACAATAGAGAAAGTTACCTTTGGTGTTATAATAATATAGGATGTCATATTGTAAGACATATTTGTAATATTGTTTGTATAATTTCGTATTTTCATGAGAGTCAATATCGGGAGGATAAGCATGGTGCTCGATAAATTGTATAATATTAATGTACCAAGGGTTTTGTCAAGTAGTGATAACCCTAACATGGCATATAAAATAAGTATTTGTGTTTGGTAATGAATATGTAAATTTATGTATGTTGATGATAAATTGTGAATCATGAATGATTTGATGAGGGTGAAAAAGAGAATCAATGGAAGAAAATGAATCAACTATAAAATTCTGCTCTTATGGATATGGTTCTTTGGTGAAATATTTGAATTATTTAGAAAAAGTGGTGGAAATTTGATGATATGTGATAATATTTTCACTTTTGCATTGATAGTCACCATTGAGTTGACAAAAAATGAGTTGTGATTCACCTAAATCATGTAGATAAGGGATATATAAATTGATGGTTTCTTGCATGCCTAAAATGAGAGATTCATATTCAACTATTTTATTGGTAATGTCAAAGTTTAATTAGAAAGTAATAGGTATGATCTTTATATGTGGATAAGCTATGACACATCCTTCCCTAGCTCCTTTAAGACATTTAGATCCATCAAAATGAAGTGTCCAAGTATATTCATGTAAATCAATTGTAACTTTAGATAACTCTTTAATGATGAATTTAGATTTCAGTTAGAAATTGAAATGTCTGGTTCACCAAGATTATTGTCTTATAAGTTAGTTGTAAAATGATGAAAATAATATTTAAATGAAATAGTTTCATTAAGACCTTAAATATAAAGGATTTATTTATCTATACGAATGTCTTGATCATGATTAGTAGCTAGTATAGGCAACCAGTTGATCGAGAATCACTTAGCATTAAAATTATTTTTCATAATAATTATTATATCAAATTCAATTAAGAGAACCATCAATTTTACAATTCTATCTATAGGCTATAAATATTTGGGTAAAAAATGATGAATAAGATTGGAATGGATGATGACATAAGTGGTTTGATAAAGCATGTAATGGTGAAGTTTTTAAGTTACAAAATAAATAGTGAGACCATCACATTTGAATTTGGTATAGCATGTATCATAGTGTATTAAAGCACAACTAGCATAATATATGTCATACTCATGACTTATTTAATCTTTTTGGGAAAGCATTGCCCCAACTGATAAGCGAGTAGAATAAGTATACAACATGAGAGGAAGATCATTGGAATGTGGTCAAAGAGTGGGAATATGTATTAGTGATTATTTCATGTTGTTGAATTATTTTTGACATGAATTAGTCCATTATAAATTTATACATTTATTCATAAGGTAGTTAACTAAATAAATAAACTAATCCATCTTAAGAAAAAATCTAGATTTCTCCCCTAGTTTACCATGGTATGTTCATATATCTAGAATCGAATGAGGAATAGGAATACTAAAAATGGATATTATTTTATTAGGATATACATAAATCCCATGTAAAAAAACTAATAATCCTAATTTTTTTCTCAAGATGACACTAAAAACACATTTTTAAAGATTAAGTATAACTTTGTATTTGATGAGGTGAAAAAATTGATATCAAGTTCATGAATATGATTTTAATGATGCTTAGATTTAGTGATGATATCATCTACATAAGTTATAATTATTTTATTGATGATATTGTGAAATATATGGGTCATTTCACATTGATAATTGGCACCAATTTTTTTTAAATCAATGTTCATTTGAACAAAACAATAGGTGCCCCATTTGGTTGCGAAAGTGGTTTTATGTTGGTCCTCGAGAGTGATATGAATTTTATTATATATCAAGAAACTCTCCATAAGAGATAAAATTTCATATATGGTATTGGAATCAACAATGACATCAATTGATGGTAAAGCAATATTATCTTTGGTACATGCTAAGTTAAGATTTTGAAAGTCTATGCAAATGTGAATAACCATGGTGAATTTATTACACATAAGGACAATGTTGGAAACACATTATAAGTAATATATGGGTTTGATGAATTTAACATCTAAAATATTGATGATCTCTTTATGACATATGGTATAAATACTAGGAGGAAATTTACATTACTTTTGATATAATTTTTTTGCATCAAAATAGGTAATGGCATTATGTACTACAATCCTATGTTCAATACCAAGCATGTATTCATATGACCGTGCAAAATATTCATGATATTTGTCAAAAAATAAACTAAAATTATCATGTTCAATAGGACAATGTTATTTAAAGAGGAGAATAGGTTGAGGGATAGTAATGGTACTATAATTGATTGTAATAATTTCCTCATTAAGTATAGTGTTTCCATCTTGGAAATTATATGGAACAAGAGCAAGTATGGATTCAAGATGTTTTAGGATCGACACCAGCAAAAAAATTATTAAAGCAAGGAAACCTTTTGTCAAAATTACCAAGCTTATGATGTTATGCAGAAGTTAAAGCTCAAAATCATGGAGTATTTATAAAATAGCTTCATCAATAGGGAGCTTAGGTAAAGGTATAGAATATTCAACATCCACTTTGATATCCAAATTTGATTTCCATGATTATCAAACTTAGAATTTCTTGGTCGAATAGTTGTAGATTGTGAATCTAAGATAATTTAAGGAGTATAAGTAGTAGGATGTTCAATAGAACATGGTATCAATATAGTGGGAGAATAAATATCATGGGTGTTTATTTAATTATTTATAATAGGTATATGATTCATTTGGTTGATATGATATATTAAAGGTAATAAATCATGATACACTAGATTGATCAGATCAATGTGGTTATAAAGTTTAGGTTAGATTATATCAGATTGGTCAATTTATTGATGACCCATGGATTATCTAGTAAAGGTCCATTGATATGTGGTACATAGCCTTCAAGTTATAATTCACCATCAAATGATATGTGAATGACATGGACATTACAATTGAAAACATGTATTTTTGCTAATGTAAGACATAAAAATATTGTGACTAAGGTCAATCCATAATGTTAGTATCATCATAAGATGGAGATATAACACATGTATCAATTTTAGAATGAACATATGTAGTAAAGATGCCCATATTTATGAAATTGTTAGGAAACATGGTTAAAGGATCTTGAAATAGTTTGGCCACCTAATATTCATTACAATAAAAATAATATTATGTATAAAAAGATTCATGTTTGTTATATGGGGGAGGACTATAGATGGTATCATATATTAATGAAATGGTTCAATCTTGTGGAAGAAGAGGAGGGATTGATTCTAAAATATAGGGGGATAATCTAGTGGTATTGAAAATATTTTGGAATTGAATAAGTTCATCATTATTTGAGCATATAAGAGATACATGTAAATTTAAATGCATATTAATAAATTTAGGAAGAGGAGGACTATTTATTTAAGAAATAGTAGGGATACAATATTGAGATTTGGGATGTGGAAGTTGGATTTCCAAGTATTAGGTTTTGTATACACATAATATTTTCACACTATTATCGATTATTTATGCTTTACATCTTGCAATAACCTATTTTGACTCAATCTCTCTAAGTGCATGCCTTAAGGGGTGCACTGGGAAAGGGGTGGTAGACCTTTGGTGCTTTGTAATATTATTTTCCCTTATTTCCATATTATTCCCTATCCATTCAGCTCCTAAAACCTTTCCCTAAGCTATCTATCCTTCCTTGCACATTCCTCTATTATTTTCCTCCTATCCTTCTTTCCCTTTCTTAGTAGCCTTTTTACCTATTTAATAAGCTAGGTTAACCTAACACAATTTGGGGTCACTTTAGATCTTTAGGCCTAGTTTCCATCTGGCTAACCTATCATAACCAACATGTCCAAGTGATTTTTAGGTTAGATACTCCTATATATAATGTAATTTTAGTTATTTCCATATGAATGTAATCAGGAGTTATTATTTACTTGTGCTTCTTCACAATTTGCTCTTCCACCATTCTACTTGAGGAGTCTTATCTTAGGTTTCTTATTTGGAGAATCTTATTCATGTAGATAGGTCTTAGATTCTTTGGCCTAACAAAGTGATCGTTATGAACCACAAAAACCTCTTTCAAAACCCCATTGGCAAAGGGAGAGATTGAGTCACGATGGGTTCACATTCAAGTAAGTATATTCTAACTTTGTTCTCCTCTCTTTTAGTAGATAGAAGTAGCATAAGTGTTGGCTCAAATAATATTACTCATCATATTCCATGTGCGTTACTCATACTTAATTTATTTGAAGTTCTTTATACATATATTTGATTACTTTACATCAAACCCCTTACTTTGTGCCACAAGCTTTGGTGAGCACTATATTAGTTTACTTTTCTTGTTATTAGATTAGTTTACTTTTTTTGTTTATTATAATAAGTGAATATAGAAACCATAGGACCATTTTAGGGTTGTTTTATATTGTGTTAGACTGTAGGATTTCAAACCCGACCAACATGATGTATTATGATAGATGATACAAGTGATCCCCTAATTGGGTCTAGAGGATACTCATATTAGTCATGCTCCTACTTAATAAGTGTGTGCCCCAATCGAAAGTGTTAGTGTGATTTATCTTATGTGATCTAGGATTGATTCATGTGCATGATGAAATTATGATTGCATACATTTTTGTGAACCTGATGTGAATCCTATCCCACCATTGATTGGATTGTCTTCACGTTTCCATTTTTGTTTCCTTGATTATTTAGAATTAGCTCCACTTTGGCTTCACCTTTATTACATTTTGGTGAACCTGATGTGAATCAAACCCTTATAGGGTTTATTTCACTTATTTTATTCTTTTTTTCATCTTTTCTATCATATGTTTTGACTTATTGGCTCAATTATGTTGACCCAACTATTTTGTTCTATGTATAGGAACAAACAACTGGATCAACCAACTTGACCTAGCATAAGTTTGTAGCACTTTGCATACTTTTTATTTAGCTTATTAGGTTAACCAGGTTAGTAAGATCTAGTTAGGAATATCCAAGTAGAATGAAGAAAGACAAATGAAAGAAATCCAATGTGTACCTGATATAAAATGATTTTAATAGCATAATAGTATGTAAAAGAGAGCTAGAAGAAATTTTCTAGAGGTTCGGGTTGGTGTCTATTAGAGAAACCTTCATGAAGAATATTTGAATTCCTAAAAGACTTGAGTACCTATATGAAGATAGCCTGAATGTAGAATTTGGCTATCTATTTTTGGATCCATTTCTCCTCTTTCTCACTTATTTTTATAAGCAAAAGGTGATGGAGTAAGAAGGATAAGGATGATGAGTAATGAGGAATTATGATGTGTTAGAGGATGAGGCAGATAAAATTATTAAATTTTATTCTTGATTGCCTCGAGAATAGCTGGTGATGAGTTACCAACTCACAAACCTAACTATCGATGGTTAGGGTAGCTATCGATGGTTACCCCTAACCATCGATAGTCAAGGTGCTGAGTAAAATTAAAGAGGGTCAAAGGGTGGATAAAATGGTGTTTAGCTAAAAAAGTGAGTTGAGTTGGCTAATTTTATCTAACTTAGACTCAAGGTGGGTAAGGACAAGTTAGATGAATGGGTTAGATAAAAATAGGTCATTTCAATGGTTAAGTGTAAAAGAGAGGATCAAGGCACATTGATGACTAGAACTAAGTGTGTAATTTTCTAGCATTTACAGTCCTCTTAATGAAAGGAAATACTCTTGATATTAGAATCGCTTACATATATTCTATTTTGGCATTACTATTTTTGAATGATGGCTAGAAATGCTTGTAATCTTATGATTAGGAAAGAGGTATTCTTTTATGTTATTTAATTCATTGTTAACACTCACTTAAGAGAAATGAATTGGTTTAAGAAATAGAATAGTTATGCTTGGATAAGATTTGGGCACTCTTGTTTATAGTTGATTAAATTCCTATTTGTTATAGTATTATGATATTGTCCCACATGAGTTATTTGGGTGTGTACTACCTTGTTTTTTGATAGTTCATGCAATGGTTCATTTTGGATTGCTCTTTTATAAAGAGGTTAATTACAAAACTAAGGAAATTTGGGTTGCTTAATTCACTTTATGTGAAATTTAATTAGTTTGGTTGTTCTTTTATGGGGCTTGTTTTATTAAGATAAAATTTGATTTTTATAAGGTTTAATTATAATGAATAACACATTTCTATCTCTATGCTGACACATGATTACACCCTTTCAGTGCAAGAGTTTTTATATAGTTGGTTTTTCCTTCATCAAGTTGGTTTCCTATTTAACTAGTAACCTGTTGAAGGCTGTGTACATCCTTGTTAACCAATGGAGGGTTTGGGAGTGATTAGTTGTTGGTTGATATTATTATGTTACTAAATTATTTTAGTTGGCATATTTTTTGGAATGACTTATTCAAACATTGCTACTTTTTAGTACCACAACAGTTCCTTGTGTATATGCCTTCAAGCTTGTATTTGTATTCCTATATAAAATCTATCATCTATTGTATTTGATTAGAAATAAGTTTTTACTTCTAGATGACATCCTTCTTAGGATTGATTATGTTTTATTATAATTTTTATATTATGGTGATTCAACCATGAGTTGGGTTAAGTTCAAGTTTTGGCATTCCCTCGTTTTGAGGAGGATTTCCCATATGGTTGGCTTGTGAGGATATATATTCATTGATAGAATATTTATACATGTGTTAATGTCACTTGTTTGACTTCATATTTTTATTTATATACACAAAATTATTATGTTATTCACTAGATATTGAGTAATTGAGGGATGCCTGAAGCATTTTGATCATATAAATATATAATAACATTCTAATCATGGGAACACTTATTATGTAAGAAATTAAGTGTCCAGATTTGTTTTGTATATGTATTCATACATGTTTTAATAAGTACATATCATGTTTTTAAGTGTTTTAAATTATATTATATTTCACTAAGTTTCACCTTGTGGGAATTTGTTATGGTGTTATTTTTTAGTAGGTTATATTTCCACATTAACTTATGAAGACAACTAAATAAAGGCCCTTGTAATTTTAATTCTACTCTTGTTAATTTGGAATACTAATAAAAGTGTATTCCATTTTTTATTTCATTATGTCAAGCTTAGGCATAAGGTAAATCATTAAAATAAATATTATCTTTCAAGGGTGTAAATTCAACCATGACAACCAATCATGAATATACCTTATGGGTAGTGCAAGCCTAAAACCATAGTTAACTAGCAAGTTGGTTGTATGGGTTATTCTTATCTTGGGATTAAATGAAATAAATCCTAACAAATTATTTTTAATAATAACTTTTATTGAATTCCCCATTACTCGACGTGGTTTTAATTTGGTATATTGCTCTTGGTATACTTGGTTGGCCATGTGCGAGTAATGCTTCTGTAGAAACTAGGAATTTTTTAATATAACCATAGTTGGTCTAAATTTATATCATGGTAATTAGCCTAATGTCATAAATTAAAAATATAATAAGTTGTTGCTCTTTTATTTGAATCATTATTTGTTCTTAAGTTATGGAGTTGGAATGAATTTCTAGTTAGATGACCCAATTAGGTTATTCTATTTGGCCAGTCAGGAGGCCTAGAGGGACTCCCACATCAGAGGCCCAAAGAAACCTCCATCTACATAGATCTAAATAAAAGGGCCTGACTAGACTCCATTGTTCAGTCATAATATAATCATGGCTAGATAACACAATTAATATGGGTATACTTTAACAGATGGTATTCATCTTATATAGGGTAATAATTCCCATGGTTATGTCCATGCTTGCTTAATGTGTCTCTTAAGTATGCCATGAAATTTTTATGCATAGGCATTATGGCTGGGTAGAAGTATAATGTCCATGTTAGCATTTAGGAATTTAGAATATCTCATGACACGTTTGTTATTTTCCACTTGTTAGACCATATGTGGTGGGATGGCATTCATAAAGAGATGGTTCATGGGTATAATAACCCCTAAGTTTATGAATCATGGCATCATGTTTTTATGGGTAAAAACCTAAAATATTCCTCAATTATGAGAACATAAGGTTCTATGTTCGTGAGTTATGATGGGTCATCTTGGTGACAGATTTATGTAACTACTCATTAACCCTTGATTGTTGTAAACTTAGCTAAGCCAAAGCTTGGCTTGTTGGTACCTTGGTCCCCCTCTTTTGGACATGTTGTACCCTTTATATTACCTCATTATTATAACTATTTATTTAATTATATCTAGTGAGATAACTCATTGTTATGTTGAATCTCACCCTCTATCATTATCCTTGTTAAGGATACTCATGGGCCTGAGTGAATCTTCTGGTCAAGTGAGTTACCAAATTATAACCATATAGGGTTATTATATGATTGTATTATGATGAGAATCCCTAGGTGGTTCTATGTAGAAACCTGAGTGCCTCTTAAGGTTCAAAGGTTATTAGTATGGGCCCATACATTAATACCCCTTGAATGGTGTTTCACCCTTTAGGCATCTCCTTTCCCTATGGAATCCTCTAGTAGTGGTCATCTTAACATAAGTATCTCATTGACCAAATATGTTTATGTATTATCTACTCATCTTGTGTAAGATTGTGTTGATGTGTCTTGCATGGTAGAGTGTGTAGCAGGTTATACATGTAGTGTTGTTGTGTACTTTGTTAAAAAATCCCAATTTTTTTTGGGGTTTTCTTCAAATCCTTCATGAGAAACATTCATTAGTTCATGATATGTGGTGGTTTCTCATTTGATAGATCCTATTCAATTCTTAAGACTCAAAATAAAATAAAAATTTGGATGACCAAAGAAAATTATGCTTATTGTGTTGTTGTTAGATGAAGGGAAATAAAAATTGAAGGAAAAAATATAAAATATAATCTTGTGGAAAAGCTAATTAGAATATGACAAGTGGAAAAATATTGTATCATAGAGCATCATGCATAAGTATAACCTAAAGTATCAAAAAATGAAAAAGATAACCACTAATTAAGAGTTGGATAATTTCACCCTCTTGTTAACACTAAAAAAATTAACTAGATAAATACAATTGCTAAGAATTAAACACTTAGACATCAATCCTAAAACATAGTAAAACTAAAAAATTAAAGGAAATCAATTGAATCAAATAAAATACCCTATATAAACTTTGTGAGCCATAAAAAACTAGAACTAAAATGAAAAAAAGGAATTTCCATTAAAATTAATTATTTAAAATAAAAAAAATAAACAACTAAGATTGAGGATATTAGAGTGACAAAATTAAAAAAGAGTCTAAACACTTAAGAAACTGGAAAAAAAATTGAAAGCTTGAACATGTTATCAAAACATTTAATAAAAATACTAAGTTATAATAAGATGTGGCTCAAAATCATTTATAAAATTGGATGTGTTGGTTAGATCATGGTGTGGGTCATGGGCTAGGTTCCAAATGAACAAAAAATAAGCCAACACATCGAGTGATTCTCTCACTCTTATACCTTGATATTACAATGAATAAGTCCTTAAATTATCATATAATGAATAACTACTAGATTAATCATAAATTCATGAGTTGTATGTTAAAATGTATAGGTTGAGTAGGTTGGTTTTGATTTAAATGAAATCGTGCCACTATAAATTCCAACTAAGTAATTTACATGCCTTGATTTATAGGTTCCCACCTTATATGTTGACATATTCCATTTAAATTTTTTTAGTCATGTAAATCTGTTAGAGTGACATGGCATCTAGGTGAAACCTGTTGACTTTATGTTGGAGTGCACCCCATTGGATTTCGCATGCCCATTATCACACTTCACGTCAAAGAGTTCTTATACCATGATAGGAAAATGATCTCTTGTGTTTTGGCTAGTAGTTGATCCATAATAAGATATACTTCTCTTAATAAAAATTAAAAATGAGAGTTACCATAGACCTATACCTTATACTTCATTTAAAAGTCACCCTGAGGACATAGACATAATATAATTATTTCACTATATGTACACACTCAATCTTCTAATTTTACCTTCTATTAATTATTATCTAAGATGTTGAAGTCATGCAGTAAATGAAATGATGAAATTTAAACATAAACATAATAATGTGAAATAAATGTTTACACATTGGAAGCTTCCTTAAATAAATCTAAGCAAGAATGTAAATCACACAATTCAGAAATAAAACACATAATGCATAAAGAAAACAAATAACATGCTTAGTGATTTAAATGGGTTGGATTATTGCTATAGACTTTCAAAGGGAGCCCTTCCTCTTTTTTATTCTAGTTTCAATCCTTCCTCTCACAACACTTAATTTAATTCATAAATGCTTGCCCATATTAATACAAAATGGAGCAATGAATTGCTACAAAAAATTACAATAACAATTGCATGACAAAATGTACTTATGATAATCTATAATCAACATCTACTATATCTCAACTCTATTGTTACACATATATATACCACAAAGGAGATTGTTTTATACAACTATATATATATATATATATATATATATATTCTAATCTAAGAAATTTTTGACTTAGGATAATTGAAATTGGCTCCTACTAAAGTCATCCTTTATGTGAATTATACAACATTGATGTAGGAAAAACAAATTTATTTCATTCTTCAACCACTTCCTTATTAGGGTCCATGGAGGTTATAGTTGTTTTTATGAGTTGATTGAAAGAGGAATCAAAATCTGTTCATTTGTGGTTTTGGTCATGCAATGGTTGTAGGATAGTCCATGTGATGAGATTCCTTTGCTGTAGGACCTTCTATGCTATATACCTATTTCTCCAAAACATCCTTATAACATATTATATAAAAATCATCCTAAAGCAATAGATAACTATCATATATTTAATTCTAATAGATAATTATAACTATTCAAAGAGGATGGAAACATAATGTTATTATAGGATTGAATTTTAAAGGAAGAAAACTTATGGGCAAGTACTCAAAAACAAGGTAAATAGGAAGGACGAGTGCGATAGATGAGGATAAGAATTTGACATTTCTAGGGATCATCACACCCACAAAATTAAGATCTTACTCAACCATGAGCAATAAACTTGTTCATTTCCATTTCATAAATAACTCTAAAAGCTATGGGATCTATGGCACCATTGGCAAAGTCAGTATAAAATCCATGCCTCTAATTAAATAGTTACCAGATTTTGACCTTCCTAGCATCATCCAATGGGGCCTTATCCTACCAATCTAGAATAAGATCCCAAAATAAAGGGGGATGGAACCTAAGGCTCAATAATTGAGATCCCGTTTCTCTTTCAAGAAAAATATATTTTTTGATCTTATTAAATGCTACCTTTAAGTTAAAAGGGGAATATGGATCTTTTTTCCTTAGTGTAGGAGTGAGATCATTTCATCATTTAGTAAATGACTCTTTGGTTGTAGGACCAGTAAAAATTATCAATACTAAGCAAGAATCTTGGGCTTCATCACAATTCTTAGCAAACCAAACTTTGACTTCCTTCTTCAACATGATATTATCCCATTCTATCAATACAACATTAGGTGCCATTGACTCTCTCCTGATAAGCAATTGGCTTTCATTCTCATTTTTCTTATATTCAACTACTTCTCTTCCTCTTATTTCATCATTTAATAGACATGATGAAAATTCCTCTAGAAGGTTATCTCCAACATATAGGTTAGGGTTCCATTCCCTATCATAAGGGATAACATAGTTTTGAAGATGGAACTCACACAATTGAGCTTGTTCTTCCTATGAGATTTCCTTATAGATTTGAAAGAAGGAGAGGGGATCAATTACTTCATAAGGTATGTCAGATTAAGTTCACATAAATTTAAACTTATGCCATTGCTCCTTAAGATAGACTAAATATACTCTTGTATGAGGCATGTAGTTAATGAGCTCTTGGATAAGACAAGACATGTATTAAATCTTTTGATGTAGTTTGGAGATCATTTCTTCCTTGAACCTATTCTCTTATTTCAATTTCTTATTATATTTTGTTAATGCCGTCAAACTTTTAGACTGACTATCCATCTAATTCATTAATTTAAAAGATATTACAAATGAGGAATGATACCTAAATTATTTGGTAGTTGTAGGTTCTTTCTATTGATTTAACTCTATAGAATGTTTTGAAATCATGAATGCAAGATGGTCTTCGGTAGAGGGATACAATTGAAAAGCTACTACAGTAAGTACATCTAGTCCTCCTCTAGACTAATCCTATAATTTATTTCTTAGTCACTCAATCTCTTGTAGGGCTTACTCTAGAGTGGGAAATTACACTTGTATGGTAGGTTTCTTCATTTGTTCCATTTCTTCCGACATTTGTTCCTCTTACAACTCTTAAAGACTATACTCTACTTTTTCTACCTCCTAATTGTATTCTAAATAAAATTATCCCTTATTTTCTTCAACCTCTAGAGATTCATTACTATTGGCAGTATATTTTTCTCTATATTCTTCATTAATTTTAATAATAGAAGAAGGTTTAGTTCTCATTTTTATTTTACATCTATAATATCTATGAGGAGTAGAGGTTACCTTGGCCTTTTTGGGAGAAGGTGGAAGTTCCTCTTCAAACTCCTCTGAATCAGGCTAGAGAATGAGTTTCTTCCTTTTTCTTTTGGATTCACTACTTATAGAAGTTATTTCTTCAGTCCTTGCTATAGGTTCTTATATGGAGATAGGAAGGTATCCTTATGTATGTTCTTGTGGAGCTATCATAAGGTTTCCTTATATAGGTTCTTATAGAACTACAAGAAGGTTTTTTGATGTAGGTTCTTGTGGAGTTATAGGAAGGGTTTTGTGGCTTTGGTGAAATGTTTGTGATTTTTTCATAGGAGTGAAATAATCAATTTGAATTATGGAAAATCTCCCCCCAACTTAAATTATTTCTTGTCCTCAAGGGATGAATCCAGCATACACAAATAGCTTGTGGTAATAACAAAGGGTGGTGGTAGTAGCATGTTAAAGGTCACATCAATTAGTGAAGGAGAATATATGATGAGTTGGCATAATAAAGAGAAGATATGGTGGCGTGTTAGTAGCATTAAGATCAGTCATCTTAGTAATAATTAAAATTTATGACATGAAATAAATAGAAAATAATTACCTTATTACTTGTAGGAATACCTTTCATTAATGCATAAATGATGATTCGAAGTGGTGATCTGGTGTGTGTTTCAATTTGATTGGGAGAAAAATGCTTTATATAGGATGGAATGATAAGAATGCGTCCTATAGCAAGAAATGTTTCTTGTAACAACAAGTTTTTCATCTTATGGAAAAAAGTGTTTCCTATAGAAACAAGTTTTTCATCTTGTAGTAAAAAAGAAAATGTATTTCTACTCTAAGGGAATAAATATTCAAGAAAAAATAAATGAAAACAAAAAGTTTTATTATAGTAGTGCCCTTTCTCTCTCCTTTTTTAATGAATGTTGATTAGCTAGTGACCTAGTTTTCTGAGACAACATCTGTTAGTAATGCTCAAATGTTTTCATTACTAAATTTTCTATTTATTTTATTTAGAATTTTTGGTCCAAACTTAGCTTGAATCATAATAATCTAGGAGGTAGGATTTTATTTAGCCTGAACCAAGCCATTATGAATTACTTGTTCTTTGTTGTAGGAAACTATACTACTATTATAAAATATTATAGAAGGGTTGATAGAAATACCCTTCAACTGTAGGAATAGGTTGATTCATTTCATGAAGAAGAGAAGGATGTTGTTATTCAATAAGTTGGCAAGTGAGAGTTTCCTTGGAAAATGGTTTCTTATACAGCGTGAGCTTGTGGTCATTAACAAGTAGTCAAAACTAAACAAAGTCAATAGTCATGAGCTCTATAGCTCCATTGTCAAAAACATGTTTGATCTCATAAGGCCCAAGCCATCTAGACTATAGATTTCTTTTACGATCCTTGTATTTAAAGTAAAAAAAGAGTGCCCAATCACCAGATTAGAAATTATTAGTCTTGATGTTCCTATCATGCCAACCCACATGTTGTCTTTGCACTATTTTAGTGTGATGAAGTGCTTCCTTTCTTAGTTCATCAAGAGCATTTAGCTACATGGTCTTGTCTTATTAATATTGGGAAATATCCAAGCCCAAGTAAATTGTTGTCCTTAATTTTCTATGTTCAAACTCAATGGGTAGAATATGATTTTTATAATAAACTAGTTCATATGGAGTGAAATCAGTTGTGGTTTTCTAGGCGATTCAATAAGCCTAGATTGCTTTTAGAAGATGAGTTGACCAATCTTTTCTATGCAGGCTAATAGTCTTAGTGAGTATATTTCCCAATTCTTGGTTTGTCACTTCCACTTAACCATTTGACTGAGGATGGTAAGGGGTATAATTTTGGTGTCTTATTTCATATTACTTTACTAAGGTGGTTATGAGGTTTGATATGAATTATGGGCCTTTATCTATGACTATTTCTCTTGTCACTCCATAGTGGGTGAAGATTTATTCATACATAAACTCAACAACTTTCTCATCTTGGGAATGGGTTAAGGCTTTGACCTCTACCCATTTTATGAGATAATCAGTGTACACTAGTATATATTATTTATTATTGGATTTAAGATCAATGGGACCTACAAAATCCAATCCCCATTTATCAAAGGTTTCTAGAACTAGTTATGGTTGTAATATCATTTAATTAGAGTGAGTGGGTTTTCTCATATGCTAGCATTAATCACATCTATAGGTATACATCATATCATCCTTATGAAAATCAGGCCAATAATATATGGTAGTGAGTACTTTCATGGTAGTCCATTTGGAAACAAAATGATCCCCACATGGTTCATCATGGTAGTCTCTAAGAATGTCATAAGCTTCATATTCTCGGATACATCTTCTCATAGCTGAATATGGTCCAGTGATAAAGAGATATCTTGCAATCTAATAATAATGTCTACTTTTTTGGATTAGATGTTATTTTTCCTTGGATGAGAAATATCATGGTAGTGATCTTAGAACAAGTTAGTTAACAATATATATGAACCAAAGACATTGAATTGTTATCCTAAATAAATGTTCATCAAGAAAAGAATCATCAACAATAAGACTGTGCTCATCATTTTGCAATTAAGATAGGAAATTTGCTACTACATTATCCTTACCTAGTCTATCCATAATGGTAATATCAAACTCTTGTATAAAAAGCATCTATCAAATTATCCTGCCTATTATAGTAGGTTTGTTCATTAAATACCTGATTGTTGCATGATTTGTATGGATGAATACTTGGTAACCTATAATGTAGTGTCCAAATTTATTGATGACATAAATGATGGAAAGAAATTTATTCTCTATTATAGTGTATTTGAGTTTATCCCCTTGAATATTATTGCTGATAAAATAGGTTGCAAAACTCAGAGATTCATCTTTTTAGCCAAGAATGGCTCTTAAAGTGGTGTTAGATGCATCTGTGTGGATGTGAAAAGTCTTCTTCCAATCAGGCCCTCTCAGAATAAGAGTTTTTATGAGGATGTCTTTGAGTTGATAAAAGATAGTTTGAAAAATTAGTCTATGTAAATTAAGTATCCTTGCTAAGCAATCCAAATAATGGGGTGACAATTTTACTAAAATGTTTGATGAATTATTTATAATAACCAGCATGTCCTAAAAAATATTTAACATATTTCTACTTCTTTGGTGTGGGTAGATCATTCATGATACTTATCTTTATTGAGTCAACTTGAATTTAAACAAGGGATATGTGATGTCCCAACATAATCCATTTAGTCATCAACAGATAACACTTTTCATTGCTCAGTGATAATTGATGGTCTTGGTAGCATTGAAAAACTTTTTCCAGGTAAATCAACATTTCTTTGAATGTCTACTCATAGATAGTGAAATCATCCATGTAGATTTCAACATAGTCATGGGAGAGATCAAAAAATATGCTCAAAATGACCCTTTGAAAAGTGGTTGGGGCATTGCAAAGACCAAATAGAAATATGTCATAGGCATAGGTTCCCCAAGGACAACTAAAGTGGTTTTATCTTGGTCTTGTGGAGTAATTCATATTTGATTATAACCACTATAGCCTTCTAGGAAGGAAAATTACTTTTTACCTGCTAATGTATCTAATACTTGATCAATAAATGGAAGGGGAAAGTGATCCTTCTTTGTAGCAACATTCAATTCTCTTTATTCAACACAAATACACCATTTTCCCCCTTTCTTAGGGATAATGGTTAGGGGAGAGACCCACTGACTTTTTGAAATAGGATAAACAAATCCTACATCTAAGAGTTTTTTCAATTCAGTTTTGAAAATATATTTAACTGAAGGTTTCAATCATCATTGGGATTGGCAAATAGGTTTACATTCTTCATTAATGTAAATGTGATGCATGTATAAATAGGGGGTATTCCTCTCATGTCACATTAATCCTAGGCAAATGTTGTGTGATTTTTCAACATTGTAAGTAACTAACTTTCTTACTAGGGTGTTAAGGAGGTGCTAATGTTGAGAAGTTTGTTTGGAAAAATGTCTAATTACTTTGTTAAAGAAAGCATGGTTTCTACATTGGTGATTAATGGAGGATAACTTCATTAAGGGGGAAGCAATTGATGGAACCTCCAGTCTCTTGCAATTTTAGCAAGATCATTCTTAGGAAAGGTATTTTAAAGAGGGCATGGCATACATTCCAATAGGTTTATGGCTATAGGATTTTGTCAATAGGTGTTTTGCAAGATACTAGTAAGGATAGTGTCTTCTTCTTGTGCTTGTAGATCTAGACTCTGGTCAATTGTGTAGAGAGTTTACAAGGAGATCAACTCCTCAAAGCTTTCAATCTAAGGGGTTGGGCCATCATTTTAGGAAGGCTGAGTTGGTGTATAAAGAAACAATTTTTTGGTGTCAATTCTATTGGGAGTTAGCATTTTTCCTTACCTGTATCTAATAAAAGCATCAATGGTAAGAAATCATAGGTGGCTAAGGATGAGAGGATAATCCCCCATGTTTCTTTTTAGCTATAGGATAAATAATTATGTTGGATATTTCTAAGAGTCCATAGTGATAAGATGGTCTTCAATAATCCCTTCAGGGTTAATAGTTGATATGTTATCCATCTAGAGGATTGTGGGTATTGGATAGAGAATGGTAAGTTTTAGCTATTGCATGCTCTCCATGGTCATCACATTGATGGTTGCACCCAGGTTAATTAAATTATTGGAGATGGGTTGGCCATGGATGATAGCATTAAATATATGACTTCTTAGATTAGAATATTTTATGGCAACTATATTTCCCAACATAATATCCACTAGTTGGCCAATGACCTGGACTATTTAAGGATCCTTCTTCTTTCTTCCTAGTTTTTTCAAACATAGCTCTCTAATAGACTTATTTTAGATAAGAACATCCTTTATTACTTGAAAGAGTGGGATTTTTATGTACACATTCTTGAGTTTTCCTAAGATATCAATTTAGGATTTGGTTTAGGATGTGATATGTTTAATCTCTCTAAAAAAGGAGGATTATTAGATTATTTTTTATTTTTGGATGGATTTGGCTCAATATTGGCCATGGGTGGCTATGGATTAGTATGGATTGGGGCTAGTTAAAAGTGTTCTATGATTATAGGTAAGGTGGGTTTAGAAGAACATGACCTGAGCAAAGTTGAACTTGATTAATATCTAAGGTGTATGTTGGATATTGCATTATTTTAGTGTATTGTGTTGGTTGAACCAGCTTATTGGTAGGATTGGGGATGGGTTTCATAGGTAATTATGTGGTTCAAATATGTTGTTGAGTGTTTTTAATTATGGCCTATTGTTAATTTTATGGTTATTGAATTTGCTAGGGAAATCCTTGATTACCTCTCCATTTTATTACCATGGATTAGAGGGAAAGAACCATTTCTAGTTTTGGAATTGACCCAGTTGAGGTTGTTGTCCATTTTGTTGCATCCATAACTGATTCTGGGGTAGTTTCCAATTTATTTGCAACCAATTTTGATTCGGTATATTCATTAAAGAATCATATTTAGGATTATTTGAGAATTGAGAATTTGAAAATATAGAATTAGATGGCATACCTAGTCTTTGTACCCATGGTTTCTATTGAGCCATGAAAAACACTTGATTCTCATCTTCTCCTATGGCATGTAGCTCCACCATTTCAAGATTCTCCTAAGTTATGCTAGATACTTGAGATTTCATAGAATGGCATGTGTAATCTACCTTCTTCTTTCTATATTTATGGAAATAGGTAGCTAAGGATTTCTCAATTTCTTCTTGCTTCTTCTATGTATGCAATGTATCATGATGAGTAGTTAGGTGGTTGATAATATCTTGCTTCATGTTTTGGAGTAGGTTGATAACTTTACCTTTAGATAGTCTTAATACATATGATATAGGAAGGGTTATGCCCTTACTTTTATTCATGGTTAATCTGGAGTAGTTTGTAAATATAACTATTAGTTCATCAAAGGGTAGTGTAGAAACATCACTGCTAGACATTAGATCTAGTGCCTCTAGAAAATCATCTCTAATCCCTTTCAAGAATATTAGCTTGATTGATTCCTTGTCCATTATAGTCTGCTTATATTTTTTTAGGGTGAACAAAAATATTTCCATATATTCTTCAAATGACTCATCATTATCATCATCTTGTGTCATTCAGAATATGTCATCTCTCCTGTAGTTCCTATCCCTAAAATAATTTTGGTATTTCATCAAAAACTTCTCCTTCATTTCTTCCCAAGTAGAAATGGAATCCTTTCCAAGTCCCATTAACCATCTAAGTATTGCATCTTTGAGTGTTTCTAGAAATAATTTGAGTTTTTGAGTGACTTGATTATAATCATAGTTGTGGTTTAAGATGCTGAACTCAAAAATAAATGTGTCTAGATCCTCAGATGCTTTTCCCTTGAAAGTAGGGAGGGTAGAGTGAGGGTTATTCTTCATGGGTGAATTTCCATCAAGAGTGAAGATAGGAAATTCAAAAGTATCATACTCATTGATAGTGTTTTCTTCCTGGTGATCCCCCATGAAAACTCTTTGTGTTACTAGATTAGAGGTTGTTGCTACCCATTTCTCAAAATTCCTATCAATTCTTTTATTTACTGGGGTGTAGAAGATAGAGAATTTATCTTTTTTCTTAGTAATTTATGGCTTTCTATACAATGGGTATGGTGTGGAGGTTCCAAAATATTTAGCTAGTGTCTTAGTAAAGAGTCTTTAGATTGGAATATTTTATTGGCCTGATGTTTCTTCTAGGGGAAAGAATAGCCTTTAATGCCTCTTTAACAAGAAATTTGGGTGACAAAGGGAAGTGAACTTCAGATTACTAATTATTAAGTGATAAGGTGGGAATTATCAAAGGTGGTACATGTGGGTCTCTTCTAGGGGTATGAACCTCCTCAAGTTCTCCAGTTTGTGCTACTAGTCTAGCCAAACACTCTTCCTTCTCTACCTCTTCTATTGACAATTACAAGTGATCTTCAGGAATTCCTTTATGTTCCTTAATTGTTTTAGGATGAATATATAATATTTTAGTAATTATTGATCATTCAATCAAAAATATTCCTATTTAGTCCCCTTCATTTGCATACATCAACCACTTTTTTTCACACCCTGCCTGCATAGGGTTAGTAATATGGGGTTTTTTGAAATTTTCCACTATCTTACTTGAAAAAAGAGAAATTTAAACTATGAAAGAAAGAAATATTTAATCTAAAGAATAATAAACTTTGGAAATAAAAATAATAAATATTTAGAAACAATTGCTATCAAGATTAAAAATTATTAGTGTGTGACACCCTTCCTCAGTAATGGCAACAAAAATAACTAGTAACTGATTCAAAATCAAATATCCTTCACTTGATCAAAATGAAAAAGGAGAGTTACCATATACCTATACCTTCTACTTCATTTAAATATCAATCTGAAGGTGTAGAATTTTTAAGATAACTTCACTATATGTGCACACTCAATCTTCTAATTTGACCTTTTGCTAATTGTTATCTAAGATGTTGAAGTCGTACATTAAATGCAATGCTAGAATTTAAACAAAAAAATAATACTATGAAATAAATTTTTACACATTGGAAGCTTCCTTAAATAAATCTAAGCAAGTATGTAAATCACACAATTCAAAAATAAAACACACATTTCATAAAGAAATTATATAACATGCTTAGCAATTTAAATGGGTTGGATTGTTGCTACAAACTTCCAAAGGGGGCCCTTCCTCCTTCCGACTCTAGTTTCAATCCTTCCTATGACAACACTTAATTGAATTCAGAAATGCTTCTTCATATTAATAAAAAATGTATCAATGAATTGCTGTAAGAAATTACAATAACATTTGCTCGACAAAATGTACTTCTGATAATCTCTAATCAACATTTACTATATCTCAACTCTGTTGTTACACACACACACACACACATATACTATAAAGGATATTATTTTATACAAAAAATATATATTTTAATCTAAAAAACATTCAACTTAAGATAACTGAAATATGCTCATTTTGTTAAAGTTGTCCTTCATGTGAATTCTAAAACATTTTTGTAGGACAAACAACGTTGTTTCATTCTTCAATTACTTCCTTATTGGGATCCATGGAGGTTATATTTTTTTCTATGAGTCGATTGAAAGAGGAATCAAAATATATTCATTTGTGGCTTTGGTCATGCATTTGTTGTAGGATAGTCCATGTGATGAGATTCATTTGTTGTAGGACATTCCGTGTTATATACCTATTTCTCCAAAACATCCTTAAAACACATTATAGAAAAAACATATTAAAGCAATAGATAACTATCATATATTTCATTCCAATAACATAGTTCTAACTATTCAAAGAGTATGGAAACATAATTATATTTATATCATTATGAATTTTTAAGGAAGGAAACTTATGGGAAAGTACTCAGAAGCATGGTAAATAAGAAGGATGAGTGTGATAGATGAGAATAAGACTAGGACATTTTTGGGGCTCATCATGTTTCATAGAAATGCACATGTGTAATGTATTTAATGCATGAATCCTTCATAAAATAACTTAGACATGCTCATGTACTTAGGATTTACTTCCAAAAATGCACTTGGTTTTCAAAAATGATGTAATATTACATTTCACCTAGGATGCTCTTACATCATACACCCTATG
This sequence comes from Torreya grandis, assembly GCA_037957365.1. Classification (NCBI taxonomy): domain Eukaryota; kingdom Viridiplantae; phylum Streptophyta; class Pinopsida; order Cupressales; family Taxaceae; genus Torreya; species Torreya grandis. The sequence continues at coordinate 508,682 of JARHVA010006298.1, forward strand.
TAACTAGAATGTGAGTTCTAGATCACAGTTTTAATCTCATAATATCATAGTTATACCATCCAATATTTATGAGGTCTAACCATGATGCATTTTAAACTAAACCATTATTCCACTTTAACAAAATAAATTGCATTCCTTTCCTCATGTACTTATTTTATACATATAATATTTTCAAACTTTTATTGATTACTGACACTTTGTATCTTGTAGGAACCTATCGAGTCTCAATATCTATAAGTGCATACCCTAAGGGGTGAATTGGGAAAGGGGTGGGTAGACCATTGGTGCTTCATAACATTGTTTTTCATGTTGCAACTTGCCATCTACAAACTTGTCTCCTAAAAACCATTTATGCTAAGCTTATTCTTCTCAGTCCTACCTCCTCTATTATTTTTCCTCTTTCCATCCTCATTTTATTACCTTAACATCTTTTTAGATAATCAATTTTACTAGGTTGACCTAGTATAATGTAGGTGTATTTTTCACTTTCTTATCTTGTTAACCTTTCGGTCAACCTAGCTCAGACCTAGTGATTTATCCATTAAAACACATTGGGTCAACTAGGTTGACCCTATATAGCTAACATTTATGGGAGGATTTAGGGAAAGATCTACATATATATAAAAATTAATTTCCTACCATTTCATACGATAAGAATTATTAGTGAAGTGTGAGTGAACATCTACTTATTGACCATTCTATTTGAGGAATAAAGCATAGGGTTCCATACTTTATTTGGAGATATAGATATTGTCTTGTGGAGAAGTATTTCAAATGATTAGATAGGTTGTGTAGCCTAGATATGATTTATACTAGTTATCCTTACATACCACAACAATCTCTTGTGAATCACCATGGCTAAGGGAGAGATTGAGGCTCATTGGGTTCATATTCAAAGGTAAGTATTACTAACTTTATTTCTCCTTTGTAAGAGTAGATACATAATGCATTTGTATTCTTATCCCATGTATTAATATTTTGTATACATTGATGTGAGTTTATATCTTCTAATACATGTTTAGTTTAGTTATTTTATTATTTCTAACCTCCACTTTGTGCCACAAGTTTTGGTGTGCATTAGATTAGATTTAATTTCTTGTTATTAGAATAGAGTGAATGTTTTAAACCTTAGGACTCCATTAGGGTTATTGTGTGATTATGTTAGATTGTAGGCTTTAAAACCCTTCCTATCATGATATGTTGTGACAAGTGATCCCCTAATTAGGTCTAGTAAATCTCTATATTAGTCATGCTCTTGCTTAACAAGTGTATCCCGATTAGAAGTGTAGGTATGCTCTATCTTCTTTAAGCGAAGATTGATTTATAGACATGATGCATTTTTGATTACATACATTATGGTGAATTCAATGTGAAACTAACCCTTGATGGATTTATTTCACTTATTTTTTTTCTTTTAGTCATTATTTTTATCCTATTTTTATCATATTGGATAGACTCTATCAACCAAATTTTTTGACTTATATGCATAGGTTTCCAGGAATAGGCAATTAGATCAACCCATTCGACCCATCATAGATTTCTAGCCTTTCAAACATCTAGTTCAATATACTAGGTTGACCTAGTCAACCCTATACATTTTAGACACTCTATAACAAGTTCTTGCATAGCTTGATTGATCCCGTTAATGCAGTTTGTAGGTTTCTCAAGCATATTTCAAGGTTATTCATCGATAATATTTATTCATTACATCTCTAATCCACCAGGGTTCCTTTTTACCTCTCTATTTCTCTGTTTTCTCTCTTTTCTTTCATAGTTTTTAGTCTTCAAAAATGCCCTTGCATAGTCAACTAGATCAATAGTGTCAACCCAATTTTATGTTCTATGTTATCTAAAATAATTGGATTGACATTACTGACCCAGTTCATTTTTAGACATTACTTCCATTATATAGGTTTGACCCTGTCAACTATATTCTATATTTTATGCATATAGTGTCAACATTGTATCTTGTTTCAAGTTGGAATTAACCTCATATCTGTTAGTAATTAATTCACTCTTGTTTTCTTATTTCTCACATGCTTAGAATAGCTCACATAGTTTAATTAGGGAATTTTTAATTAATCACTTAGTTTCACTATTTATATTTTATGTACACATGTACAAATCACAAAAACATAAACAAGCACTTTAACATTTTGTCTACCCTAGGCCAACCTACTTATATTTCATCACCAAGGGGGAAGTCGACTTGATGCTCTAGTCAAGTATAAAATGTGCTTAATGGTATATTCTGGCTAAAGACCCAACACCCTTATCATTATATTGTGTGAAGTAAGGGGGTAGGCCCCAATACCAAGCCTATATCATTCCCAGTACAATCTATTTCAACCTAAACTACTTGAAACCATCCTTAAATTGCTATTTAGAACCTTGTTTATAGCCAATTTCTAATCTCATTAAAAATCATATCTTAATAATCTAATAAACATTCAAATTGAACAATTATCTAGCTCTTTAATTTTGAATTTTATTTCTTGCTCCTTTCTCAATTGTGTGTACAAAAACTTGCATTAGCCAATGCTAGTGAAAGATTTTGTTTTGTGTCGTTTAATTAGATTGGCTAATGTTAATCCAATTGATTATCTATTTCTTTTCAGTATTTACTAATTTTTCATTACTTGAAATCTTATCTTGTTTCATTTTCACAATCTAATTTAGGCTTCTTAAATTTCCTGTCTATTGTACTAGATTGACCTAGTAGCTTTTCTACCTTTTATACACTAAAATGGATCGGCCTAGTCAAACCTGTATAGTTTTATAGTCTATGTTTCTATACTAGGTCAACCTAATTGACCTTGTACTATTTTAGTCACCTCTTTGTCCTTTTATTTCTCATCCCTCTTCTTTTCCCTTCATCATGGACTTTCTATTGGATAATGACACTGAGTTATAGTTAATAGACATGATGAAATTTACCAATCCTAATAGGGTCTCCCATAGATAAAGTAGGGCTCCTATTTTAGATTCTAGTAATGTTGATATTTCCACTCACATAATGCACTATGGGACCCCTCCTCATACCTCTTCGTATCATAATCCTCTTTTCTCATTAGAAGACCAAATTGAGTTAGAGTATACTCCCAAAATGCTTTTCTTTATCTCCAAATTTCCTCAACATAGAGGAAAGGATCCTTCTACCATTTATAACCTCATGATTAGTGGTCAAACCAAAGAGCCTCATTCACCTACTCCTATATTCTCAATGGGATATATAAGTACCACTTTATATAATTATCATCCTCTTCCTTCAATTTTTGCCCCTTCTTATGCTATGCCATATTTTTCTCTAACCTTTTCTACCTCCATGCCTAGTATTTCAACTAATATGGTGGGTTTTACATCTAGTGGGACTCTCATAAGATCCACTATCCTTAATCCTTCCACTAGTTCATCATTTACTACCCAAGTCAATCATGCTTCTAGTGTTTCTTCCTCTCAACCATTCACTAGTCCATCTTTTGCTTCACAAGAATTTTTTTCCACTAGTTTCTCACATTCTAAAAATTATTCTCAAGCTCATATCAACACTAATAGTGGTACCCAAGCCAATAATACCAACACAAATACTAATTCTAATGCTTTTAATTTTAATTAAACACATCAAATTTTATTTCAAACTCTCAATAAAATGAATACCTCTCAAGCTCATAACACAAATCAAATGATGAGAATGCAAAACCACTTTCTTAATATTCAATCTCATCCACAACCAATGGATTGGGGCACACATAACCACAATGTTCCCCCTCCTCTTCTTTGATATTCTCAAGGAAATATCATTCCTCAAAATCCTTTAATCATTAAAACCATCAATCATCTACAAAATGAACCTCTCACTACTTAAATTGCCAATATTGATATAGGAGGTATAACACTTATAATTTATTATAATGGGTCAACAAATCCTATCCTTTACCTAAAAATATTTGGGAATATTTACAAGGACTGGGTTAAATTAAATACTTTTTCCACTACCAAGATTCTATCCAAAATTATTATAGGTGATGCCTTGGATTGGTATAATTAACTTAGATCTCATTCTAATTCTATTATGGAGGACTTAGTAAATGCTTGAGTTCAAGAATTCAAAACTAATTATCTTCTTGAAAAAACTTTGGCCCATTTCATTAAGTTTAAACAACATGAGAAAGAAACTACCCAAGCCTTTTTTAAGAGATGGAAGACTTTGCCAAATAAATTGTTGACGCAGTGGATTGCACTCGGGGTAGGATGCCTAGCTCCTTCCCTTCCACACACAACAATGGAAACTCCCCTCTCACATGTGGGACCAACGAAGCTAGAGGGGAGAGTATCTAGATAAGGGCTAGCTCCCTCTGATGTATCATTTAGACCCTAGTTTCTCCTACTGCTAACAAATAAAATGAAATATGGTGGGGATGAAAAGGGAGAGAGATGCTAAAAATAGAACCTAAGCCGAAAAATTAAAAGATGATACACCAGAAAAGTGATGACCCACCCAGCCTGAATATTCACTTTTCACCAAAAGGAAGCACCCATACACTTCATCTGAAGTGAGAAGCTCTTCTGCCATAGTCATCTAGGGGTCTATAGAAATATAGGGAGGAAGAAACCACTAGAGGTGTCCTCAAACACACTTATGGCAGCTATTTCAAAGGCACCTTCATTCCCCTGTAGACACTTCTAGCAGACCTACAGAAAGGAGACTTCACAATGCACTGGACATGCTGTGATCAATCTGTGAAAGCATGAAAGACAATGACTTAACATGAAAGAATAAAATAGACATATACTTTAAAATGCAAGTCCAGATAGAGGTAAAAAAGCTAAGTTTTGATTCAAGGTAAAAGTGGTAGCTCTGCCTTACAAGCCTGAGAGATTTTTAGGTAGAGTTTTGCCTTAAGGCTGAGAGAATGGATCCTTTCTCAAATGAGAAGCTTTACAATATATAGAAAGAGGAAGAGAATTTGGTTCTTCTTGTGAAAGATTTTGGCACTCTTTTTGCAAGTTGGCCCATGTGTGCTCTAAGCCTTGGGAAGAGGGAGCTATTTGATTGTCAGTTCTTGCTTTGACTTTGGTATTCCACATTAATGAAAAAACATGGCCGTGTCTCTTTTCTACAAATAGACTACTCTTTTCAAGGCCATTTGCATGGCTTGTCTGCTCATAAATGTAAACTGGAAGAAAAATAGGCTGCACCATTTCATGACCATTTGGCAATAACTCACCTCCTCTTTGCCACTTGAACTACTTTGTCTCTTTCTACACCTTGTCTTCTTCATACTCTTTTAGCCCTCAAGGGTGATATTCTAGCAGGTCACTGCATTCCTTAGGCTCTTTCCATGGTTGGTGCTTAGGCAGTTCAAAAACAAATAGCTATTTCACTACCTTAAAATTGACACCCACACACCCATCATCGCTTTAAAATAATGGCTAATTTGCCTCCTTAAAATTGATAGCTTACAAGACCTCACCATCCTTAGCACATTCCATCAGGTCTTTTCTATGAGCTTTTTCCCCGTGGGTCTTTTGTCCTCCTTGGTCGGGCTTTTCCTTCGACCTCTTTCTATGGCTTTTGTGCTTCAGGATTTTTCATAGACAATTTTCCCACGGACAAAAAGTTTGTGAGAATTTATCCCGGTTGCTTGCCATTCCTTCAAGTCCTTTGGCTATAGCCTTCCCTGAATTCTTTCAATTTTTTTGTTGAGGCCAAATTCTTTCAAACTTTTTGTCTGAAGGAATTCCTTCGGACAAAAAGTCTAAAAGAATTTGGCCTCAAACAAAATTTTGAAAACTTACCCTTCAGCTGCCTTTGAAATGCTCCTTGCCCTCTACAAGGGTTTTTTGACTTAAAACTACCCTCCACAAGGGCACTTGCCCTTCAGCTTTGGGATGCCCCCTTGAACCAAGCCATTGAACCAAAAATGGTTCAACAATTCAATGGTTCAATAGTTCAACACTACACGCTGAGCCTTTGAACCTTCCATGGTGAACCAAGTGGTTGAACCAAATGTTGAACCCACTGATTAAACCAAGCAATGAACCAGTTCAACAGTTCAACACTGTGCACTAAGCCTTTTAACTGAGCATTGAACTAAGCTCATTAAACTGTCTAATGAATCGAGTGATTGAACCAAAGTGTTAAACTAATGCGTTGAACCAAGCTGAAGCATTGAGCCAACTGAATTGAACCAAGGCTGATGAACCTTGTATTGAACTTCACTGATTGAACCAAGTGATGAACCAAGCCATTGAACCAAGGCTGATTAAACCAAGGTGTTGAGCCAATTGAATTGAACCAAGTGATGAACCAAGGCTGATTGAACCAAGGCATTAAACCAACTGAATTGAACCAAGTGATGAACCAAGGCATTGAACTAGTTTAATGGTTCAATAGTTCAATGATGCCAACCTTCCTTGTGATTTTATTTAGACAAGATCCTGAAGAAGCCTTGTAAAAACCCAACACTCTCTAAACTAATTCTTCATGCGCCAAAAGACTAACCTGCAGAGTCCGTAGAAAAACTTCTTTGTAGAATCAGTAAAAACCCAAAAAACCTACATATTCCATAGATTTAGACCTATAGAGTCTGTAGATATTCTTGGACTTGTGCAAAATCAAAAAAATAAATGGCCTAGAATATTAGGGATAGAAGGGGACCAATTTTTGGCTTGTTGGGCAAAAAATGGTCAACAAATTGATGACTCCCAGGGGAAGCATGCCTGTTACACTTAGAGACCAATACCTTATAGTCCATTGGGCACGGAGTCAGAATGTAGCTTTAAAGAAAGGTTAGCAACATCCCCAAAGATCCAAGAATCAAACATGAAACTTTTTTACCCCACACACAAAGGAAAACACATACAAGGCTAAAAACACTACCTATGCAAACTACACTTAGGGAAAGCAGGAAAAGAAATTGAAAACAACTACTATATACAACTAACCAGGTACATTTGCTTCCCTCTTGGATCAAAGGGAAAACTTCTTAGGTCTCCTTCTTGGCAAGGAAACTTATGGTTCTAGACAAGTGGCTAAATGAAATGGAGAGTTGGTGACTAGCTCCTCTTGCATGCCACCTGGGTTGGCTTGTATCTGAGTGGATCATATTCAAACATGATTCCAACATATATGTACTCTATTTGTTCTTGGAAGCTTGCCTCCTATTGGTTCTTCATGCTAGTGTATCTCATCAATAAATCAATCACTAATGGCTCATCACCATAATCCCCTTGATATGCATCATTGACTGGCTTGTTCTCTTCTACCTCATGCTCGGGTTCCATGGTATGACCATCCTTGATGATTTCAAAGAAGGTATCTTCAAATTTACTAACCTCTTGAAGGGGTAAATCTAAAAACCTATAGCCCCTTTGCAAACTTATTTGAGTCCCAATGCTGCCTTCTCCACTCTTATCCAGCTCATAGCCTCCTTGAAGAACAGTGCAGCCTGTTCTAATGACTTCAAATGAATCATTTAAAACATGAATAAGAGATTGTCCATGATCCTCCATGACATTAGTGGTGATCTCCTCCTCATCTGTACTCATGAAGTCTCCCTGGTTAGTCACAAACTGAGCATAATCTATATCAGGTAAGCCCAGATAGCTTTCTTGGAGGTGTGTGGATGGAGCATTTTAGACATGAAATATGCTATTTGGTCTAAAATGTCCATCACATGTTCACTAAGGAAACCTACTCTAGACTCCAACTCTGCAATCTGCCTATCTATGTCTTTTTAGAAGAGCCTTTCCTGGAGGTCACAATCATCATCGAGAGCAAGAGCAACCTCATCTTCTTTAAGGTTTTAAATGAAACCTTTCTCCTCCTCTTCTTTTCTATTCCATGATTCCACTATTTGCTTCTAATTAATGATCTTGGGATTAGAATATTGCTCTTATGAATAGGCAGTAACTTTATCCTCTTCAAGGTCCTAAGCTGGTTCATGATATTCCTTCTTCTAGCTTGAGATTTAGAGATCATGTTGAAAGACTTAAGGAGGTTAGGGAAGATTTGGGAGGGTCAGCTCATGTATAGGAAGAGCTATCTAAAAAGAGGCGTGCTAAAAAGCTAGGCATATAGGATTAGAGGCAGGGTCAATTGATGGCATGGATGAGTCAGAATGAGAAAGTGCCATCTGATAGAAAGGATCTGGTACACAAGAGGGAGTTTTCTCTAGAATAGGAGGGGGCAGACCTTGGGCCAAAATTTCTTGATTTTCATCCCTTCACTTTACCAACACTTCATTAATATTGAAATCATCTTGTGCATTGGTGGAAGGGGTGTCTTTTGGTGTCTACTCTTGTACAAGGTCTGAAAACTCTGTCTCCTTTTTTCCAAGCAGTCTCATCTTAGCTTCCAATTCTTCAATCCACTTAGCTAGATTATCCTCATTTTGTAACTCCTAGAGCTCGTAGGAATCATTATAGAGATGGGGAGTGCATGAAGGTTTCCATGAAATATAAGAAGTTTCTTGAGGAAGGGGGGAGGGACTTGAAAAGGATTAACCTCATTTTGTACCTCACACTCTTATACAATGTCTTTCTCCTCCTTGCTATTCCATGCCTCAACCACTTTATTCCAGCTCAAGACATTCAGACTAGGCATCTCTTTTTTGGGTGATGGGGCCACAATGTGAGAGGGTAGTGAGGGTTTGGATTCCATTTCCCTTACTACCAAAATAGACTGCTACATTTGAATATTTTTTGATTTGATTTGTCTATCAAGATTAGCCTGAAACATAAGATTTACTATTTCAAAACTCTCCTCAACATGATTGGGGAAAGGACTTTGACAGGCTTGACTTGGCTCATAAGCAGGGGTTGTGTATGGCTGATATGATACTTGGGGCAATGAGTATGTAAGTTGATAGACTTGGTAAGGCTCCCTCTTATAAATACTCAGCTTCTCCTCCAAAGATGCAATCAAACCACTCACATCTAGCATCTCATTTATAAGCATGTGCCAATTGGCTCTTTCAATAGGAGCCCATTCATTCTTAACCTGATCTAGTGCATTTCTCACTTGATGGATGACATGATCAAGAATTTCTTGGTCACATCCCTTTTTGGTGTCAAGATATATTACATACTTTTCATACCCCAGCAGTGCTCCTTTGAAGGCAGAAATGGGTTGATTGACAAAGAGACTAGGTTGAGTGGGAGAAGTAATGCAATGAGAAGACTAGGCATAAGGCTGATATAACTCATGATAGGGCTGGGACTAGTCGTATTGGACCTAATAAGGATCAACATAAGGTTGGTAAGGATCATAGCTAGGCTGGCTAAGGAAAATAGGGTTCATGGCTCTAAATGATGGAATTATACATACCAAAATACTATTTCTTGATGGTATGGTACCAGAACTACTTAACTAGTTGATTTAACTTAGAGTCACCATTGGTGTTGATGCAAAATCCTCCAAAGTCTAGTTGGTTGAAGAACACACCAAAAATTATTCAACTCTTTGGGCAAAACTTGTCCTAGTTGGTCCCATTAGGCATGCCAAAAACTGTTGATGTAGTGGATTGCACCTAGGGCAGGATACCTAGCTCCTGCCCTTCCACACACAACAATGGAAACTCCCCTCTCACCTATGGGACTGGTGAAGCTAGAGGGGAAAGTATCTAAATAAGGGATACTCCCTATGATGTATCTTTTAGGCCCTAATTTCTCCTACTGCTAAAAAATAAAATAAAAAAAGGGGGGGATGAAAAGGGAGAGATGTTGAAAATAGAACCTAAGCCTAAAAATTAAAAGGTGATACACCAGAAAAGTGATGACCCACCTAGCACAAATATACACTTTTCACCAAAAGGAAGCACCCATACACATCATCTGAAGTGAGAAGCTCTTCTACCATAGTCAGCTAGGGGTCTATGGAAATATAGGGAGGAAGAAACCACCAAGGTGTCCTCAAACACACTTATGGCAGCCATTTCACATGCACCTTCATTCCCTTGTAGACACTTCTAGCAGACCTATAAAAAGGAGACTTCACAATACATTGGACATGCTGTGATCTATCTATAAAAGCATGAAACACAATGACTTAACACAAAAGAAGAAAATAGACATATACTTTAAAATGCAAGTCTAGATAGAGGTAAAAAAGCTAAGTTCTGATTCAAGGTAAATCTTGCAGCTCTGCCTTACAAGCTCGAGAGATTTTTGGGTAGAGTTTTGCCTTAAGGCTAAGAGAATGGATCCTTTCTCAAATGAGAAACTTTACAATATATATAATGAGGAAGAGAACTTGGCGCTTCCTATGAAATATTTAGGCACTCTTTTTGTAAGTTGGCCCATGTACGCTTTGAGCCTTGGGAAGAGGGAGCCGTCTGATTATTGATTCCTACTTTGACTTCGGCATTCCAAATTAATGAAAAAACATGGCTGTGCCTCTTTTCTACAAATAAACTATAGATTTCAAGGCATTTACGTAGCTTGTCTGCTCATAAATGTAAACTGGAAGAAAAATAAGTCGTGCCATTTGGTGACCATCTGGCAATAACTCACTTCCTCTTTGCCACTTGAACTACTTTGCCTCTTTCTACACCTTGTCTTCTTCCTACTCTTTCAACCCTTGAGGGCGATCTTCTGGTGGGTCACTGTATTCCTTGGGCTCTTTCCATGGTTGGTGCTTAGGCAGTTCAAAAACAAAAAGCTATTTCACTACCTTAAAATTGACACCCATGTACCCGTCATCATTGTAAAACAATGGCTAATATGCCTCCTTAAAATTGATGGCTTCCAGGACATCACCATCCTTGGCAAGTTCCATTAGGTCTTTTCTATGAGCTTTTTCCCCATGGGTCTTTTGTCCTCCTTGGTCGGGCTTTTCCTTCAGCCTCTTTCTGTGGCTTTTGTGCTTTGAGCTTTTTCGCAGGCAATTTTCCCATGAACAAAAAGTCTACAAGAATTTGTCCCAGTTGCTTGCCATTCCTTCAGGTCCTTTGGCTGCAGCCTTCCCCAAATTCCTTCAGACTTTTTGTCTAAAAGAATTCCTTCAGATAAAAAGTCTGAAATAATTCAGCCTCAAACAAAATTTTGAAAACTTACCCTTCGACTGCCTTTGAAATGCTCCTTGCCCTCCACAAGGGCTTTTTGACTCAAAACTACCCTCTGTAAGGGCACCTGCCCTTCAGCTTTGGGATGCCCCCTTGAACCAAGTTGTTGAACCAACCCATTGAAACAAAAATGGTTCAACGATTCAATGGTTCAACATTGCGCGCTGAGCCTTTGAACTGAGCATTGAACCAAGCTCATTGAACCATCTGATGAACTAAGTGATTAAACCAAAGTGTTGAACCAATGTGTTGAACTAAGCTAAAGTGTTGAGCCAACTAAATTGAACCAAGGATGATGAACCTTGCATTGAACTTCACCGATTGAACCAAGTGATGAACCAAGCCATTGAACCAAGGCATTGAACCAACTGAATTGAACCAAGTGATGAACCAAGGCTTTGAACCAAGGTCGATTGAACCAAGGCATTGAACCAACTAAATTAAATAAAGTGATGAACCAAGGTGTTGAACCAAGGCATTAAACTAGTTTAATGGTTTAATGATTCAATGATGCCAACCTTCCTTGTGATTTTTCTTCAGACAAGAGCCCAAAGAAGCCTTGTAAAAACCTAGCACTCTCTAAATTGATTCTTCATGTGCCAAAAGACTAACCTATAGAGTCCATAGAAAAACTTCTTTGTAGAATCAATAAAAACTTAAGAAACTTGTAGAGTCCATAGATTTAGACCTGTAGAGTCTATAGATATTCTTGGACTTGTGCAAAATCAAAAAAAGAAATGGCCTAGAATAACAGGGACAAAGGGGACCTATTTTTGTCCTGTTGGGCAAAAAATGGTCAACACAAATGTTAACATAACATGGTGGATGACAATATTTTTCATCTCTTTACAAATGTTCTCTTTCCTAAACTTTAATATCAAGTCCACACTCTCTCTCCACATACCTTGGAGGAGGCTATTTACAAAGATAAAAGAAAATATTTCCTAATACATCAATTCAAGCCACCAAAACCTTCTACGAGTCCTCATTTATTACTAAAGAACAAAAACCATAGTATTAATAATGATGGTGTTACCGATTCTTATGATACCATTTGTAATGTTCAAGTTGTCATTCCTAACCCTTCTTTAGAACTAGCTCCTCATCAATATACTAAACCTCATTTCTCTTCACCTAATAACATGAACATTCATAAACCTCTATCCTCAATTTAACTACTTAAGTGTCTACCTAGGCCTCTTCCACAAGATCTTAACCCTACTCATCCTATGAAATCCTAGTATGATCTTAACAAATTTAACTGGTTCCATGCTAGTTGGGATCATTCTCATGAGACCTGTAGACAACTTCATAATTTAGCTATGGATTTTCTTCTTGGCCCTAATTTTTATCATGTTTCCATTATCCATAAGCATCAACAAGCCTATGATATTGCTTTCAAGGACTATAAATTACATGACAAAACTCAATCCTTGAATCAATAAAATACTCATTTGGCTATCTATAAATATCCTTTACCTAATCATCAACCTATCTGAGAAAATCAAGACAAACCCACCCCTTCCACCAATAACATATAAATTCTTATTGAACCAACTTCCAAAGATAATGTGGTTAGCATGACTAATATATGAAGGGTTGTGGCTTTTATTGATTCCCAAGCTATCTACACTCCTTCACACAATACATATCATGTTATCTAAGATTCTTATCCAACTCATTTAAATGAATTTGGGCAAGAAGAAATTATTACTTTTGATGATATAATTTATTGTTCTCCCTTGGATAACACATCTCATTCTATTTATACCACTCTTCCATCATCTTCCAATTCTAATAATAGCCAATATTGTACTAACACTTCTTCCAATTCTCAAAATCAACTTAAACCAACTACGTCATCATCTCCACATGATTTACAACCTTGTTCTAAACCTTCTTCTTCTTATCAAAATAAATTCCAATGTACTTCAGATCTTCCTTGTAAGGACCTCCTTAACCATTATACACATATATCTAACAACTTATTTATGGGCTATGATGAGTGGGATCCCATTGTGGATATCACGAATCTACCATCTCAAATTCTATAACTTGAGATTATAAAGACTTCTCCACATCATAAAAACTACCTCATGCATCTATTATTTGAGATTAATGTCCCTTGTCCTCCCCTAGTAGGATGGGAGGTAGATTTATCTAGTTTCAAAGATAGTATTTTACAACAATGTGAAGAGCTATCTATCAACATTGATGAAACTATAGACACTTCTCTTTATTTAAAATTTCCTATCACATCTATGATTCTCAATGAGATTCTGATTCATACAAATGATCCTCCCTTATTTATTACCATCTAAATAAGTGATATCCAAGTCAATCATGCATTGATTGATGAGGATTCTGACATGTGTATCACTTCTCTTGATTTCATTAAGACTCGGGTATTTTGAATGCAATCTTAAGTATACACATATCACATGCCAATGATATGATAGGTGGAAAATGCCTCATTTAGTTTGCATTTGGATTCCCATTACTATCCCACCTATCACCATCCATGTGAAGGTGTTGATCTTTAACTTCCCCCTTTCTTACAACATCTTATTTGGTAGGCCATGGACTCACCGCATGAGATCTATTACTTCTTCCACCTACCAATGTGTTAAATTCCCTCATAATGGAGCCATTTATAGGATTCAAGGTGACACTAACCCTTGGAATTTTGAATAATTCCAAGATATTAGTGTCTTCAAGATTCCTACTATTGAACCTTTTCCAAATGTTCCATTTTATGAGTCTCAACATCTCAACTTTCTTGTTAGTTCAACTCGAGGTTATAATGGGCATATTGAGCTCATTGGTAATATTCCTCCTAATCTTTTAGATTACAATGATGATGAACCTAATGAGATTAACTTAAAGATCAAATTTTTTTATCTCCCACCTCATCTCATCTTGCATCTTGCTTCTTCCTTATAATGAAATTCCCATAGTCATGACCAAGACTAGGCATTCTATTCACCATGATTCATTAAATGAAAAAGTTATCCCTACCTATGTCATTGATCTTCATACCCTAGAATATGATGATAGTTATTCCTTAGATGATCCATTATTAGGTGGTCTTGTACAGGCTCATAGTATCAATATTATCCATTATCATTTTTCTTTACTTAAGTCTTTTCATATATCTGATCATTTTATTTCACTTATAGTTCATAATTTTTGCATTTTCCCCCTTTATCATAGGGTAGAGATGGTGTCAGCACATCCAATTTCTAAGGCTCCATATGGGACTATGTTCTTGGATCATGTTATGACTGGGACTTACCCTTTTTATAGGTACTCAAACCCTCATAGTTGGTTTACCCCTAAGGTTAGTATAGCTCTCCTTATACCTTTTGTAGATCCTACCCCTCCCTCATTAGAGCCTAATATAGTTGACCCTATTTCTTCTTCTACTATTGATGAGCCTACCCCTACTTCTAATTCCATTTCTCCTTCTATTGAACCTAGTTTCATTCCTTCATTATCATCACCCTTCCCTGGTGATGGTTTGCTTCCCTTGCCTAACATGGCTCCTCTACCCACTAAATGGGTTGATGAGTGTTATCTAGCTTCTTCCACTCCTATTTTACCTCCTTCGATGAGTGATTTTACTCAAACCACTCACAAGCGTATCTACTGCTTCCATGGGATAGAATATCATTCTTCTACCCATTGTTTTAGGTTGTGTTAATATCTTGATACCTTGCATCCTTCTTTTCCATCATCAGACAAAGTCATACCTCCCCCGAAGGTAATTCCTATATATTTTCCCAAGTATGGTGAGGTATATTGTCTATGGCATATATGTGGCACCCATCACATTGATCATTATCACATCATACAAAAACATCTCAAAGATCACTTTATAACCATTCTCAAACCTTCTTCTACTCCTTCCACAAGCTGTTTCTACAAGAAGGCTTCTCCTTCTTCTCCTATGGATCCACATCTAGTAATTTAATCACCTCCTTTGTTCCATTCACCACCTTTTATGCATTCACCTATGATTCCTTCACCTATGGACCTTCCCTCACCTATGGATCCTTCTCCACTCGTGAGTCTTTTACCTATGTATCCTTCTCCATTGATGATTTTTGCATCTCCTATAAAACTTGCTCACATTTATTCTTATTAAAAACCTTTGCCTAATTCTCCTCCTTATCATGATCCTTTAAGAATTCCTAATTTTTAGTTGAGGAGATCATAAAATAAGTATTTGCCCAGTATTCATTGAAGATTGATAAAACTTTAGCAGTAGTTTACCTACAACTTCATAAAAACTTATCTTATTTATTGAATAATGTGTGCGGATAGATTTACCAATATTTATGAGCACATCCATGGTGATTTCACATTTATATTTGATTGGAAATGTGCTCAAATCTTATTTTTATCATTTATATCATTTGACACTTTGTCAAATTTCTACTTATATTATATCATGATTTCTTATTTATTGTACTATATATTTGTTATCTTATCATTTATATTTTGCATATGATTGTCTTTTCTTTATCATTATTTCCCCTTCCATTTTTCCATAGAGTTTTTTCTCAAAACTCTCTTGCTTGTATCTTTATGACTATTTTGCTTTCTTATCCTTATTTTTCATAGATAATTTGTCATGATGATTTGGGTATACAAACCCTATTATATTTGGTTATTATCTCCCTTTACCATGTGATCAGTTAGAAAATAATCTATCTCATTATTATCTCCTTTTACCAGTTCACTTTGGATCTCCTTTTTCCCTTCTTCCTTTTTTCAAAAACTAAGCATATACACAGTTGAGACTTAAAATAACATATTAGTTCATTATCAAGTCTAAGTGTCCTATTAATTCTTTGTTTTTAGTTACTTATCTTCCTTTAGACTTAGCCTAAAAATCCTTTGTGTGTATCACTATATCTCTCATGATTGGTCATTTGAAATACATATAGAGGAGGAATCTTAAAAATCCTTCAAAAGAGAGTTAAAATCCAAAACATTTAAAACAAAACGTAATGATATCAAAAGGCAAAATTATTCTTGAAAGTTTAATCACACTAAAAGATGTGATTCAAATCACATATCCTTCTTCTAATCAAAGCTTAAACTCCATAGTTGGCCTCATGATGGAGCTAAGGTCCCTTGGGGTGCGGTAGGCTAGTAGATTAGAAGAGGAGAATAAAATAGTTTTTTAGTGCTACCTACTTTCTCATGCAAGTATCCAATATTCATAGTAGATCGATGGCTCTGTAAGGGGTCTTGAAGAATAAGAAAAATTTCATGGGATGGTAGGCCTATTTCACTTTTCCTATACCAATCTACCTTCATGATTTGATCTTAGTAGCACACTTATTTGCCTACAAATCTTTGTGTCTATAGAGAACATGTTTCTTTTATACATAAATGACCATTACTCACTTAGTGTCTTCTCATGTCCTTGGTATGCTTGTTTTCTTCTAAGGTCTTCTAATAAGATGCATAAGTCTTGATTTTTACACTCCCTTTTTCACTCTTTATATCACTTATATTTTATTTTGAGAAATATTGTTTTGTCTACTGATCACTCCCCTTCAAATCTCATTTGTGAGTTGTATTATAAGACCATGGATAGGACTTGACCATCCTAAAAAAATACCATCTTTTCCTTCCTATTACCCACATCCTCTATTACCCAATTTTTCCTATTTATTCCACCCTAGTGTTTTTCTCTTTATCGAGTTGTATTGTAAGACCGTGGATCGGACCCAAATCTGACAAAATTTTCCAATACCCAAGTCACCATCCAAATTAACTGTGTCAAATTTGAGATAAGATTCAATAAATTATGAAATTGCATGTAATTTTACATGCTTCCCATATTGACTTAGTATGTTTTATACTTAATTCATTTTTTCTTTCACCTTTTTATCTTATTATTTTCCAAGTGCATGTAATATTTCAGCCATTTCTTTAGTTTTTCATACTTCCTAGCTTGAATTAGTATGACCAATTTAAGATCAATATTTTGCAATTTTTTTTTAATTTCATTCTTCTCAACATGATTTAGTATGATTGACTGGCTTAATTTATTTTTTTACTACCATTTATGCCCTTTTACATACCTTCCATTTTATTACTTTGTTTTCATACTTACCAACATGATATTACTATGATTTTACTTGTATTAATTTGGTGCAAAAATCTTTCATGTTGGTTTAAAATAAATTCTTTTTTACCATGTTATTTTTCCATTTCTTTGGTTCTTTATACTTAGTCATTTATTATTATTACACATTTCCCATCTTGAAATAGTGTGTAGTACATTTTCCTGATTGATTATATTTTTCCAAGTCCTTTTTGCCTATTTCTTTTTAACCATGCATGTGTCTCTCATAATGCTATAAAAAAATCACATCTCATATATTTCCTATAAAATATATAACAAAGTTAAATAAATTTTCTAGAAAGAAATATATCCTAAGCATCCACAAACTCAACCATAATGAATAACCATAATAAATAACCAATGATAACATAAACATATAACAATATGCTAAAATGATCCATCACACACACACACACATCTATATCATGAATTTGATATTAAAAATGAAACCATATATAATGCTCCAACTCTATGGTTGGGTCCCATCCTATCTATCTCATGGCCTAGCCACACTACTTATTGAGGCCTTGGTCTGACTCCTTTGAATGGTACAATATAAGGAGGCCATCTGAGATATCAATCCCTCTACCAATCCCTATAAGTACATTACTTGCATCTGTGACTCCACCAGCTAGGTTCAAATCTCTATCATTTATGGTTCTATAGCTAAATGTATAGCTCTCTCATATTCTAGGTCCTACCATGCCTGTAGATCCCCTACACTCATCACTGCTAGTGGTTGCATCCTCTCTCTCTCTCTCTCTCTCTCTCTATATATATATATATATATATATATATATATATATATATATATATATATATGCTCGTATCTACCTCAATACCTATCTAGATAATCTAAACCAACTTACTTGAGCTAGGGTAGATGGTACACTTGGATCCTCTAGTGTTATGGGGTTGTATGGCTATAGAGTCTCATCTAGGATGTCATAAAGTGCTCCCCTTACTAGGGACCCCCATCTCTCCTCCTCATTATCACATACACCTAAAAAATCACATAAGATGGATATTAGATCATCGTTATAGCTAAAAATATCTGTGTATCTTTCTTTCTTTCCAAATAAAATATGAGCAATAATTTAACCATATTCTCTTTTTACCTACCTATGTCTCAGCTACTATGGTCTCACCCACTACATGATCACCTAGCATACTCTCCCCATCTGCATGACCTCCTAATACCTCCTATGTAGGCCACCTCCTTAGCTTAAACCTGACTATCATGGCTCATGTCAGTATCAACCTACATTTGAGTGGTCTCTCTATCATCTCATCTAAATCTCTTATGGGGTCAACTAGGATGGTAATATTCCCTACTCTCTCTTCTACCTTCTACTTCTATCAACATCATTTCCTTAATGGCCATTAATCATCTTTTTGTAGATATAGTATTGGTACATATAATATCTCTATCTCCACATCCCTATCCTCCTACTTAACTCTTCATCATGCTTGACTATTCCATAGTCACTCTCGACATAGCCTTAGTTTTGACCTCACCATTAGTGGCCCTAGTCCTCTCCTCCCTTATAGCTCCTTCACATGCCAAGCCCACTACTTGAGCATTAATATCAATGCCACTAGATGAGGTATTCCCATCTACACTAACATCCATAACATCAGATGTGGATCACTCCACCAAAAATAGTGTCTAATCACCTTTGTCCTCTCTATCACTAGTGTAACTATGTCCCAGCTTGCCCATGTAGATGTTATGTGCTCATATGGATACTACAAAATGTTTGCATGTCTCACTAACTGTAACGATGGCATATGAGGCATGACCCACACTACCTAGTCCTACCTCCATCTCCACACCCAAGGTGACCTATCATCGATCATATGGGGTCATCCAACTAACTAGTACATAGGAAACCTCTCATATATCTAATCTATCATCAATATGATCAATCCCATAGTCCTTTTCCACTTTACTAGCATCTCAGACATATCATGTACTAGTTGGACCCAGATGATAGATCCTAGGTCATATAGAACTTGCTCCTCCAAATAATGATACCTTATTATCTAACTTGTGACATAGCATCCACTGTGTCACAAGGCCTATCATAGCCTTATAAATGTCTAGAATCTATAATGTATATACATCAAACATACTCACTCTCTTGCCTGGTAATATCATGTTTGATCTTATATCCCACATGGCTAAGGCTCTCTTCTCCTCTAGGTTGTCTTGTAACCCTATGGTCACCTGCACTCCTACTATAGGTATCCCTAGGATAGAATATACATTATATAGTGAAATACCCACCTCTAATATATCCTCATCCACCTCCCATTTGAAAGTATTAGTCAATCATTCCCAACAACAAAGGAACATGACTAACAAGTCAACAATGAAGGGGATCTAACACATCTTTGCTATCCTACCTAGACCTATGGATCTTAGTCTAGCCTTATTTCCATTTGACAACCTATCTAATAGGTTTGGTAACCATGATGTATCCACAAGTGTCTAAAATCTTCATAATCCCTATACCCAAAAAATAACAAAGGATGTATCAATTCCTCCATGTCATGTGTAGTCAAAATATATTCTTTTTACATTTTAACAATAAAAATAAACCTAAATTACTTTATTTTGTTCTCTTTATCTTAATTTTAGCCTATTTAGTATTTTTGACCTTAGTCATTTCAACCCATTCTAGTCCTCTTTCGACCTTTTGCATGCTTTTCTATATCATTCTAACTCTTTGGTCAAACTAGTTTGACTAAAATTTTCCTATCTTTTTGCCTAGCTAACTCAAAAATCTGAGTCAATCCTCTTATCTTTCCCTCCCTAGTACTAAGTTTCCATTTTGAACCTTTTAAACCACCTAAAAATTCTGAACTAGGCCTCTAGTATGCAAATTGTATAGGGTTGACCCATACCTATTGGGTTGACACTATGGATTATGCTTATTTTCTAGCCTACTAGGTCAACTAGGTTGACCTAGTGCTCTTTGGCTGCTGACCCATTGTATTTTCTAAAAAAGTGTAGTTTTCTTGTTTTCTACATAAACCCTCAAAACCCATTTCCCATCCTCCTATTTTCTACCCATAGAATCTAATGTTTTCCCCTTTTGACATATATAAATGCTTCACATTCAAAATTACTAAAACAATCACTTAAAATAATATAAATTTCAAAAATTAGTTTGAGATTCATAGTTGCATACCTATAGTGAACTTGTTGCCACCTCTAGAGCCTCCCCACATCTAGCATGTCATCTCCTTGCCATCCTATCTTGTCTTCTCTCTAGAGATCTCTTTTATCTCCTTTATAAGTCAAAATAACAAATGAATTATCTTTTTCCCTATTTAAAAACACTTTTCAAAATACAAATCTTTCAATTATTGTCTTGTAAATTCCTTATTTTAATTCTATCTTTATTTCTACATATCCATTTTGTAAACCATAAAATGCATTAGATTCATGATGTAGTAGACATTATTTTCCACTACCATATGCTTATCTTCCAAAAATTTCAATTTTTGGCTATTTTTTGCACCAACTTCTACAAGCTCATCTAATGTTCTCTACATTGGACACCTTCACATTTCTTGCAATCTACTTCTTTTTCTACATCATTAAGGCAAGTTAAAGGTATGTTTTTTTCAATTTATTCCTTTCATTTATCTTATTTTCTACTTACTGCACTTTACTTAGTATCAACATTATGTGTTATCATGTTTTATCTCAAAGCACCATCCCATGTTGCACTTACGTGAATATTGACGCAGTGGATTGCACTCGAGGTAGGAGGCCAAGCTCCTACCTTTCCACACGCAACAATGGAAACTCCCCTCTCCCCTATGGGATCAAAAAAGCTGGAGGGGAGAGTATCTAGATAAGGGCTAGCTCCCTTTGATGTATCTTTTAGGCCCTAGTTTCTCCTATTGCTAACAAACAAAATAAAATGGGGGGGGGGTGAAAAGGGAGAGAGAGATGCTTAAAATAGAACCTAAGCTTAAAAAGGAAAATGTGATACACTAGAAAAGGTTGATCTACTCTACCCAAACATACACTTTCCACTGAGAACCAGCTCCCATACACTTCATATAACATGAGAAAACCTTCTGCATTAGTGGGTTAGGGGTCCATGGAGATACAAGGAGGAAATAACTACTAGAGGCATTCTGAGACACACTGTAGCAACCTATCCACTTCACCTATACTCCTCTAGGGACACTTCTAATAGACCTATAAAAAGAAACTCAAAAATGCACTATACATGCTGAAATCATTCTACAAAAGCATTAAGAAAATGAATTAACATAGAATCAAGGCATAGACACATACTAAAGATGCAAAACTCAGAATGGAGGTAAAAATGCTATGTTTAGATTCAAAGTAAAATTCTGGCAGAGCTCTGCCTTACAAGCCCAAGAGATTTTTGGGCAGAGTTTTACCTCAAGGTTGAGAGTGGATGGATCATTTCTCAAATGAGAATTTTTACAATATATAAAAAGAGGAAGAGAACTTGGTGCTTTTTGGGAAAGATTTTGGTGCCCTTTTCTGCCAGTGGCCCATGTGCCTTCTGAACCTTGGGAGGAGGAAGCCACTATTACTAATGTCATTCCTCTAGAAGAGGCCTACTGGAAGCATGTTGTATAATCACCAAAATTGACTTTGGCATTCAAGAATTAATGAAAGAACATGGCCGCACCTCTTTTCTACAAACAGACTACAATTTGTCCCCTCATCAATGCCAACTAGAGAGAATAGGCCACACTACTCATCTAGCAACAACTCACCTTCCCTTCACCAGTTGGATGCTTTGTCTTTTTTGCTCCTTGTCTTCTTCTTATTCTTTTAGCTCTCGAGGGTGATCTTTTAGTGGGTCGCTACATACCTTGGGCTCTTTCCATGGTTGGCACTCAAACAGCTCAAAAAAAAATGACTACCTCACTATGTTAAAATTGACATTTGCAAAGCTATCACCCAGCAACTAGTTTGTCTCCTTGAAAATGACAGCTTTCGAGACGTCACCATCCTTGGCAAAATGTCATTGAGTCTCTTCTATGGGCTTTTGTGCTTTGAGCTTTTCCCCATGGAAAAAAATCTATGGGAATTGGCCACTTTGTCTTTTCCCTACATTGGTAGCCTCTTTAAACTGATCTTCCCCCCAATTCCTTCAGGGTTTTTGTCTGAAGGAATTCCCTCAGACAAAAGTCCAAAAGAATTCAGCCCATTGCTTAAGTCTTTTGTCCTTTAAATCCCTTCAGCTACCCTTTGAAACTCTTTCTTGGCCTCTGCAAGGGCATTTAAACCCAGCACTATCCTCCACAAGGGCATTTGAACCTAACACTACCCTTTAGCTTTGGGACACACTGTTGAACCAAGCCATTGAACCAAAATTGGTTCAAAGGTTTAATCAGTTTAATGGTTCAACACTGCACACTGAGCTGATTGAACTAAGCTTTTGAACTAATTAGTTAAACTGAAGGCACTGAACCAAATGATTGAACTAATTCATTGAACCAATTCAATAGTTCAAAGATGTGTGTTGAGCCCTTCATTGAACCAACCCCTTTGAACTATTGTGATTGAACCGATGCATTAAACTAATGCATTGAACCAATGCATTAAACTAGTTTAAGGGTTCAACACTATACATCGATGAATTGATGCACTGAAATGACTAAGTGAGCCAAATGATTTAACCCGCCAATTGAACCAAGACATTGAACTTAAAATGTTGAACCCATCGAATGAACTAAAGTCATTTGAACCAAGTGATGAACCAACATTAAACTTGAATCTTGATGAACTCAAGTGGTTGAACCAAGTGCCAAAGTGTTGAACCAGTTCATGAACCAAGGCCGATGAACTTATGTAACCTAAAATTGACTGGCTCTGAAAAGCAAGGGAAGAAGGGGACCAATTTTTGGCCCATTGGGAAAAAAGTGGTCAACAAATTGGTGACTCTCAAGGGAAGCATGTCTGTTATGCTTAAAGACTAGTTGCCTTGTAGTCCATTGGGCACAAAGTCAGAATGTAGCTTTGAAGAAAGGTTAGCAATAGCCCCAAAGATCCAAGAATTAAACATGAAGTTTTTACCCCACACACAAAGGAAAATAAACACAAGGCTAAAAACACTACCTGTGCAACTACACTTAGGGAAAATAGGAAAGAAATTGAAAGCAAACTACTATATATAGCTAACCAAGAATGTTTGCCTCCCTCCTAGATCAAAGGGAAAATTTCTTGTCCCCTTCCTGGTAAGAAGACTTATGGTGCCAGGCAAGTAGCTGAGTGAAAAAGAGAGTTGGTGACTTGCTCTTCTTGCCTGTCACCTAGATTGGCTAGTAACCGAGTGGATCAGATTCAAACATGCCTCTAACATACATGTATTCTTATTGTCCTTAGAGGCTTGTTGAATGTTGGTCCTTCATGCTAGTGCATTTCACCAAGAAATCAATGGTTGTTGCCTCATCACCATAAGCCCTTTGATATGTATAACTCCCTTGTAGTGCGTCATGGTCTGACCTATTTCCTTCTGCTTCATTACAGACTCTGTCAGACTCATCCTCTACTTCCTCTTGGCCTTCTTGAAGAAGGGTGACTATTATGATGTCTGAAATGGAATCAAAAACTAATTGCTCATCCCACAAAACATCACCTCTCTGTTCAAAACTTTCTTCTTCAAGGCTTTCCTCAAGGAAGACCAACCTCTCCTTTTCCTCCTCAAATATCAAGATCTCTAGATGTTCAACAATATCCTCTTGATATTCCTCCAACTTAGGCTCCTCAGCGTAGTCATCCTCCTCATCGAAGCAATAATGAAGTTTATCAAACAAGGGGTGAGAGAGCTCACCATGCTTTTGTTCCTCCTCATATTTTTGGAGCATCTGCATATATGCAAGACCTTCATCTTCTCCATTGTGGATGAGGTCTTCACAAGGAGCATTGATGATGATTTCTTCTTCATTATCACTCATGATAGCCTCTTGGGAAACTACAGATTGGATATTCTGCTCCTCACTCACCTCATGCAAAATAGGTTCCTCCTTGAGAAGGGGTGAAGTGGGAAAGCCATGTGGAAGAGGAGGTAGTCCTTCAGCTAGAATCAAATGATTCTCCTCCTTCCATTTGGTCAACACTTCATCAATATCAAGTGTGGCCTGATATCTCTCTTGGAAATGTATAGGTGGGGTGTGTTCAGACATGGAATGTGCCATTGGGTTTGAACCATCCATCACACATTGGCTGAGGAATCTCTCTCTAGATTCCAACTCTATAATTCTCCTAGCCATATCCTCTTAGAAGAGCCTTTTTTGGAAGTCACTAGCATCATCATGAGCAGGGATAGCCTCATCTTCTTCAAGGTTTTGAGAAAAACCTTACTTCTCCTCCTTCCTGCCCCACGATTCTACTATTTTCCCCCAGCTCAGGATCTCAAAATTGGAATTTTGCTTTTGTGAATAGGCAGTAACTATGTTTTCTCCAAGGTTTTGGGGCTCCTCTATGAGGTTTGGAAGTTTTATCTCTCTTTCATGAAGCAACCTCATCTTAGCCTCTAAATCTTCAATTTGCTTGGCTAGATTATCCTAAAAGAGTCTCTCTTAGAGGTCACCAACATCATCTTCTTCAAGGCTCTAGGCTGGTTCCTGTCATTCCTTCCTCTAACTCAGAATCTGCACATCACGTTTAAAGACTTGGGGAGGTTGAGGAATGCTAAGAAGAGATTATTGATGCACCAGAAGAGTCTCTAGAAGAGGGGCATACTGGCTCACAGTATTTCCCCCAATGGATGATTCATAATATAAGGAATTTAGAAGATTTATATCTATGGGGGGTTGCTCTGATGCCCTTTGATGTTGGAAAGCTAAGCGCACGAGATTGAGAGCAGATGCATCAGATGAGCTAGAGTGAGCAAGTGTTATCTAATAGAAAGGATTTGGTGCACAAGAGGGGGCTTTCTTTAGGATAGGAAGGGGTGTGCAAGGCTAACTACCTTGAATGAATGGATTCCTCCATTTTGCTACCTCTTTTATGGATTGTAAGGACTGAGCTTGCCTAAACAAACACTCCTCTCTATACATCAGCTCCTGTTGATATCTGTACCACTCCTCTAGTATGTCAATCTCCAAGGCCACTTCCCTTATCATTGAAGGGAAACTAAGAGAGCTACTTAAGGGGATTGCATAAATATCCTGAGTCTGATTGAAGTCGTATGAAGGAATACAAGGTCCATGATTTTGTGCAAAATAATTATACATACAAAAATGTGATTTTTGATGGCACTAGGGCTACTTAACCAACATATTCAACTTAGAGTCACCATTGGTGTTGATGTAAAAGCCTCCAAAGGCTGGTTGGTTGAAGAACACACCCAAAATTCTTTAACTCTTTGGACAAAACTTGTCTTAGTTGATCCCACTAGGTGTGCCAAAAATTGTTGACACAGTAGATTGCACCTGGGGTAGGAGGCTAAGCTCCTTCCTTTCCACACGCAACAATGGAAACTCCCCTCTTGCCTATGGGACTGGTGAAGCTGGAGGGGAGAGTCTCTAGATAAGGGTTAACTCCCTTTGATGTATCTTTTAGGCCCTGGTTTCTCCTATTGCTAACAAATAAAATAAAAAGGGGGGATGAAAAGG
Source organism: Torreya grandis (assembly GCA_037957365.1). Lineage (NCBI taxonomy): Eukaryota > Viridiplantae > Streptophyta > Pinopsida > Cupressales > Taxaceae > Torreya > Torreya grandis. The sequence continues at coordinate 534,518 of JARHVA010006298.1, forward strand.
GAGAGAGAGATGCTGAAAATAGAACCTAAGCTTAAAAAGAAAAGGTGATACACTAGAAAAGGTTGATCTACTCCACCTAAACATACACTTTCCACCAAGAACCAGCTCCCATACACTTCATCTGACATGAGAAAACCTTCTACATTAGTGGGTCAGGGGTCCATAGAGATATAGGGAGGAAATAACTACTAGAGGCATTCTGAGACACATTGTAGTAGCCTATGTAATTCACCTATACTCCTCTAGGGACACTTCTAACATACCTATAAAAGGAAACTCAAAAATGCACCAGACATGCTGAAATCATTCTGTAAAAGCATTAAGAAAATGACTTAACATAGAATCAAGTCATAGACACATACTAAAGATGCAAAACTCAGAATGGAGGTAAAAATGCTATGATTTGATTCAAGGTAAAATTTTGGTAGAGCTCTGCCTTACAAGCCCGAGAGATTTTTGGGTAGAGTTTTGCCTTAAGGCTGAGAGTGGATGGATCCTTTCTCAAATGAGAATTTTTACAATATATAGAAAGAGGAAGAGAACTTGTCACTTCTTGGGAAAGATTTTGGCACCCTTTTCTGCCAGTGGCCCATGTGCCTTCTGAACCTTGGGAGGAGGAAGCCATTGTTATTGATGTCATTCTTCTAGAAGAGGCCTATTGGAACCATGATGTATAATCATTGAAATTGACTTTAGCATTCAAGAATTAATGTAAGAACATGGGCACACCTCTTTTCTACAAATAGACTACAGTTTGTCCCCTCATCAATGCCAACTAGAGAAAATAGGCCACACTACTCGTCTAGCAATAACTCACCTTCCCTTCACCACTTAGATCCTTTGTCTTTTCTACCCCTTGTCTTCTTCTTGCTCTTTCAGCCCTCGAGGGCGATCTTTTGGCAGGTCACTACATTCCTTGGGCTCTTTCCATGGTTGGCACTCAGACAGTTCAAAAACAAACTACTACCTCACTATGTTAAAATTAACATTCGCGTGGCTGTCACCGAATAGCTAGTTCATCTCCTTGAAAATGATGAATTTTAAGACATCACCATCCTTGGAAAAATGTCATCGAGTCTCTTTTGTGGGCTTTTATGCTTCGAGATTTTTCTCGTGGATAAAAAATTTGTGGGAATTGGCTGCTTTATCTTTTCCTTATGCCGGTGGCCTCTTTGAACTGAGCTTCCCCCAAATTCCTTCGAGATTTTTGTCTAAAGGAATTCCCTTGGAAAAAAGTCTAAAAGAATTTATCCTATCACTTAATTCTTTTTTCCTTTAAATCCCTTTGGCTGCCCTTTGAAACTCTTTCTTGCCCTCTGTAAGGGCATTTGAACCTAGCACTGCCCTTCGCAAGGGCATTTGAACCCATCACTGCCCTTCACAAGGGCATTTAAACCCAGCACTGCCCTTTGGCTTTGGGACACACCCTTGAACCAAGCTGTTGAACCAAGCCACTGAACTAAAATTGGTTCAACAGTTCAATCAGTTCAATGGTTCAACACTGCGCGCCGAGCTGATTAAACCAAGATTTTAAACTAATTCATTGAATTGAAGGGTCTAAACCAAATGATTAAACCAATTTATTGAATTGGTTCAATGGTTCAAAGCTATGTGTCAATCCCTTCATTGAACCAACCCCTTTGAACCATTGCAATTGAACTGATGCGTTGAACCAATGCATTGAACCAATGCGTTAAACCGATCCATTAAACCAATTCAATGGTTTAACAATGCGCATCGACAAACTGATACTACTGAACCAACTAAGTGAGCTAAAGATTGAACTCATTGATTAAACTGAGATATTGAACTTAAAATGTTAAACCCGCTGAATGAACTAAATTCATTTGAACCAAGCGATGAACCAACATTGAACCTGAAGCTCGATGAACTCAAGTGGATGAACCAAGTGTTGAAGTGTTGAACCAGTTCATGAACCAAGGCTGATGAACTTATGCAACTTGAAATTGACTGGCTCTAAAAAGCAAGAGAAGAAGGGGACTGATTTTTGGCCCGTTGGGCAAAAAATGGTCAACAGTGACAAAAGATGAGCTTCAAGTGGGGCATATGTATACACATAATATTTTCAAACTTTTATTGATTATTAACACTTTGTATCTTGTAGGAACCTATTGAGTCTCAATCTCTTTGAGTGCATGCCCTAAGGGGTGTACTAAGAAAGGGATGGGCAGGCCATCAGTGCTTTGTGAGATTATTGTTCCTTTTTTCACTTACCATCTACACACTTGTCTCTTGAAAAACATTTACCCTACATTTATTCTTCTTAGTCCTACCTCCTCCAGTATTTTTCCTCTTTCCATCCTCCTTTTATTGCCTTAACACCCTTTTGGATAGTTGGTTTTACTAGGTCAAATGGGTCAACCTAGTACAATTTAGGGGTATTTTTCACTTTCTTGGCTTGTTACCCTTTCGGTTGACCTAGCTCAGACCTAGTAATTTGTCCTTAAAAACACACTAGGTTTACTGGGTCAACCCTATATAGCTGATGTTTTCAAGAAGATTTAGGGCAAGATCTTCCTATATATACAATTTCATTTCCCACCATTTCATAAGAGAAGAATTATTAGCAAATAAGTACGAGTGAACATCTACTTATTGACCATTATACTTGATAAATAAAGCTTAGGGTTCCATAATTTCTTTGTAAATATGGATCTTGTCTTATGGAGAAGTCTTTTAGATGCTTAGATAGGTTGTGTATCCTAAAGATAATTTATCTTGGTTATCCTTACATACCATAACAATCTCTTGTGAAGCACCTTGGCAAAGGGAGAAATTGAGGCTTGGTGGGTTCATCTTAAAATTTAAGTATTCTTAACTTTATTTCTCCTTTATAAGAGTAGATAGATAATGCATTTATATTTTTTTCCCATTTATTAGGATTCTGTATACATTGATGTGAGTATATGTATTCTAATACATGTTTAGTTTAGTTTTTTTATTTTTTCTAACCCCCACTTTATTCCAAAAGCTTTGGTGTGTACTAGATTAGATTTAATTTCTTATTATTATAATAGAGTGAATGTTTTATACCTTAGGACTCCATTAGGGTTTTTATGCATTTGTGTTAGATTGTAGGATTTAGAACTCTTCCTAGCATGATATGTTGTGATAGTGATCCCCTAATTAGGTCTAACAGATCCCCATATTAGTCATGCTCCCACTTAAAAAGTGTATCCTAATTATGAGTGTAGGTATACTCTATCTTCTCTAATCTAGGATTCATTTATAGACATGATGCATTTCCAATTGCATACACTTCTTACTACCTTAGAATCTAAAATTTACTCTATCTATTCTCTTTCCTTTTCTATAAATTGTAACTTTTAGGTAGTATCAATGCCTCCTTATCTCTTTCCTCACCTTCTCCTTACACCTCATGTAAATCACAAAAATCTACTATATTGAAAATGGGTGATATGTATGGCAACTCAATTTCATATGCATTAGTTGAAAACTTACACAATACTCTACATGGTCCTATCTTATTTAGTTTTATATTATTTTAGCTACCTCATGGAAATATTTACTTATGAAAATTCACCAACATAATTTATCCTATCTCTAACTACCTCTTCCTATGCCTCTCATCTACACATTGCTTATAAATGAAGATACTTTTCTTGAGCTTATTCTTCACATCTTCATGTAATCTATGCATATTTACCACAGAGTCTTCTTCATTTGTGTCTCTCCCATACATTTCATATAACTTACTCAAATTTTAAAATTTTCTAGTACTAATTTAAAAAAAATCAAGAAAAAAAATTTCCTAGTGCTCTTGTTCATAGAGTTTTTGTATTCAAATTCAACTTGTGCCAATATCATGGCCCACTACATTGGCTTGTCTCAAACTAGACATAATAATATAATCCCAAGGATTTTGTTAATTTTTTCGTTTTTTCCATCAATTTTTTTATGGTACACATAAATATAGTTCAACTTCATTCCCAATCTCTTCCACAATGTGTGCCAAAAAAGGCCTACAAACTTAGTATCTCTATCTAACACTATACTAGGAAGTAGTCCATGTAGCATCACCACCTCCATAAAAAATAATTTGGTGATTTTTATCACATCACTAGTCACATTATAGGTTATGAAATGTGTTATCTTCAAAAATTGATCCACCACTAAAAAAATGGAATCATCACCTCTATGTGTTCTTACCAGTCCAAGCACAAAATCCATGCTTATGACCTCCCATGGTCTCTTTGGTAAAATGAAGGGTGGGTAAAAACTTGTGGTCTAGATTATCCATTTTTCCAAGTCAAAAAATCGACACCCTTACACGTACTTAAACTCATATTTTCCCATATTTGGCCAATTTTAATTCTCAACCAACAACACTAGCATATTTTCACCTCCAGAATGTTTTGCCAATCCTTTATTATGATTTTATTTGATCAAAATTTCATGCATCTATCCCCTAAATATATAAATTTCACTCCTCTTAAAATCATTATTTCTTAAATCAAATAATCTATCCATAGTGTTTGATCTATGGTTTTTGGATCCATGCATTATTTACACACATCAAAAAAATCTTCATCTCTTGGGTATTTCTCCTTCATTGTGTCAAATCCTAGAACTTATAATCTCATTCATTCATTCATTCATCACCAACACTCTCCTATTTAACACATCTCTAACCTTGTTTTATTTTGTGTTCTTGTCCTTAAGTATGAACATATAAAATTTTAGATACTTTACCCACTTCAAATGAATTTGGTTTAACTTTCCTTGACTATTGATGAATTTTAGCACTTGATGGTCTATGTATAACACAAATGTTTTTGAAAACAATTATTTCCTCCACTTCTTCAATTCTTACATGTTTCATAGAATTATTGATCATAGACCGAGTATTGTCACTTCATGTTATTTAGATTATCATTAAAATAAGTTATAGGTGTACCTTATTGAATCAATATTTAAATAATAACTAATATAATAATGTCACAAATATTTGTAATACCTTATTGAAATCTGGGAATGCCATTACTACTTGCTCTATCACCTTCCTCTTCAATTATTAGAATATATGCTCAACTTCCTTTGTCCAATTGAATGCCTTATAATCTCTTCACATCATATTTATGATTTCTACACATTTCCCACTGAAGTTGCTAATGAAATTATAATATAATATCACTAGACCATGACAAATTCATGCTTGAAATATACTTCTCGATAATGGCCACTCTACAATTGTGCATACTTTTTCAGGAAAATTATTTAATCCTTCCTTGGATATTAGGAATCCCAAGTATACTATATCTTCTTTCACAAATATTAAATTTCTTAAATTGATAAATAAATTCTCTTAATTCAACCTATGCAACACATTCCACAGATGTGCCATATGCTCTTCTCTTGTTTTACTATATACTAGAATGTCATCTAGGTACATTATGACATACTTCCATAAGAATGGTTTCAATAATTTATTAAAAAGTCTCATGAATTTAGTTGGAACAATTATTAATCTAAATTTCATAGTTAACCAATCCAATAATCCTTAATTTGTCTTAAATTCTCTCTTCCATTCATCTCTTTCACAAATCCTTATTAGGTGATACTCAATATTTAGATCGATCTTACTAAAGTAATTCATACCACTTAAATAATCCATGATGTCATCTATGTGTAGTAATGGAAACCCATAATTTATCATGATCTTGTTAATGGCTCATGAATATTATCACATGCACTATTATTCCCATTTTTAGGTGTGAATATTATAGGTACTACACATAGGCTCAAATTTTCTCTAATAACTCATGCACTTACTTTATACTTCCTAATTTTACATTTATGTTATCTTAAACATATATTTTTTATAAACCCACTCCTATAATTATATTCATGTGAATTTTACTTATTGGTGGTAGTTTCTTTAAAAAGTTGATTGATATAATTTTGATGAACTTGTGAAATAACTCTTCCACTTTATGTGGAAGTATCTCTTTGGTTCTTTCAGATTTTATGTTAGCTTTTTATGCCATCTTTGGTATGAGAGTGTAGCATTCCTTCTACTATGTTAACTCTCTTAGTAACTCTTTTTAATGACACCATCAATACTATATCTACAACACTATTTCTCATATCTCTATTCTTCCTCTGTTAAAGGGGCTTAGGGCATACTTTATCACATACTTATCCATGCGATAAGTATTCATGGAACCATTATGTACTATCTTGAGATTAAATTTCCAAATCCTCCTAAAATTACATGGTGTAATTACCTAAAAGTGGTATTTGAGTGCTAAGAGTGATAATTGAGGCTACCTATCCCTAGTTTGGTGTTAAACATATCTTAGAGCTTATTTTCACACTTATCCAACCTTTGTGTGGGTCATAAGCATCTATAATCATCCTTAAAATAGTCCTAGACCCTAATTATTGTATTCTAACCCTTTATGCCTAGTTTCATACTATTTGGACAATAGCATCATAATAGGGACAATAGTGCCACAAGGTGCTAGTGTCCTAACAATGGTGCTACTATATTTTCCCTCCTCTTTTTACAAATGGATATCTTTTCAAATCTAAAACCTCGTAAGGTTAGACTAAACCATTTTTAGAACTTGAAAATTCATCAAAATAGTATAAATACATGAATTTTGTCCCTCTAACTACTAGATGGAAATCAAATGTAAAATACATATGAAAATTCAAAACAAGTTATGCATAATTAAGGTTATCAATCCCTATTATACCCTACTTTTGCAAACTACCATCTACAACATTCCTAAGCTTAGATTACCTATATTTTGAATTTCAAGTAAATTAAAAGTACTCAAGTCAAATATTATACTATATTCACTTGCAATTACACTACCACTTAGGTGGGGAGATCTACATCGAGCTTGATCCCTCTTTAGAGTATTAGTATGTAGGCAATGTTGGCCAAAATTAGTTACCATAGGGGAGTATCATTATAAACTTTGTTTTCAAGCCTTCTAACCATAGTAATAGCTCTTGAGAATCCTTATATTGATTTTATAGCCCATGTTAGTGTGTTGAAGTGATGTTCAATTTGTTCCAAGGTCCTATGCAAGGTCTTGTTATAAGGTGGAGAGTCATAATAATTAGTTGATTGTTTAGTATTCATAGTTTATTCCTTGATGAGGTTTTAAAAGGACTTTTACAATAGAGTTTGCAAAAATTAAGGTAAGTTTGAGGAGCTTAAGGTTTGATTCTAAGACCAAGCTGTATTGATCCATAGTGAAGGCAATGGCATAGTGATATCCCTAGATGATATTATGCTCATGGTAATGGACAAAAAACAAAGTAAATGAGATTTTTTTTGGAATTTTCAAGCCTTTAAGGAGATTAATATTTATCTGGATAAGTTAAGATATTATCTTCCTCGAGAATATTACTTGAATTTAAAATTTTAATAGGATCTCTTGAGAAGACATCAAACATGAAGAGTCAGTACTAAGTATAGAAGTCAAAAGAAGTTTTGAAAAGTGATTTAACATGTGAGAAAAGCATATTATACCTTCCCATGCCCATACATCTAATCCAAGATGGGTTGCAACACTTTTTTAATGTTCTATCATTTGAAGATAATTTATTCATTATTTGTGATGTCCAAATTTAGTATATTATAATTAGTAGCAAGAAATGAAGTTATATAGGTTTTTTTGGTATGTTATATCATCTATAAAGGGTAAAAAAGGATCCATTAATGTCTTGAATAGAGATATTAGTAAGATTTACTCCTCATACAAGTAGTGCTTTCATGAGAAATAACTTGTAAGAGCAAGGTAAAAGTACATTAGAAGTCTAATGAAGAGGGGACACCATCAATACAATATTTTCAATCTTTATTTATCTCATATCCATGCCTTAAAGGTGTTTTTAGAACCAAACAAGAAGAAAACCCATCAATATTATCTATTAATTTATGCAAGCTCTTGGCTAGCATGAGAAGGCCCATTTATAGACGTTGGTTCATGCACATGGGAGAGAGTTGGGACAAGTAATCCAGAGGTAGCAAGGCACCCTTCTAGCATTGAAATACCATACATAAGACCAGGGTTTAATCCTTCTAATTTTATGAATGATCATTAAAAGATAAAGGTGATCTTAAACCTTGGTAAACCCCAAAGTTTTAGTTTTTTCCTCAAAAAGGCAATTTGAAGCTTGATGGGTGATTTTAAATAGTTTTATAATTTTTTTGAGTGTCTATAGGATCCCCATAATGCCAAATATAATATGGACACCTTTGATCAAGTCTCCTTTGGTTAACAAAATTTATGATCTATTATGTGTTAGTGCATCAATCAAGGTTTTTAGAGATTTGGAGGGTAAAATTCATAACTGAGGCTCATTCCAAGATCTTAAGTAGCCTACACAACTTCTTAGTACCTCACAAAATTACTAGGAGATATCTAATGCAAAAAAGGTCCAATTGTGATGAGAGTAGACTCTCATAGAGACTCTCTTTGACTATATCAACATGATTAATATTTATTTAGTGTTGCTATGAACAACAAATGAAACTTGAAATCATGATTATACCACTCTACAAGTCATTCATAAGTTTTATAAGTCCTTTATCACTCTTGGATTCATATAGAAATCATCAAGCTTGAATGGATACCCATAAGTAGTTTTGACAAGCTGAAAAGAATTTCCTTTGATTAGAAGTTAATGGATAAGATGCATGGTGGGAGTTAACCTATGGATCATATTGGTCCCTTATGCATTTATAATTTATGGTGGAGAGAGAAATATAAAAACCCTCATCTCTATGAATGATCGTTAAGACTGTAAGGCATCCACACATTACCAATAGGCTAAAAAGGACCTAATGGAGAAAATTTATTCTCAAATGGCCAAAATGATTTCAAATTGTCTTGAAATAAATTTTATGATGCCCATAGGTACCTAATTCTTAGACTATGGTCATTATTTGACATATATGAGGGTAAATATGCAAGTAAATTGACTTAGAATGCTTGTTATAAGTCTGTTTGTGTGTATATTAGCATGTTGAGACCTATAAAATAGTGCAAAAAATATATTAAACCAAATAAGGGATAAAATAATGTTTAAAATACCTTATAAACACCCCTCATGGCATTTGAAATGATCTTATGGATTAAAGATCAAACCTAGTATAATGTCAGCCTTATTTGCATGAAAAAGAGACAAGGTTACAAACCTTTATTGAAATAATTAGGTTTATAGACATCTCCAAGTCACACTATTTAAATAAATGAGAAATTATATTATTTTATTAACAAGAGAAATAATTTTCAATAATATGCCTAAGTAGATCCTCTACATCAATGGAGTAACATTTGGTCTTGGAGAGTTACACAAATGATAATATTTGACAAGGAGGCTAAGAATCATCATTATAAAGAATTTTAAAGGTGTATATAGGTTAAATAAATAGTTTTTAAACTTTAAAAACATATCCTAATGGATCTCAAACATCAACTAGGTATTAAGAGTAAAAGAAATGACCTAATTTTTTAGGTTGCAGGCTTAAATTAGGGTATAGAGACTCAGTTCATGAGCATGTTGAATCCTTGAATATAGGGTAGGGTAATACTCACACAATAATATAGATAGTATAATGTCATAATTAATCATTTAAATAAAAATTTTATATCATAATTTTATTTTTATCTAGAGCCCTATCTTGAGCGCATTGATACATGCCTACTAAAGAATGCAAACTCACTTCCAAGAATTAAAGAATATGCAATATTGGTATTGAGATTGGGTTTTAGATTGAGAATGAAGTTAGAGGGTGTGTGATATCAATGATAATCCTTTAAATATGTTGATAATGTTTATAATTTGATTATAAATCATAGGTAAACCTAAAATTAGATTGATAGTCCTAGAATCCATGCAAGATTATGAAAATTTGGCATGTTAGAGAAGTATGAGGATGATTAAAGAAAAAAATTCGTTGGAAAGGATGAGTGGAGTGAGGTAATACATCACACATGTCTCATTTTTAAAAAATGACTTAAAACTATCCCCATGCATTTTTATTTGCTCTCAACCTACTCAAACTTGTGTCTTTCCAACTTAAGACTAAAAAACTTGAAATTTGAATAACTCAAGTTTAAACCAATGAAATTTTTTAGTATAAACCTATTTAATGTGACATACAATTTTTTTTGTGGTTTTGAAATAGTGTAGTATAGTCTTTTGTAGTCTATAATATTGTAGGCTTGTTTTAAGCCTAATTAGAAAGATGCGTGTTGGGTTAGTAACTATTCCTTGAGGGTCGGGTCATGAAACTTTAGGTGAAGATAAAATGGGATAAAATGTAATAAAACATGTATTTTTTAATATAATCCATATAAATATTTCAAACCTTGGATCTTTGTGTCAAAATAGGGCTACAAGGAATAGGCCTCAAATAGAGCAAATGAGAAGAGTTATGAATGAAATTGTAGAACATAGGTGGAAAGATGATGGGATATGGATATTAAATAAGTTTAAAAGGAAATAAAAGAATTTATACTCCAATAATATGACTTGTCAGCTCCTAATCACTCTTAATTGGAAGTTTAAAGATCTCAAAACTGATTCATGAAGAAAGACAAAACTACTATGCCATCTTGATCAAGTCATCATCAAACTAAGTGCACACTTGTGGAGAAGAGACTTCATAACTATCCTTTGGAAATTTTTATTATTTATAACATGTTTAATTAGTGATTATAATCCATCATTACCTCTTGAAACCTCTTCTCTCTCTCTCTCTCTCTCTCTCTCTCTCTCTCTCTCTCTCTCTCTCTCTCTCTCTCTCTCTCTCTCTCTCTCTCTCTCTCTCTCTCTCTCTCTCTCTCTCTCTCTCTCTCTCTCTCTCTCTCTCTCTCTCTCTCTCTCTCTCTCTCTCTCTCTCTCATTATTCTTATTCTTCTTCCTATATGTATGCCTAATTTTAGCATTTTAATGGATCATTCTACCAAAAGTATGGTATAGACCTATTATTTTGTATACCTTTTGATCAATAAGATGACTAGTTTTAGCTCCTCTTATGTCTCTATTCTCTCTCTCTCTCTCTCATTATTATTCTTCTTCTTCCTATATGTATGCCTAATTTTAGCATTTTAATGGATCATTATACCAAAAGTACGGTATAGACCTATTATTTTGTATACCTTTTGATCAATAAGATGACTACTTTTAGCTCCTCTTATGTCTGTATTTAGTTTATACCTTGAATGGTTGATATGATCAAGTATATATTGAGTTAATCTTGGTTATTATTTCATTCCTTTTACCTTTATGTAGTTTGATTCATTGTTTCACGTTGGGAAAGGTTTAATCAAGGGTTTCATGTGGATTTGAAGTGGCAGACATCTTCCCTTATACTCTAATACTACCTCACCTATTTACAAATCATTGATGTAATAGGTTCATCCTAAGAGAAGTGTGTGTTATTTATATCCTATAGGTCTTAATGAACATGAAAATTACTAGTAGTGGTCATAATATTTGGTGTATCACCTCCCCTTAAGTTCATAGTTTCTTTCTCCCTTTTACTTGTAAACAAGTAGATTAGTGATTAGTCCTAAGTGATATATCAAGGGATATATACCTTATCTATAGGTTAAATACACTCATTAGGTTACCTAAAACCTATGATTATTCCCATGTGTAGCTTATATTGAGAGGAATTGAAACACCCTCTCAATGGATGATTTTTTTATGTTATAATAGTTTTATCATGCCCAGTGGGATAAGGCATTTCATCCATTGAAAAGTTATTAGTGATACTCTTCATTAGACTAGAATTTGAAGGCATGAACATAAAAACCAATTGAAATTTTGATTTAATTCAATATGTTTTAGTATCTTACATATTATTACAAGCAATTAATCTTTGTGTTTTGCCTTTCACATGAAGTTTCATGGCTGAGTTTGGAGTGGATTTCAATTTTACTCCATTTATTTAGTCAAATTAGGTATTTTTTATCCTTATAATTATTTTTTTAATCCTTATAAATAGTATATTGAGCCATATCAATCCTATAATTACCACACTTACCCTCCATATGACTCTAGTTATCCAAATGACCAGCCTTGCTATCAAGAGTATTATCACTCTTCCCTTCTTATCAACCTTTTAAAAATTCATATCAATATTATCTAGCTTTCCATCAATCCTACATATCCCTTGATCATGATCCCAATCAACCTTGGTAAAGTCATTTTCAGTTTAATAAGCATGAAGAGAGTTTTGAAAAGATAAAACTTGAATTTGAAGCATGTCTAGCTAAATATAATGAGTTTATAAATTAGTATATTTTTTAGTTAACTATAAAAATAAGAAAAAATGAATACAAAAGTTTCTCAACGCTTCCACCCACCCCTCAAGTTGTAACACATCATCAAGAAGAAACTCCTAGGTTCAAAATTTTAATTTGGATGTAAGTAGTTGAGTCATGGGAGAAGTGAGATAAAGAATACCTAGATAGGTAAATTGAATCCAAGGTATATCCTTTGCTTATGAAAACCCCAGACATACCTCTTCAAGAGACTCAAACCTATCCATCATGGAATTAAATCTAATAAGGAATTCAAAAAAAATAATGAAGTTATTTTTTAGAAGAATAAAATACCTATAGCACAAACAAATTCTCTCTCTCTCTAATAATTACTAGAAGAGTCCACCACCCGAAAGCTCTTAATTTTTAATATTCCCCCCTCAATTACCAAATGAATTTTTAAAAATATTCATTGCCCTCCCATGATCTCCCCTTTTTAGGAATTATATGTTCTATGGGATTTAAATGAAGAAGATCAAGTTGTAGTTGCACATGATGAAGATAATTCATGTGAATATGGTGAGGAGATAATCATTGGCACTCCCTTTGGTGAATAAAAAGGCAAATAAGTCTTTAGAGATTAAGGGAAAAGTGATATGTATGAAGTGGCAATAGATTTTGAAGGAAATAAAAATCCTTAGAGTGATCAAAGTTCAAATGAGATAGTAGCAATAGTTGTCTAGCTAGTCAATCATCTCCAAGAGATCATGGATGACCAAGAACAATAATTATTATAGCCTCTTGATGAATTGGAAAAACTAGATACAATAGAGATGTATTTGGACATCTTTCAAGATGTCTTAAGTGGTAAAAAAGAGGTAAAATATTACTTTGAACTCTCTCATTTGGTAGAAAATGATGGCTTTTTTTTCTTGTTGTAAAGATGAATTGGTTGGATTTACAATAGAAGAATCACAAGGAAGCATTTACCTAGAGACTCTCAATGAAGGGTTGGATCTGATCTTGAAGTAGAAGATATTGCAAGTGCACAAGGTAAGATCTTGAGTAAACTTGATATGGCTTCCAAGGAGCAAGAAGAAAATCTTGAGAGAGCATAAATGTAGCTACACCATGATCACATAAAGGAGTTCATAGTTATTTATAGTCCTATGGATCCTAAATACAAGAGTGAATATGTTTTTTAAGTTGGATCCCCTCAATATTTTAATCAATAAGATGTTGAAAATATGTTGTAGTAGCCCAAGTATTTGGTCAAAGAGATGGAGATTCCTAGTGAACCAATAGCTCATAAAGAGTAGTTCAAACATGTAAAGGTGGTTTTAGTCCAAGTGAATCATGATAAGGATATAACTAAGGTTTATCTCAAATAATACAATAGATTATCTGAATCAAACATGACAACTATCACATGAGGCCATTATGAGAGTGAGATCCTAGACAAGACCACCATCTTTGAAGAGCAAAGCCAAGTTGCAGTGATGATTGATAACCTTCAAAGTAACCATCATGAATCCCATGGTCACATGATATTAGCTATAAAGGTGATAAATATATACCCTTAATGTGATAATCATGAAATATTCCTTATCAATTTAGCATTAAGATTTTCAATAGACATGTGGTAGTAGTATTTGAACATTTGTATTGAATTTGAAGCTCTTAGAAGTTCTATATCTTATTTTTTGTAGGCTAAATATGATTTTGATGTTTTTATCTTCCATAAGGAGTAATTTGAGAGTTCCCAAGAGGTCATTAAATACCAAGCATACTATTTCATGGAGCCACTAGAAGCTAAATTTGATGTTTCCCTTATGATCCAAGATGTGATCATTTTTTAGGTTAGTTCAAGCATCAAGGAGCAATATAAGGCAAGTATTGAGCCACAAGATGAGTATTTTTTCATAGGAGGCATGTTTAATGTTTTTGATTCAATTAAGTGTATTTATGTAAGGAAATTTCTTAGATGATTCACAATAGTAGAATTATATATGGTATAATTAAGAGAAGAATAAGTATTTCCATAACAATAATTGGTGAAAGAGAAGAGTACTTGAATATTATGACTGAGCCATTTCAATGGGGAAATATCTATAACAATACAATAAGAAAAAAATTCACAATATGATGATAAAATACTAACCACTACCTCCTATATATACTCTACGTAGCCATGGTTATTCCTTAGGCCAACTATATTAAGAACATCAAGAAATACAATAAGATAATATGAAGGTGGGTAAGCTACAAGTTGGCCACACATATCCTTAGATGTACTATAGGTTAAGGGCATAACATGCCCCTCCCCTTCAAAGTAATGTTGTCCTCAACATTGAATACAACTAGGATGTTATTGTAGGAATGTTTAATCCTTCCATATTACATCTTTAGAATGCATGTTCTTTTGTTAGATCAAACATTGCTTAATGGATCTAGTCCGTAGTTGACTATTGCATGTGTGAAGGATCTGCTTAGGCTCTAGAATGACTTATCCTTCTTCATCTAATTCATGTAACTTAATCTGATTATAAACTCTCTATTTAATTACTTTATTTAGGTAAGATATATGGAACACCAAATGTATTTGAGTTGCTGGGGGTAATTCTAGCTTGTAAGCCACACTACCAATTCTCTACAAGATCTGGTAAGTGCCATAATACTTAGGTGATATCTTATTATCCTTTTTATATTAATTTAGATACATCTACTTATATGGTTGTAAATGCATAAAGGCCCAATCACCTATGTCAAAATGTCACTCACTGCAGTGTTGATATGCTTACTACTTCATTCAATTTTGTGAAATTGTTAAATTCTCTCACAAACTGACTAAAACCTCCTATTGATGGTGAATGTGTTCCATAATAGCTTTAACCTTTAGATGCACTATAAAAAGTAAAGTGATGGATTAGGGGTTATACCCATACAATGTAACAAAGGGAGATATCTTGGAAGAATTGTGAAAAGAAGTGTTATACCACCATTTAGCAAGTGGTAGCCAATGAACCCATTTATCTTGTTTGTCATAAACAAAATAATGAAGATACCCTTAGAGACATTTTTTGACTACCTCTATTTGTCCATTATATTAAGGATGATAAGATGAGCTATGAGTCAACTGGGTACCCAAACATATAAATAATTAACTTAAAACAAAACTAGTAAATATGGGATCTCGGTCACTTATAATGATCTTTGTAGTGCCATGCAATTTTTGAATTGTATTGAGAAAATCAAAAGCTACTATACTGACAAAAAATGGCTATGATATAGAGCAAAAATGATCATATTTGGTGAGTTAATCCACAACTACAATGATAACATTTTTACCCTCAGACTATGGTAACCTCGTAATGAAATCCATGGAAACCTCTTCCTAGTACTAGTTAAGGATGGATAAAGGCTAAAAAACACATAGGGTCTTAGTGGTTTTACATTTATTTTGTTGACATACCATGCATTTAGCCACATATTTATAAACATCCCATTTGAGTCCTTAAAATAAATCTTGGTTGATTATATGATATGTTTTTAAAAATATTAATTGACCTCTAAGTGGAGAGGCATGAAGTTCTTAAAGAATTTTATGTTTGAGGAGGAAATGATTAAAAATGTATAATTTATATTTATACCATAATACATTCCCCTTCCATGTAAATTTTTTAGATTCATTAGAACCCTACTGAATATTGTGAATTCTGATCTTGATTCCTTTAGCCAATCTACCTAACACAATGGTATGGCTCATAACAATGCCTCCACTGAGTCATCCCACTAAGAGAGGGCATTTGCCACCACATTTGATTTTCATTTATTATACACTATTTAAAAATCATAGCCTAAAATTTTAGTCACCCATTTTTGTTGTTCTTCAGATGATAAGCATTGTTCCAAAAAATATTTGAGGCTATCATGATCAATATTTACTTGAAAGTAACAACCCATCAGATAAGGTCTCTATTTATTCACTGCATGTAGTATAAACATCATCTCTTTCTCATACATTGGTTTGATCTTATTTTTTACCTTCAATTGGAAAATTTCATATAACATTGGTCTTCTTTCTTACATGAGTAAAACCCCCATGCCATTACCTGATGCGTCACACTCCACAATAAGTTTTTTTGAACAATTAGGAGTAGCAAAAACAAGATTTGTGCACATAACCATTATCAATTGTTCAAATTCCTTGGTAGCTTAATTAATCCACTAGGAGTATTTCTTCAATAAAGAGGTGAATAGGGTTATAATTCTACCATAATTTTTGACAAACCTATGATAGTAACCAGTGAGTCCAAAATCCACAGAGGTTCTTAAGGGTATTAGGAAAATGTCATTCCATCATCTCTTGGATTTTATTAGGATCAATTTTCACTCATTCATGTGAAACAATATGTACCAAGTACTCCACCTCTAGACACCAAAATCACATTTGGAAGGTTTGACATAAAGTTGATGTTATTCCAAAATTGAAAGCACCTATTTCACCTGCTTCAAATGGTTTTCCCAATTTTTATTGTAGATGAGGATATCACCAAAAAACACAAATACAAATTTTATCAAAAATGGCCTAGAAATAGTATTCATCAACCTCTAAAATGTAGATGGTGCATTTGTGAGGCCAAAAGGTATGACTATAAATTCATAATGGCCTTCATGAGTTATGAAATCTATTTTAGGTATGTTCTTATTGTAGATGTTAATTTGATGATATCCAGAGTGAAGATCTAACTTGGTAAAATAAATAACACCATGTAATTCATTTATAAAATTATCAATTACTAAAATAGGAAACTTATCTTTGATGGTGTATTTGTTGAGTTTTATGTAGTTTGGGCACATCCTCCAAGTATCATCCTTCTTCCACATCATGACCACTAAGGAGGAATATTAACTTTGACTATGTTGGATTATCCCTACCTCCAACATCTCTTGTACCATATTTTCAATATCATTTTTTTGGGCATAAGGATACCTCTAGGGTTTGATATTGGATGGTGTACTTCCTAAAATGAGTCTGATGGGATCATGTGCACTACTCAGAGGAAGTCATTTTGGCATGTCACCAAAAAAAACATAATGGTCATCCAATACCTTTTTCAAATTAGGATGTGTAGACTCCTTATTTGGTTGAACCTCCATGGAAAATAAACATGCCACAAAACCTTCTACACTTTATTGAGAATCTTTGTCATCTAGTGGGAACTAACTATTTGTGGTGACTTAGCACGTAATCTATTTAGTTTAAAATTCCTTTCTTATGAATGGAAATTCATGAATAATTCTTGGAATTTAATCTCAATAGTACCCAAAGTGGTGAGCCACTACACTCCCAAAATAATGTCAGCTCCTTCTATGAGAATAAAAAACATAGGGGAATCTAACATATAGTCTCCCATAGCAATCTTAATACTATGACATTTTCCACAACAATTAACCATACCACCATTTGCAATAATGACCTAAAAGTTTGGAGCTGGGTAAATGAAACAATTCAAATGAGCAACCAACTTATTATTTATGAAGTTATGTGTAATCCCATAGTCAATTAACATAATCACCTTCTATTTCCTTAGGAACCCCACCACCCTAAGCATTTGAGTACTAATTCCTAAAAGCGCATGATAGAAATAGTAGGTTAAGAATCTTTAGATTCATTTTTGGGTTCTTATAACCCTTGCCTTGAAGCCTCTTCATTGGAATCATCAATGTAAAACAAATTCTTTTTAGCACATTGATGACCTTTACTCCACTTTCTATCGCAACTAAAACAAAAACCTTTTATATACTTTTATTCCACTTACTAATGTGTTAATTTGGTAGGCTAATGAAATGATGGTGTTAGGAAGGTACATTAATGAACATTGGTGAAAGGTCTTCATCTGATCAACTCTTTTTCATCAACCATGCATGCCCTTCGTATGGACTCAAATATATAACTATGATTAAACATGAAAACCTCTAATTAGATGTTATATTTGAGGCCCCCAAAAAATAAGCCAGTTAAATTTTCCTCAGTGATGTTTATAACACATAAGGAGAGATTCTAAAATTGATAAATTTAGTCCCTGATAGTCCTAGTCTGGTGCAACTTGGATAGCTGACTGTCATGTCCCCTTTTCAGGTGACATCTTCAAACTTGATGATTAGCCTATTATGTGACCTTCATAGGCTGATAGGATGGATAGAGGGTCATGATGGAGCTTGGCTTGGCTTCGATTAGCAGAATTCCTACAGTTGGCTTTCATTTAGGCTCTTTTAAACATGTTTTCCCTGAGCTCTTATTATTTAGGGACTTTTGACACGCAGTAGAGCACCCTTGTTTTAGTATGGTCATGTGCAGAATCACTCCCTAATTCACCAGCTTTAGATGGTTCAAGGATCCAACATGTATTGAGGGAGATATTAATATTTGATTGATTTAATCAAATATTAATTATTTGGTCTAATTTTAATTTAGAAACCCTAATTCTAATTTAAGAAAACCCTAATTAGGGCAAGCATATCTTTTTGAGTGTATAAGGGTTTCTCATGGGAGAGAATTGAAAATTATCCATTGATTATGATTGATTATTGATATTGATTCTTGTTAAGAATTCTTCTATGAAGACTGAGCTAAGGGTTCTAGGATTCCATTTGCATTGAAGAACGTCCACTCTTCATTGTGTGTGATTCAGAGGTTGTGAGAGATCAGCTGATCTATTGCCAAATTGAGAGATAACTTCATATAGAAGCTATCTCAAGGGTTCATAGGTATTTCTTTATTTGGGTTTTTGATTCAATAATTATCTAGATATAGATCTTTTATATTAGCCCATAGTTCTTTAGATCACGATCAAGCATACAGGCTATGCTATATTGGCAGTTGTATGAAGTCTGTATAGATCCATGCAAATCCATACACATCAGCGAAAAGATCAAACACTGACATCAACAGGCAGAGACCTACAGAGACCGACATCAGCTGACCTCTCACTGATGTTGATAGGCTAACGACCCCAGTCAACTGATGACAGCAGTATAACTGACATCGGCGATTGTGTTTTTGACACAGCAAGCTGAGATGTACCAGATCTAGATTTATTTCCCAATTTGTGGAATACTCAGGCTATTAAGGCTGTATTTTCAATATTCTTTATATACTATACAAAGGACCTCTATTGTAAGCATATGAGCAAATAAATAAGAGATTATACTATGATTTATTTATCTATTTGAAGATATTTTGCAAAAATACAAGCTTTTGTCTTTCTATATTCCCTAGGTTGGGGAAAATTAGAGCTTTTGTCTTGCTATATTCCCTATTGGTTGGGGATATTAAAGTGGTATCAGAGCTTTTGTTAAAAAAAGGAGACCCTAAGAAAGGGATATTACACTGATTGAAGTAGTTTTAGAGACACTATTGTAATAGTGGATCTAAAATCATAATAAAATATCGATCATGAAATTGGGATACTCATCCATTTTTTTGAGCACACAACTAATGATACCAAATTAATGGCTCAAATTCTAGATATAGAGAGGCCATAACCACTTTTTGAAAACATGTATTCTAATGTAAATCAAATAATTTTTCAATTTGAGTGATCTAGGTGAGTAGATCAATACCATCAAATTTTCATAGGTCCACTTTTGGCAACATCAGATTAGGGTCAGAATTGGTGTTGGTATTGTTTAGATTAGGAGAACCAAACTGAAGTGGTAGAGGATTATTTTATAGTGGTTGAGCTAGGCACATTTTTGAGATATTTCTTGTAATTGATCCTTCACACTATCTAAGTCCCCTACCAAACCTATAATGTTCCCTTGAACCATATTAAAATCATCCTTTTTCACCATTCACTACAAATCTAACTTAAGTTTTTAAATTACCTCTAAAATAGATGGATCAGAAGTTTTAAATTCCATACCATTCGTGTGAGTATTTTTTTTAGTTTTTTTCCATTTCTGACATACATGAGTGTTATGAAGAGCCATGTATAAAGCCTATGAGGGTTTTATCCCTAAAAAATGTATCAATAAAGTACACTATTGTGATCATCTCATCGAGATGAATCTAACTACTACTATTATGCATAAAAGAGAAAAAATGACCCAAAAAAGTGTACTAGTAGAATATACCATTGTGATCATCTTACAAAGATGAATCCAATGACTGCTAATTTTCACAAGGTAAAAAGATTTTATAAACTTGCCCAAATCGATGCTCTGATAACACTTGTAATAAAATTACTTAGATGATTCACAAAAGTAGAATTATATATGGTATAATTAAGAGTAAAATAAGTAGATCCAAAACAATAATTAGTGAAATATTAGAATACTTGAATATTATGACTGAGCCACTTTGAGGGGGGAAACCTCCACAATAATGTAATAAGAATAGAATTCACAATATGATGATAAAATAATAACCATTACCTCTTATATATACTCTACTTAGCCATGGTTATTCCATAGGCTAGCCATATTAATAATATCAAGAAATGCAATAAGCTAATATGAAGGTGTGTAAGCCATAAGTCAGCTACACATATCCCTATATGCACTATAGGTTAAGGGCATAACAATGTAAAAGGATTTGGAAAGCAAGAGGTTTAACCCATCAAACATCATGATAAAAAGGAATACTAATTTACATAATTTTCTACCTCATGGAAGAAGATTTTTAAGAAATTTTCCTTTTGATCCAGGAAGGAGATGCCCTTATTTTAGTTTTATTTATTAGTGTTCTTATGTTTTTCCTTCCCTAAGTGAGTTATCTAATATGTGTGTGAGTGTCTTGCTTTAGTGTGTTTTTCTTGTCTTATTGTGTGTTTTGGAGGTATCTTAGTTTTTTTTTCCATTTTTTAAGGCATTTGAAATTAGGTTCAATGTCTAATAAAGTTTGAAGTTGAGTGATAGGTGACTTCATATCCCATTAGATGTATTAGGAAATTGGTCTAACATGCATAGTAAGCATGTAATCCCAGGAGGTTACCAAAAATGTTAGACAAAATTGGTTATCATAGGGGAGTATCACACTAACATTTGTTTTCAAGCTTTCTAACCCTAATAATATATCATGAAAATCCTTATGTTAATGTTATAGCCTCTGGTAGTGCCTTAAGGTGATGGTCAAGTTGTTATAGGGTCATATGCAAGGTCTTGTCATAAGGTGGAGTCATAATAATCAATTAATTGGCTAGTATTCATAGCTTGGTCCTTAATGAGGTCTCAAAATGCCTTTTTCAAATTAGTTTGCAAAAATTAAGATAGTTTGAGGAGATTAAGGTTTGATGATAAGACCAAGTTTATTGATCCATAGTGAAGGCAATGACATAGTGATCTCCATAGATGATATGATGCTTATGGTGATGGACATAAAAACAAGTAAATAAGAGAGTTTTTTTGGCATTTCTAAGCCTACAAGGAGATTAAGGTTTATCTGAAGAAGCTAATATATTATCTTCCTTTGAAATATTACTTGACTTTAACATTTTAATAGGATCTCTTGAGAAGACATCAAACATGAAGAGTCAGTGATAAGTATAAAATTCAATGAAAGTCTTGAAAATTCATTTTAAATGTGAGAAAAACATATTTTAACTTACCATGTTTGTACACCTACTCCAAGAAGGGTTATAACACTTTTCTAACATTCTCTCTCATTTTAAGTTAAATTATTCATTGTTTTGAAGACCAAATTTAGTATATTGTCATTAACAAGATTTGTAGTCATAGAGGTTTGTTTTATGGTTTATCATCTAGAAAGGGTCAAGAATGTTCCATTAATGTCTTAAATGAAGCTATAAATAAGGATCTTCCTCATAGAGGTAGTGCTTTTAAGGGAAATAACTTTTAGGAGCAATGTAGAAGTACATCAAAGGTTTGATGAAGAGGGGACACCATCACTACAACCTTCTCAATTCTCTATTCAGATCATATCCATATTTAAAAGGTATATTTAAATCCAAAAAAGAAGAAACCCCATCAACATTCTCTATCAATTTTTACAGACCCTTGGTCGGTCTAAGAATGCCCATTTGTAGATATTGGATCATGCATGTGAGAGAGAGAGAGAGTTGGGCCAAGTAATCATGGGGGTAGGAGGGTCCCCTTGTGACATTTGAATCCCATGCATAATTCTAGGGTTTAAGCCTTATATTTTTATGAACAATCATTAAAAGAGGTGCTCTTAAGCCCTAGTAAACCCCAAGGTTTCAAATTTTTACTCAAAAAGATAGTTTAAATCTTGATAGGTGCTTTCCAAGAGTTGGTTGATGTTTTTGAGTGTCTCTAGGATCCACACAAGGATAAATATAAGATGGACACCTCTGATCAAGTCTCATTTGGTAAAAAAATGCATGATTTACTATGTGCTAGTGCAATAGTCAGGGTTTTAAGAGATTTAGAAGGTAAATTGCATAACTTTGGCTCATTCCAAGGTCTTAAGTAGCCTACACAACTTCTCAATACTTTATAAAACTTGTAAGAAGTCCTCCAATGTAAGAAAGGTCTAAGTGTGATGAGAGTAGGTTCTCATAAAGACTCTTTTTAATTATATCAACATGAAGGAGAGTTTTTCACTATTGTTATGAGTAAAAAGTTAAACATGAAAGCATGATTATACTATTATACAAGTCATCCCTAGGTGTTATAACTCCTATATGACTCTTGATTTCATATAGAAATAATTAAAATTGAATGGATACACACAATTAGGTATGCCAAGCCAAGAAGAATTTTAATTTGATCTAAAGTTAATGGAGAATATGCATGGGGGGAGTGAACCTAGGTATTACAGGGGGACATTATTCCCTTGAAATTGATGGTAGAGAGAGAGAGAGAGAGAGAGAGAGAGAGAGAGAGAGAGAGAGAGAGAGAGAGAGAGAGAGAGAGAGAGAGAGAGAGAGAGAGAGAGAGAGAGAGAGAATCCTTCATCTCTATGAATGATCATTAAGACTGTGAGGTACTCAAAGGCTGCCAAGAGGCCAAAAAGGACCCAATGGATAAAATACATTATAAAATAGCCCAAATGATACTAAATGGTATATAAATCACTTGTAAAATTCCTAAAAGTACCTAAAGCTCAGATTGGGGTCATTATTTGACATGCATGAGGGTAAAGCTGTAAGGAGAAATGAACTAGAGGCCCCTACTATAGGTTTATTTGTGTGTATTTTAGCATGTTGAGACATTTAATATAGTGTATAAAGTCTCTTAAACCTGAGAAGTGATCAAATAATCATATAAAAACCTTAGAAACACCCTTCATGGAATTGGAAATGATCTCATGGATGGATTATTAGACCCAGTAGAATGTCTACCTTATTTACATGAAGAAGAGACAAGTTTATAGTGATATGTTGAAATAATTAGTATTATTGACATTTATAAGTCACACTAGTGAAATAAATAAGAAATGATATGATGTGATTGAAAATATTAATAAGTTTCAATAATATGCCAAAGTAGATCCTCTACATCAATGGAATAACATTTGGTTTTAGAGAGTTACACAAATGACAATATTTGACAAGGAGATTGAGCATAATCATTTGAAAGTAGTGTAAAGGTGTATATAGGTTCAATAACTGGTTTCCAAACATCACAAACCTATCCTGAGGGATCTCAAAAATCAACTAGGTGTTAAGATTCAAGGAAATGGCTTAATGTTATAGGTTGTAGGCCTAAATCAGGGTATATAGACTCAGTTCATGAACGTGTTGAATCCTTGAATGCAAGTTAGGGTAATATTCACACCAAATTTAGATTTTATAAGTCAATAATAAACCATTTAAATAAAATTTAAGATCATAATATTATTTTTATCTAGAACCCTATCTTGAGAACATTCATATAGGCTTGCTAAAGAATGTAAACTCACTTCCAAGAATTGAAGAATATGTAGCTTTGGCATTGAGATTGGGGTTTGGATTGAAATGAAGTTATAGGGTGTGTAAGATAAATTATAGGAATTTAAATATTATGATAATGTTTATAATTTGATAAAAAATCATAGGAAACATATAGCCTAATTGACAATCCTAGAATGCATGTAAAATTGTGAAAACTTGGATTGCTAGAGAAGTATGAGGATGATTCAAGAAAAAATAATTATTTTAAAGGTTGAGGAGAGTGGTGTAAAACACAAAAAAATTATAAAAACACTTTTAAATGTATTAAAACTCTACGCATGAATTCTTATTTTCTCTTGGCCTACTCAGGCATGTGTCTTTCCAACCTAGGGCTAAAAACTTGAAATTTACATAACTCAAGTTCTAACCCATGAAATTTTATGAAAATTTGTAATATGAAAATATTTAATGTCACATAATTTTTTTATGGTTTTTTAGAAGTAAAATATGGTCTTGTATGGTTTTTATTACTATAGTCTTACTTTAGTCCTAATTAGGCCTAATTAGCAAAGATGGGTGTTGGACTATCAGGTTTTCCTTTAGAGTTAGGTCATGAAACTTTGGGTGAATATGAAAGGGAATAATGGGTACTAAAATATGAATTTAAGTTTTATAGAATCAATTTACATATTTCAAACCTTGGATCTTTATGTCAAAATAGGGTTACAAGAAATAGGCCTCAAAGAGAGCAACCAAGAAGGGTTATGAATATAATTACAAAAAAGAGGTATAAAGATGTTGGGATACAGATATTAAATAGGTTTCCAAGAAAATATAGTTAATTAGACTCTAATAATATGACTTGTCACCTCCTAATCACTCTTATAGGTTAGTTTCAAGAGCTTAAAGGTGATTCATCAAGAAAGACAAAACTCCCATGCCACCTTGATCAAGTCATCATCAAACTAAGTGAACACTTGTGGACAAGATACTTCATAATTGTCTTTTGGAAAGTTTTTTTTTTTAAATAGTTCTTGGTAGCCATCATTGGCTCTTGACACCTTATTATGATCCACACTTATAATCATTGAAATATTGCATACTATAATAAAGATCAAATCAACACAATAGACATTGGTGGACCAAGATGTCCAAATATTCAGTATAGGTATAAATAGAATAATCACCTTTAAGGTAGGAAAACACCATACAATACTCATTTAGGAAGGAATAACTGCATAATATCTCTTTAAGGGGACAACCTCTAATAGCCTCTTATAATATAAGACTCAAATGTTTGATTGATTCCTTTGCAATGATATTCACCTCCTTTATATATACCTTTAAATAACTAAAAATAGATGGGTAACCTCCTATCTCAATGTACATCAACCAATACCCAATGCACTAATTCCATAAGTTACTCATTTATCCTAATATATTAGACCCATATAATTAATTAAAGGGGATATGTACCACATGTCTATATCTATATCAGCCCATATACATTAATATATCATATCCTTAAGTACATAGCACCTCTCTCTCTCTCTCTCTCTCTCTCTCTCTCTCTCTCTCTCTCTCTCTCTCTCATCTTTAATCCAATATGTATGTTTATTTTTGGCATTATAATGGATCATTCCACTAGGATTATGGCATAGCCTTGCTCTTTTTTATGCCTTTTGATCAATAAGATGATTGGTTTTACCTCCTCTTATGGTCATAATTAGTGTATAACTTGAATGAATAATATGATAAAGTATAACTTAAGTTCATCTTGGTTGTTTTCTCATTCCTTTTACCTTCATACTATTCTATACATTGTTACAAGTTTTAAAGAGTGTCATCATGGGTTTAATGTGGATTAAAAGTGGCAAACACCATCCATTCTACTCTCATACTACCTTACTTCTTTACAAATCATTGATGTAATAGGTTTATCCTAAGATAAGTGTATGTTACTACATTACCATAAGTCTTAGTGCACATAAAAATTAGTGGTAGTGGTCACAAAATTTGGTGTATCACCTCCCCTTAAGTTCATAGTTTCTTTCTCCTTTTTCCTTGAAAGTTAGTAGATTAGTGATTGGTCCTAAGTGATACATCAAGGGAACTATCCCTTATCTAGAGGTTTAATACACTCATTAGGTCACCTAAGAACCTATGATTGTTCCCATATGTAACTTATATTTATATTACTTGAATCACCCTCTCAATGAGTGAAAACATATGCTATAACAATAAACTCTCATCATAGTGGTGTGTTGAGGATGTCTAGACTACCCCACTAACAACAGGCTTTTTAACTTGTATCAATATGATGCGCTAATAACATGGAGGATTAGGGTTTGATAATAAAATAAGTCAAAATAATAAATATTTAGGGTTTAAAAACTCATGCATGAAGGAAAATACTTCATAAATCCAGACATAGGTGCACCTAAA
Source organism: Torreya grandis (assembly GCA_037957365.1). Lineage (NCBI taxonomy): Eukaryota > Viridiplantae > Streptophyta > Pinopsida > Cupressales > Taxaceae > Torreya > Torreya grandis. The sequence goes on from JARHVA010006298.1 coordinate 561,102, forward strand.
AGCTCAAGATAGTCATGCATAAAGGAGACTACCCCCAAAATAGGGACACTAGTGCCACATCCAAACATGGCACTACTATGTAATTAGGTAACTACTAAACTTGAGGGTTTTGAAAATTGGATCCTATTTTTGATACTCAAACCAAAATTTACCTCAATTTTCAACTTCTAGATCATCTGTCTCAGGCCTCTTCCAACTAAGTTCTTACTTATATTATTTATTGTTATTTTAAAAAAGGTCATAGTTAGTCAATTCTATAAGAGATCAGTGGTTATGTTTATTAAATCTTATTTCCCTAATTTAATATGCTTAGTTATTTAACAATATAGGATATACACTTACTAAGTCCTAAAAGCTTAAAACATTTGTTGAACATGACTTACTTCGAACATTGCTCAAACCCTAACCCTAGACAATCTTAGGGTTTATATCTTTTTTGTTTTTATGCTGATATATTAATTCTAAAATATTAGATTTTTTTTATTATTTACTTCTTACAATATTTCATTGATTTAATTTCTTTAAAGATTCCAAATATACAACAATTTATTTTTCTACTCCCAAAACTACAATGGCATAATTTAACAGCCAATTTGATGAAACTAACAAGAGACAATTCAAGATTATAGCTCCAAACATTTAGATATGAAATATGATCTTCTCAATATTATTCAATAAAAAATTCAAAAATAAAATAATGGTCAATATTATACTGTCCCATATAATAACATTATTACACCTACATTAGGTCCAACACAGCTATCACAACAACCAATTATAACTCAACAAACTTCAATGATAGTTATTCCTCTTATGGCCAGTTCCTCCATTCTATATGTACAATCGCTTATGCAGAAGGTTCATACTCTATATGCTAAGGTGTTACATCTTGATTAAGGAGCCACTAAGCTATCACATTCCTTGGATTCTCATGTTCATTTAGATGCACCTTTGGCATATCACATATCAATAACTCCTTTGCCATCTATATTCATGGAACCTACGATTACATTTTATTATGGTAAAGGTGACCTAGAGAACCATCTCTAATATTTCATGAAGCATTTTTGGAATATGTATCTAATGATTGGCTCCTCACTATGTTTTTACCATGTAGTCTACAGGAATATGACTTCCCATAGTTTTATGATCTACTGAATTAGTTTATCACCAGATTCAATCCATTGTAAGATATGTTTCTATCACATTTACCCATAAACATCAATGATAATATCTCATATACTCAATTTGCACAATTGAAATAAAAATAAAATGAGCCTATTTTAGAATATGCCTTGTGATATAAGACTATATTGGCCAATTTGAATATCCCCATGGTAGATAAAGAGCTCCATGATATATTCAAATAAAGTCTTGTACTAGCATTACATGAAGCTATCTTGTTTAAGAAGTTTCTAACCTTTACAGAAGTTTCTAACCTTTATAAATAGAAGTCAAACTTCTCTCCATGGGAAAACTAAAATATAAAAGTGGATCAAAATAAAATGCTAAGAGTTATAGTAAGCCTCGATACAAGGTAAGGGCCATTAAAAACAAGAGTGATCCAAAGGCCAAAGTTAACACAAATTTAGATCCATCTCCTCACTTGGTTTTATCATCTCCCCCACACAAATTTTTTACCAACCTTTTAGAATTTCCATCACATGTTTTACAATACATTTTGGAATGCAATGTCATATTTCTCCTTCCCACCGAATAGGTTGATAAGACACAACCTATTGCAAATAAATATGATTCCAATGCATTATATGAACATCACATGACACTAGGCTATATATCAAATAGATGAATCATCTTGAAACATAAGATACAAGATTTTGTAGAGCCTAACATTATTTAAGTGGGAACAACCACAAAGAAACCCAAACTTTAACAAATGGAAGCTAAAACATCTAAAATATTCTCAAATCCATTTCCAAAGAATACAACAAATGAGGTAGGGAACACTTTAGGTGTTCACTACATATATCAAGCACATCCACCACCAACATCATATCACACTACTATAGAAGAGGCACACCCATTACATAATATAATTGGTGTGTACCAAACTATAGTTTAAGCTAGACCACTCATCACCTTCTCAAAGTAGGATATTTTTGATGGTGATTCAGATTTATAGACACTCTTTGTATGAGCCTACATAGATCATCATCTTATTCAAAGTGTTATAAGTGAAAATGGGTCAATTATTATCATGTGTACTATCACCCTTATACAACATTTAGGGTATTTAGTGTAATATATATCTCCAAAAAACACAATGATCAATGGTTTCAATGGCCATGTTCTAAGATTCATCAGGGAGATTATACTTCCACTATAAGTTGGACCAACACATGTGGCCACTATATTCTTAGTAGTACCTAGTGAAGGCATATATGACATGTTAATAGGTAGGCCATGGATAAAATAATTACAATCCATCCCATCTACCATGCATGCATGCCTTCAAAATATATATGTAAATTAGGTGAGCATAGTTAAGGGTCTTTCATATGAGTATCCTTTACCTATCCCAAAAGTAGTTACAATATAGTTACCAATTATAGCATATTTACCGGTTATATCTTTGAGCATAGTTCCTATCAGTATGCCAAAGAGTTCAGTGGAGCCATCAATATAGGTGAAGTCTACTTCTACAATGTTTCTATGAACACATACTCTCCCATAAACACCATTATTAGATATACCCATAAATTAGAGATATGTTACATATTGTAAAGGGCCTCCCTCTCCTCATTTTCTTTTGAGATCAATATTATTGATTTCTTGAGGTTTTTAACACAGGGCACCTATGACATATTCTACCAAATGCGTCCCTAAGACCCCTATAGTTCAAAATACACCATAGTTAGTTTCATGAACTCTTAAGACCACTTCATATATAGGGTGAGACATATATCAGTTAATTTAGTAGGTTCTAAGACCACAATTATCATTTCATAAAACATGAATGATCACTTTTCTTTTATTTTACACATGTCACATTGATAGTGAGTCTCCCATGAGACTCATCAATTATTATTTTTCCTCCCTTATCTTAAATGCATTCCTTCCCTATCCATCCTTATATATAGTTTCAATTTCATGTTACTTGTACATAGCTTGTATATATAAAATAAAAAACAATACCCTATTTAAAAAAACACAAAGTCATTCAAATACTCACTCAAAAATTTAAAAATTATAGATTTTATGCATTGACATGTTTACACTTCTTATATTTTCAAAACACTACATATGCTATCTATATTAGTATAGTTAGTTTTATCATACATACATGTTTCATGTGTTCTTATCAAGTAATTGTATATTACTACAGGATTCAAGTCTACTACAGCTATTTAGACTTGCTATTATCTACCCATTAGGGGAATATACATTAATACATGGTTTCTTCATTAGACACATTCACCTATTTGGGGGAAACCTATGCACTATTTTTATTACCAAGTTCCATCTTTCTATACTTTACATCACATATTTAGATTTGTTATATCATGATAGTGATCTTACTACACCTACTTAGATTTTGTGTCAGCTATTATTAATTTATACTCATCATATGTAAATCTTATCTCTTACAAAAAAAATTATTACTTGTTCATGCATACTTTCATTTCTATCTTTTCTAATTTAGAATTGATTATATCTCTATGCTTATTTTATTTTGAGGGAATTTGAATATGACATTACTTTTTGGATCTATGCCACTTCTTTTCATAGCACATATGATTTGAACATGTTCCCATGTAATCATGTGTGCCTTATTTATTTTTTAATCAAAAATTTAAACATGTCCTTCTATGTGTCTCTAAGCCAATGTGTTTGTTGTTTGCATATGTACACATTTGAACATGTCCTTATATGTCTTTCTTTCTTAGATTTAGTGACATGTGCCCATGTCCTTTGTCTTGTTGCCACTTGGCCTACTTTACATGCCTCATGTGTGTTATATGTATGATTTATTATATGCATCATGTATGTGACACTTGTCTCTTACTTGTTACATATTCTAGTTTTAGATGCAATGAGGGACCTTAAGCATCTCCCCTTCCTACTTGGGTGCCATGATGGACATCATTCCCCATCCCCTAGGTAGATACTTAGTTATTACTCATATTTATTGTTATATACATTATTATATCTATCTAATATCCTTGTGAATGCTACACATAATATACATCACACATTACAAAATTATTCTTATATTATCTTGCATTTTAATGTTATGTATGTACATTATATTGGAGTGTTATGTATATATCATATATTCTTTGGATACCACACATTTTATAGATATTTTTATTTTTAATATAGTTATTTTACAATTTAAATAAATTCCCTCAAAAGAGAGTTCATTCATATAGTTTTATCAAAAATATCATGCTCCTATAGTGCATTCACAATACATTTTCACTACACTAGCTAAGATTACAAAAATTAGACTCAGGTAAAAACAATGGGAAAATAATGACAAATAGATCAATATAGATGTATATAAAATAGATTAAAAGTAAATTAATGCCCAAATTGGGACATTAACACCACATGGAACTATTATCCAAGATATGGTACTACTATCCAGTAACCTTAGTTTTAAAAAAACTCAAATTGGCTAGAAAAGTATAGTAGGTATAGTATAGGTTTTCACAAATTTAGTTATAGATTTATCCATTTTGCTTAGATTCATACTAATTTAGATTAAATTAATACTAGTTTGTTTAAACTGGGGGCATCATACATGGAATGACCATTCCCATATTTAGTTTAGATATTTAGATATAGATTATTATAAATCAATCCATAATCCATATGCTCATATATTAGATTTAGGGCATGTGCACATCATATTATTTTTGTATGCTTACTTACATACTTATTGATTAGATGAGATGAAAAATTGCATGTAATTATCTATGTTGTATAAACCCAACATCAGATTCTAAGATACACACCAATTTCATGCCTTACTCTATTTGTAGTGGTTGGCATTGTCGAATGGCCTAGAGTTTCCTAATATACCGGAGTGGCCACAAAGTTAACATTCCCAATTAGAAATTTTTAGTTACATCACATAGTTTCAATTTTATATGTATATAATAAACATTGGTAGGTAATGATGGAATCATAGTATACTTGATTTCTTGATCCATCTACATGAGATGGTTAAACACACCATTGGTCCAATCCAATCTATTCATAGGTCATGATCCACCAAGCAGGGGTGGGAAATGATGGAGTCAAAACTAGATTGAGTTATTAAGCCACTCACACATAAGGATTGAGTAATCCATAATCTCAATCCAAGCTATTCATGGATTTTTCACTATATAAATTCACACACATAGGTTATCACTAGGTTTATGCATTGGTTCATAAACCTACTAAGGTGTTTTATTATTTTTAGAATATTGGAGTTATATTCATATATAATAAAGGGGATAAACAATGTAAATCAGTAAATAAATATGCAATAATTAACCTACTAATTTGTGTAATTACATTGTATTTTTCCATTTTATAAATATAGTAAGAGTGAGAGAGATTAGAACTTAGCTTATTTTGGCTGATTTGGACTAAGACAAGGTCTGATACTAGAGGATTAAGATTGAGAAATAGTTAGAAATAGGTCTTTAAACTTAGTTTATTGATTAGATAAGAGCACTAGAAATAGGACACCCTATTGTCTGGCATTGTAGTATTATTCTAACACTATTGTCCTGAGGCTGAAAGCTTTTTGGGTTCTATTTAAAATGTGTATGTTACCATGTCATTAAAATTTTAGGGTTTAGGACCTCACAAAGATTGTTATGTGCCTATTTTAATCTTCAAAACTCTTAAGATATCTTGGTGATTTAACTTGAATGTAAACTTTGGAAAAAGAGAGAAGGGGTTAATGTGTAAAATATATGCTAGACACACTTCACACTCTATGTGTGGGCACGTTCCCTGCATACCAATACTCTGAAGAGGGATCAAGCTAATGTAGTTATCCCATTAAAGTACTTGGTGTAATTTTTGTATGATTAATGTAACTACAATGCAAAATTGGATGTTCTTCAGCTAGATAGGGATTGGTGCAATGATTTGAGTGGGTTTGAAATAATGTTGGAAGGTTATGTATAAAGAATAGGGAAGAGTGCTTGAGTGTACTTGCTTGTATTCTTAAATTTATCTTGAAAATGACTGTCAACACTTCTAAATGAACTTTAAATGGAATTTTATATTGAAATTAATGAGCATGGGTTAAATTAATTCATGTGAGGCTAATAGGGACAAATATAAGGAACCAAAAGGAGGCAAAAGTGAACATAGACAATAGAGCCAAAAATAGGACATCCTAGGTTCCAAAACTTTTATCTTATTTGGGAACTATTATCTAAATGGAGAAATACTTGGGGGGATGGATCTAGGCTTGAAATGGATACTCAAGTCTGAAAAATCTAAGTCTTGAAAGCTTTGGATGACTAGGAATCAGTGAAAGATGTAGCCTAAAAGGGTTGTGTGAGCCAATAGGATGACCTATGGATTAGGTGTCTTAGCCATATAGAAGTTGTACAATTTCACATACTACATGACTACATTTACCCCCCCCCCCCCTCCCCACCTCGCCCCTTTATTCTAGTGATGTATAAAAGTCAAATACTAAGATAAAGGAAAATAAGAAGCATACCTAAACTTACCAATAAGGGTGAAGCTCATGAAGTTGTGTGATGATGGATGTGAATAGAGAGATCACATTGTGAATTGTGAATCTATAATGAAAACATAAATTAGCTTAGTTCTTAATATATATTCTATATCTAAAATAAGAATGTACAAGAGTTGAGTAAGAGGAATTGAAAGGAATAAATACACCTCACTGGGTACACAAAACAATATAAAACCTATTGTCATGCTAGAATGTGTTGGATGATGTTGAGTGTGTGTTGAATCAAGAGTAATATTATGAACATAGATGATTAATCAATTACAAATAAAGTGAATCAAGAATGCAAAGGTTACCCTTTGGCTCCAACATCACCAACTATGTGAATTTAATCAATCATGTATGTGTTAATCAATGTTTGGACTATGTGTCTAATCCCTCTAAATAGGTGGCTCAATAATACAAAGATTAGCTAGACCTTTGGCTCCATCATTTCCCCATGAAGTGAAGCTATGAAGCAATACTAGTATAGAATAGATGTCATATGAGATGTTTCATGGAGCCCATGGATGTTATATAAATCTAATTATGTGGCATGGATAACCTAAATAGATGTTAGAAACTAGGACATTCTTGGCCATTTCAAAATATGGAGGATAGGATTGTATGAAAGCCTCTCTAAAACTGATGCAAAATGCTTATGTGAAAGCTAACTTAGGAACTCAGGTACTCATAAAGATAAAATTGTATGAAATTTTAACTCAAATGTGATTCTAACAACCTACAAATGGAGTAAGACATGTAACTATTGAGAATACCTGGAATAAAACTAAATTTGGAAAGAAAAGAAGATCAATGTGCCACACACATTACCCCCAATAATTGATTTATAGAACATGTATTATAATATAGAATTTATGCCAGCTTCTTAATCTAAACTAAAAGTGAGAACCATCATGACATGCATGATAACCCACTATATCTAAGAAAACTGTACTAAAACTACTAAATCTGACTGATCTAAAAGTGCAAAGACTATCCTTAAACTAAGTTTTTTACCTATTTTTAGAAACCTTGAGTGTTTTCCTACCTAGATAGAAGCACCAAAATGTGAACAGCCCTATGTTTGGCATTACTATCCATTTTTTATGCTATTGTTCGGTGTGAAAATTGACTATTGATCTAAAATTGTCACTATTTTTTGCTCTAGTTTGACCAGTTTAACCTCTAGATTATGTACTAAGTGTTCTAAATGCTACTATTTTGATTTATATGAGGTTTGATCTATGTGAAAAATCCCTGTTTGATTCCCCTTCTTTTGAGGGTAGGAATGATGAACCTATAATGACTACCATTAAAGGAAAAGAGTCTTGTAAGTGTGTTAAACTATAAAGATACATGATATAGCATTGATATTTGACAAAATATCTATAGATGTAGAAATATTTGTATTGAAATATTTTTATATCAATAGGGGTATTCCTAGATAGATATAATAATGTGAAAGCATGTGCAAAGTATTGGACTAGAATTATAAATGTTAGATATTATTTGTTAGTTGTTAGTTTATTAGTAAGCATGGAGGGATGGAGCATGATGTCCATTATGGCATCCAAGAAGCAAGATAAATGAATGATTGGAATCATGGAATTACACATAGTGAGGAAAAAATAAGCATACAAAGCAATAATCAAGAAGCATACAAGGGTGGCCAAGGGGCCACACAAACAATGGACATGGAGACATGTCACTAAAACTAGAAGAAAAACATGGAAGGCATGTTCAAATGCTACATACACATACAAGTGGAAGAAGAAAAGTTATCACAAGGGACACAATCACATGAAAGAGTACAAACAAAGGACATTGGTATGTGTCCCAAGGCACACACATGAATAGAAGTAAAGGACATTGACAGATGTCCTAAGGCACAAACATAAGACAAACAAGAACTGGAAAGTGCAATCACACAAGCTATGTTAAGCAAGGAATGAAAGTGAAAGTAAGAACTAGAAGATACAAACACATCTCATAATCAAAGCAAATTTGAAAATATGTAAAACATGTGTAGTACAAGATTAGGTATATGTTATGAAATACACAAATGCTAGGTACTAGTGAAATGTTGATATAATAATCTGTGTAATCGTGTAACATGTTTGCTAAAGGAAAGTGTTATATTATTTTTGTATTTTTGAAAATATTTGAACTATATAAAATCAAGAAAGAGATGATATGTATAATCAATACTAGAAATAAATGATACTAACCGATGAGTCTTAAATGAGACTCCCTGTCATGGTGCCCTATATCAAATAATGTGATCATGCATGATCATGAGGCACAATGGAGTGTCTAAGATTATGTAGATAAAATATGTGTACATTATAATTTCTCTAAAATATTTGAAGTGGAAACTAAATTTGGATTCCCCCTATGATTCTAAGAAGTGGATGCAAATATAGGGCTCTTAGGGACCCATCTAAAAGTAGGATAAAAAACTTTGTGAATAGGTTCACTCTATGTAGTTGTATGAGACCATACTGTAAGTACTCAAGGTGTGAATACTGTAGCTAGAAGATATCTAGAATCCTAAAACTATGGGGGTGTATGAACCCTTTGTACTAGTGATGCATGCTATAATTGTGTCTAGATCAAAAGTGAAAGATGTATTGAAATTAGAAGAGAAGCTAAAACTGGTGGGAGAACTAGAGTTGGTGACTACAAGCTGGTAGATGGCTTAAAGTGGGGAGTGATGACTCATAAGGAACTCTACCAAATATAATAACCTTATTAACATGAATGAATTTCATACATCTATGAACTGTAGAAGGCACTACCCTAAGTTTTTGAATCCATGGTTGACCAAGTAATATGCCAAAAACTCCTACACTAGAAACTATAATGAATGGTGTGGCCACATATGTAGGACAAACCTATAATGAAATTATTATCTCACCCAATGAAATCTGTTTATGCCCACTAAAACCATTAATAAATATGTCTATCATAGTGATATCCTACTCTAAATAACCCAAATGTTGTAGAAGTGTGAAAGTGCACATGTTAAGACTAGAACCATTGTCTATAAGTACACTATGAATAGGTTGATTCTAAATATGTGATTTGATAAATAGTGCATTATAACTTGTATTATCCTCCATAATCTCATGATCTAAAAAAGATATAGAAGGCATGGCTAGAAATCTAGACTCATACACCTTATCATACCACTCAAAGGATGTGACTCAATTGAAGGTGCCTAGTATGTATGGTGAACACCTAATGTGTCTCCTTGCTCTTATTTAGAATGTTGTGGAAATGGAAAAATATTTTAAAATATTTATCCTATGTTGGTTTTACCTTTGGAGGCTGAACCGAAGTGCCCAAATCAAGTAGATTATCATCAATTAAATCATGTGTCTTATGTCACAAACTAATGCATTTGTTAGTTGTATGGCCTGGTGCCCTGTGAAAAATATAAAATGCATTCTGATCATATCCCCATGGAAGAGGCTTTACTAGATCTACTTCCCAAATAGGATGCAGAGTGATGATGTTACATTCCAATAATTTTTGTAAAACCCTATCTGGAGAAATTACTAGATTGGTAAATCCATGATGAGGAGGTGTTGATAGAACCACATGTTGAGGGGGCTTAGAAGCTGCATTAACTATTGGATGATTTTAATTCTTATTATCATTGATTTTTACCTTGTATGGGTCTTTGTTGTTACTATTATTAGTCATGTCTAGGATAATTGAATACTTACGTTTTCCCATTGAAATTAGCTTGACTTCTCTTCCCTTGAGTGTATGACACAATTCAGTGAAGGAAGAGAATCTTTTGAGTATAATATATTCATGCAATGTTGGTAAAAGGCTCTATTTAAAGATGTCTTGTAGCTCTTGATTAGCCATGAGTCTAGTTAACTTAGCTAGAACAATCTTGTATTTAAGAACATAATCCATGAGAGGCTAATTTAACCTTTGTTTCTACTATGAAATCTATGCATATGAAACCTTATCACCAATGTTGATACTGAAATGTGCTAGGAACATGTCTGATAAAGGATTGAATGCCGTGACCAACTGATTTGATAGACTATAAAACCATTATAAAGCATAATCCTTTAGGCTCTATGGAAAAGATTTGTTAAGTAGCCAGTCATTGGGTACATAATCTAAACATGATATATGAAAATATCTCAAATATGTCTCTAGATCACCCTTATCATCATAAAGAGTAAGCTTGGGTTGAACAAATCCTTGTGGTGAGGGTGTAGAATCAATGTGACATGCCAATGGTGTATGCAATAAAACAAAAGAATCTAATACTTGTGTAGGTCTAGAAATACCTTGCTCAAGATGTTTCACCTTAGATTTAAGAGATATTATATCTTGCACAAGGGCTATCACATCAGGAGATAGGGATGTACTAGTTGTAGCTGGTGGCATGAAAGAAGGTCGGGTTGTTATAGGGGTTGTTGAGACATAGTTATCATTGTAGTGTTATTTTCAACTGGATGCTTTGAATGACTGGAAGATTTAAATTTTTTAGCCTTTTTTATTTCCATGATATATTTTAGAATTATTGTATGATCTTTAGGTTGTTCCTTAAGTCTTTCTCTAAAATTTTGTAAAACCAAATCTTTGGTGAGAACTACTTCATTATCAACAATAGGTGGTAGTGGATAGGTAGTCCCATGTGGTGGAGTAGGATTATTTGTGTATACATCATCATTATTATTTTCATACTACTCATGATTGGAGTTATCCTCATATAAATTTGTATAATCTTGATGTGTATAATCTATGACATAAATCTGATTTAGTTGTTTATCCATGGTATATGAATGAATTGAAGGAGGATTGCCATTAAGTCTTGTACTTTTTCTTGAAGGAAGAGATGTAATGAACTTAGGTGTCATAAGGAAAACAACTTGGATGATAGTGTCAAAAATTAAATTGATATAATCTAAGCAAGGAATTGGAATATGCATGAAAAGGATACAAGATTCTAAAACATGTAAGGTGATACCTCAACAAGCAAAAAGGAACTAGTACATGCAACTAGGGATTTTTCAAAAATATTATTTGCAAAATAATATGAAAATTTTAATTTGAAATTGATTTTCTAAATTATATTTTCAACTAAAACTATAAAAATGATTGGAAAAAACATATGAAAATAATTGAGAACTAGTTAATGCAACTAGGGTTTAAAAAGTTTTTTTTTGAAATTAGTCTAATAATTTGAAAAAAAATCTATGAATTTTTAGAATTTATCTTGAAAAATTTATTAAAAATCTAAAAATATTTCTAAAATTAGAAATATATTTTTCCTAGTGGTTTGAAAGCATTTGTATGTAAATAGGACCTAGTATGTGCAAACTAAGATTTTAGTGAATTTATTGAAAATATTTAAATTAGGTTGTAGTTTTTTAATTTTTAAATTCAATAAAAATCAAGAAAATATTATAAAAAAAATAATAATAATTAGCCCTAGGGTTTTTAGGGTTTTTGTACAAAAATTTCAATTAAGTCAGGTTCACCAAATGTTTTATTGTTTTTAGAATATTGGAGTTATATTCCTAAATAATAAAGGTGTTGAGAAATGTAAATCTATAAATAAATATTAAAGAATTAACCTAATGATTTTTGTAAATATATTGTATTTTTTCCTTTTCTAAATATAGTAAGAAGTGAGAGAGATTAGAACTTAGCTTATTCGAGCTAATTTGGACTGAGATAAGGTCTGATATTAGAAGAGCATGACTGCAAATTATTTAAAAATAGGTCTTTAGACATCATTTCTTGATTGAATAGGAGCACTAAAAATAGGACACCCTATTGTCTAGCATTGTAGTCCTATTTTGGCATTGTTCTCTTGAGGCTAAAAGCTTTTTAGGTTTTGTTTAGAATGCATGTGTTACCCTATCCATAAACTTTTAGAGTCTAGGACCTCATGAAGCTTTTTTTGTTCTTATTTTAATCTTCAAAACTTTTAGGAGATCTTACTGCTTAAACTTGAATGCAAAATTAGGAAAAAGAGAAAAGGGATTAGTTTTTAAAGGATACGTTGGATGCACTTCACACCCCATGTGTGGGAATGCTACCTACATACCAATACTCCAAAGAGGGATCAAGCTAATGTAGTTCTCTCATTGAAGTGCTTGGTGAAATTTGTGTATGATTAATGCAACTAGAATGCAAAATTAGATGTGCTTCATCTAGTTAGGGACTGGTATAATGACTTATGTAGGCTTAAAACAATGTTGTAAGGCTATGTGCAAAGAATAGGGAAGAGTGCTCAAGTGTACTTGCTTATATTCTTGCATATCTCTTATAAATGAGTATCAACCCTTCTAAATGAACTTTTAATGTCATTTCATATGGGAACTAATGATCATGGGTTAAATGAATTTGTGTGAGGCTGATAGGGAAAAAGATAAGGAATCAAAAAAATCTAACCTTTGGAGGCAAAAGTGAACATAGACAATAGCACTAGAAATAAGACACCCTAGGTTCCAATGCTCATGTCCTATTTGGGTGCTATTGTCTAGAGGGAAAAAGACTTGGGGGGATGGATCTGGGCTCAAAAGGGTTTCCTAGATCTAAAAATGCTAAGTCTGGAAAGTTTTAGATGATTGGGAATCAGTGAAAGAAGTAGCCTAGAAGGGTTGTGTGAGCTAACAGGAGGACCTATAGATTAGGTGTCTTAGCCATACTAAATTTTTACAATTTTTCATTTTACATGACTACATAAGGTGTATTCATTCATTTCCTCTTTCTTATCTCTTTACTCAATTTTACTTAGTTTAACTTCTTTACTCAAAATTTTCTTTGCTTTTGATATCTCTTAAGTAAGGACTTATTTATGCACATTTCACTTGTAGGAAATGCATTGGACCATGATTCACATACTCAGACCTAACTTCACTAGCTTCACCTTTTAGGTAAGTCTAGGTATGCTTCTTTTTTCTTTTTCCTAGTCATTTCATTTTAATGAATTTCTAGAATAAATGGGGGTAAATGTAATCACCTAAAAGTGGTATTTGAGTGATAAGATTGGTAATTGAGACTACCTATCCCTATGTTATTCTTATAACTATCCTAAAGACTATTTTCACACATCCAACCTTCGTGTGGGCTACAAGCATCCCTATTCATCCCTAAATCAATGTCAACCCCTCATTCTTGTATCTTAGCCCTTTATGCCTAGTGTTCTACCACTTGGACACTATCACCATAATAATGACAATAATTCCACATTATGTTAGTGTCCCAATAGTGGGACTACTATCCTTTCCCTCATCTTTTCACAAATAGATATCTTTTCAAATTTAAAACCTCCTAGGGTTAGCCTCGGCCACTTTTAACACCCACACAAGAACCAAAATAGTATAGATACATGAATTTTATCTCTTTAACCACTAGATGGAAATTAAATGAAAAATACATATGAAAACATAGAACAAGTTTTACACAATTAAGGTTATCAATCCTTATTCTACCCTGCTTCTACATACTACCATCTAAAACATTCATAAGCTCAGAGTATCCAAATTTCTAGTCTCATGCACATTCAAAGCACTCAAGTCAACTATAATACTAGATTCACTTACACTGGCACTATAACATAGGTGGGGATAAATACATTGGTCTTGATCCCACTTTAGAGTATATATATGTAGGCAAATCTCATCATAATAGGGTGTTGAGGATGTCCAACCTACCCCACTAACAAGACACTTTTAAGCCTATATCAACCAGATGCCCTAACAATATGGAAGATTAGGGTTTACTTATAAGATTAGTCAAAATATGAAATATACAGGTTTTTAAAACTCATGCATGTAGGAATAGACCTCATATATCCAAACACAAGTGCACCCAAAAACTTGAGATAGTTTACATAAAGGACACTACCACCAAAATAGGGACACTAGCACCACATATCAAAACATGGTGTTATTTTATAATTAGGGTGTTACTATCTAGGATGCATTTTGACACTTGGATCATGATTATGACACTTAGACTAGGCTCTACCTAAATTTTCAACTTCTAGATCATCTATCTATGTCATTTTCTAGCTAAGTTCTTACTTTTATTATTTATTGTTATTTTTAAAAAGGTCAAAGTTAGTCAATTCTATAACAAATCAATGGTGGCATTGATTGCATATTATTACCTTGATTTAATATACTTAGGTATTTAACAATATAGGATTTACACTTACTATGTCCTAAAGTGTTAAAAAAACATTGCATACATCCATTGGAATCACATCGCACCATGCCTAATCTTGATATGCACCTATCTAGAATTTCATAATAAATTAGTCATTAACTAACACCTATTGACTCTTTTGTAACCACAACACTCTATATGGATTCAAGTGTGCTACTCTTTTCAAATCCAATTTCTAAAATATTTCACTCAAGACTAATTTATCCATGATACCACTATATACTATCAATCTACAACATTTATCTCCTAATTTACATATGGTCCAAAAAATACTTTTCATTTGCACTAGTTCCTTTTCTTCCTATGATAGTTTTAATAAAACCCTCTTCAACACTAGTTATTCTCCATGCTCAAGATCTTAAAAATGTTAGATTGATCTAAATGACTCCTCTTCTCCATGAAAAATATGTGAAACAACATATATTCATGTATTTCATTCAATTTGTGTATATGGTCATTCATTTTCTCAATTCCATGGTTATCCTCACCTAAAACATATCAATATTCTTCCCATTCCTCAACCAAATCTACCTTGTCATAGAGTTTGGTAAAATTCTCCTTCTCCATGATCATTACCTTTCTCAAACTTTCAAATCCCACCTTGATCTTAGGATTGTACATCATTTAACATTATGAATTTTATGCCCTAGTTTTATCAGTTCCTTCATTCACTTCTCCTTATTTCACAAATCTTCCCTTACATTGTGCATTAATTTATTGTCTATGTGAAACATTCTCCTGTACCTTAAGTACAAATTGGTAAGCCTCTTTGATGTTTTAAATATGTGTCATACCTACTTAATCTTGGATTTCAAAGTGAAATAAATTTAGATATAACATGATATTCTCCTCATCCACCTCATTATGACATAATTTAATGGTGATCTTGTACAACTCTTCCATGTAATTTTGACTAATAAATCTTTTTTCTTGAGATTTTGAATTATTTTGATAAAATACACTACTAAGGACTATTTTAGACAATATAGACTTAACAACAGTCCAAATTTTAGAAAACTATTAGAAATAAATTAGACTATATCAAGATTAAATAGGATTGTATCAAGATTAAGTTATATTTATTGCAAATAAATCTCATCTATCTAATGTATTTGTGATAAGTTCAAATTATTTAAAATGATAATAAATAATTATTAGTTGAAAACTATCATAAATATATATTTGTAATTACTTGGAATAAATCACATCTATATTATATATTTGTAATAAGTCCAAATTGTGTGACCATTCAAACTGGTTCACAAACCATGCATTTATAGATAATAAGTCTGGGTAGTTTATTTATTAAGGAAAAATAATCCATACATAAATTAGGTGCTCAGGTGATATGTGATTTAAAACACTTGGGATGATTGGGATGCCATGTGTCATTAGTTGATTAGATCATGAATTATATATGTAATCTAACTCTGATGACATCCTTGTGATCATCAAATTTTATCTTATATTTTTGTACATGACACATGTCAATCATGGGTGTTATATTATTATATTATTAGTATAATCTCGCATATAGTCAAGGTACCAAGATTGTGATTGATTTTATAATCTCAAGTGTTCAGATTACTCATGACTTTTATTTGGAATGGTCATCCTTATGCATATATGAATCACTAATATTATGCCACATATCATAATATTGGGTGCTTGTATGAAGTGTCATTTTAAAAATTGAAAAATTGAATAACATTTATCAATACGTAAATGTCAAATAAAAAATCTTGATGTAAAATTGGGACATTTTGAGGCGTAAAGCCCAAAGACCTTTTTGCATACATAGGAATGCCGAAGTGTATTTTGAAAAACATAAAATCTAAAGTGTAAATTCTCAAATGTGAAAATTATGAATACCATTTTTTGAAGACCATTTTGAAGGATGAAAAATGTGAAGTTTAATTTGAAAACCAAAAATCCAAAAAGGTTTTCATGATTTGCAATATATGATCTAGCTAATTAGAATACACAAAATCCAAAGACCATTTTTAATCACAAAAATGCAAAGTGGATGTTCTAATAGTAAAATGTTATTAAATAGATGCATAGTTACCAAAATATTGAATTGTCATATTATAAAATATAAAAATCAAATGTCAAAGTGTATTTTCCAAGACCCAAAATGCAAAGTGCCACTATAAATAAATATAAATAAGTAAAACAATAAAAAATTATACATTCTAAAAAAATGGACTAAATTTTGAAACAAAACATTCATTCCAAAATTAAGGAAACACTATTTCAAATATCCCAATCCTTTTATCACTATTTTTGTTAGTGCTTAGTAGGATGATGCATTCAAATAGTCTATTACAATGCCTTTCAAAAAATAGTGAGAACAAGTGTATGACTTCTCCAATTTCTATTTGGTTTCCAATCGTAGATGATACTATCTATGAGTATGGATGGTAAAGATGTGTCATTTAGGTTTGGCTTCCATTTCTTGTGCAAGTAGCCTGAATAAATTTTTGCTTCTTCTACATCTTTTTTCCTTGCATGAATTGGGATGAAACAAGCTACATTGACCCTTAGTTCTATATCCCCATTTGTTTGTAGTAACTCAATATTGATTTTAGATCTAGAAACCCATACTATGTATTCCACTCTTGTAGAAACATCAGGTTTGACAAATAACATATATTTAATTTACAAATCTTGAGTTAGATTAAATACAATTTTTGTTCTTTTGCTTCTTGGACCAACATATCTATCTATAGATGCCACTCCAAAATCAAGGTTCCTATCATGAACCATTTTGTGAAGATATCTATGTAGGGGTATGTTGTGATGAGATATAGGACACAAATATCTCGTGCACTCAACTTTAGAAGGGAACATCCCTTCTTTCATTATGTCATGGATGTTTTGGAAGTAATATGCTATATTATTCCACTTAATATTTCTAGTCAAACTAAATTTATTGAATTTTTATACATACTTATTCAAGTTATATTTAATTTCTTTTTAACTCTTTTTACTACTTCTATATGAGTCTTTTACAACAATGGAATATTGAGACATTTCTCTATTTTTTAAGTCTTTGAAATATATACTTTTTAGATTACCTTTTGGAACATTTGGCTCACCATTTTATCTTATTCCCCATAATTTAATTGGGGGGACCAATTTCTATCTCTTATAGAGTTTTTTCAATGTATAATAGGCTAACCTTGACCTATGCATAGAATAAAGTATTGACCTTTTGTCAAGCCTACTATTTAATTTCTTCCCTTCATTTGGTAACTATTAACATACTCTTTGAAATACACTACCTCTTCAATCAAATATGGCATGAAGTTTTTCATATTTTCATACATCCTATAAGTGTCCATCTTCTCTACCACACTCTATATATATTTCCTCTTTATACATTCAGACATGTTTCTAAATGTGTCATTTATGTCCTCATGGGTATGTCCTATAGGGATAAATTTAACCTCAACATCAAGGAAAACACATTTTTAGACAAGGAGAGATAAATATTGCAACACATACCTATTTAAGAAAACATGATTTTGTGAATTTGTAAATGTAACATTAGTTCCATATAAGGTTTAACATTTTTAAAATATAATTATGGATGGAAATACCTATTCTTATTATCCCCACAATAGTTGTCTAATTGAAGGTATAGCCAGGAAGAAATTTTCTTGAAGACACCATCTATATTTACCTACCATATTAGTCATGGAAAAACACTTACAAAATCATCCACCAATTGGTCCAACAAATCTTTATCTACCATTGTCTTATTTCTTAGCTTTTGTCGAAATCTCCCTGCATGGAATGCATTTTGTTCCCCATTTTTTTGACAATTTTGAATGTTAAAAAAGCTACTTATTTTAAATTCATATATTTTAAGACAGGATTCCAAATAGATCTCTATACCCTAAAAATCAATGCTAGTTTTGTTTTTATTTTTCTTAAACAAACTAGCATAAAGGGCATCCAAGACATGTTACCTCCTATCTATTATGGTGGAATCAAGCAAATTCATCTTTACATATTTTAGAATCTCAAATGAAAATCCTACCTAAAAACATTTTTTGGTGTAATGTTTATCCGCATATAATGTTGAAAGCTCACTATATATGCTTTCATCAAACTCCACTTGGTTGGGTGAAGTATTTGGATGATTTATTTTTTGGCCTGAGTATTTTTAGGCATGATTTGATTTTTTTGGATGCCTTTACACTAGGAATGTTAGGAAATGAGTTAATTCATTATACAATACATCCAAAATGTTTCCAATTTATTTCTTCTTTAGTGTCATGTATGGTAAATTGATTGCTCTGCAAGTCTCAGGTCCACTATTTTATTGAAAGGCCATCTAATGATAGATGTTTTAGTTACCTCTATACTACAAGTCTCACAATGTTGTATAACTTGCCTTATGTAAATTCCTAATTCATTTTCTAACATTGAGATAGGAATGCAACCAAAAATATCCCCTGGTTGTGTAAATTCAACATAACCAAAAGTAAATTTTTCATCATTTGCAAGAGCTATACATTTGTGCAACAAATGTTCCCTTTTCCTAAGAAATATTTTTCTTTAGATTTGAAACGTGGTAGAATCATCTATATATCAAACAAATGAATCCAAGGAAGGGTTTTGTTGTTGCAATGGTTTTATATGTAGAATTGAACTCAAATTTTTTATCTTTGTTCTATATCATTATCTATATAAAACTTCTCTATGATGTGTTACATCATTCTTGTGCTCCATATAGTAAAACTATCAACTACATCCCTCAAATTATCCGTAAAAGCTATAAGAAATGGAATCAATAGAGTCAGATCAAAAGTTTTAGTCACATTAACACTTACACAATCAATAGGTAATTCCTCATTGTGGCATGTGGAAGTGAGATTTTTGGGTTCTAAAGATTCAACATCTGGAATTGCCACTTTGTCTATTCTTCCTTTACCAAAGACCTTACCATTATTTATGAGAGAAGAATATTCTCTACAATGGAAAGCCATTGATGTATGAGTTTTTAGGTTAGACATTTAAAAAAGACATGAGAAGAGTTGTTAATCATGTTATTTATAAAATCAGTCCAATTTATACCTTTATATAGGAGATAAAGCTATATTTATACTAGAACATAAACATGGAGATATGTTAAAACATAAAAATGTTAAAAAGGTAATGTATAACATTTTTTTAACAACATGGTTTATGTCAATAAAAAAAATAATAGCTTTTAATATCATATACTGCATACTTCAATTCTTGCTTCATCCTACTTGAAGGTATCTCCTAGGAGATACATTTCAAACATGCATTAGAGTGAAATAACTGCATAGAGAAAAATAGGTAATTAAGTTAATATTGAACCATGTATTTTATTACAATAAAAAATGATAATGAGAAATGAGAGTTTTGAGCAAAATTATGGAAAATGATTAGCTTCTTATATGTTGGGATCCTATATTTGATTTGAACCTCTATTGTGGACCCAAAAGTTTGAAGGTATCTCTTAGGAGATACCTTTCAAACATGTGTGTGGGTACCGAAGAATTTTGGAATGGCCTTATAATACCTTAAAGGGTACCTATGACATTAAGCTTAAGACTTCATTTTTCAATAGTGAAGGTCATGTGGCATGCACCCATGAACCTATGACATTTCAACATGAATCCCCTGATAGAATTCCTTTGCCTTATGAACCTACCTTTTGGCCTTTTTGAAATGATCACTTTTATCTCAGATCCCTTTAGCTAACTAACCTACCCTTAATCCTTTTTGTTGTGTCCATGTTGGCCTAATAGAATTACCCTTTACCCTTTTTGAATTGTCCTTCAGCTTTTTGAAATGGCCCTTTTCCCATTGAAACTTACCCTTCTTTATTTTTATCCTAGACCATTCTATCCTATGAAGTAGACCCTTTGGGAATTTTTTTCCACAAAGTAGACCCTTTAGACCTTTTTTAACTTACCCTTCATTATGATTAGTATGGCACTTTACCCTCCAGAACTTACCCTTCATCCTTTTAAAATTTCCATTTGACGTTTTTTCAAATACCCTTCAAGATTTTTGTCATTGCCACTTTACCCTTTGGGAATTTTGTCTTAGGCCCTTTACCCTCCAAGACTTATCCTTCAAGACATTATCCTAGGCCATTATCCTAAGAAGTAGACCCTTTAGAACTTTTTCCATTGACACTTTTCCCTATGAAGTAGATCCTTCAAATTGTTGCTTGATGAAACTGACCCTTCAAACTTTTTTAAATGACCCTTCAAGATAATTGCATCAGACATTTTTCCCTAAACAATTTTCCTAATGATATTGCCAAATGTCTAGATTTTTGTTACAAGTCTTTCATAAAAGATCATTCCCCAACATAAACTTGATTAACTTAATACCAAGAACAATATTGTCCCTTTTCCATACTTAGCCAAAATAAAGTTAAAGTGTCTTCCAGTGATATATACTAAATACCCCTACCAACTTAAACTAACAAAGTTTGAATTATACAAGAATATAAAATCAAGATGAACATTGGGCATTTATGTAGCATGAACTACTATTCAATGCAAAATAATCTATATGTGATACATAACCATTAGAATCCTTCATTGATTTTAATCAAACTTGCATTCAAAGTCTCCTACTATCTTATAGTGACAAAGAGGCCTAGCTAATATCTCAAATAACACTATAAGTAAAACAATGATTAAGATAGAGCCAAGTGGATCATAAAGCATACATAACACCTAGAAGGAAATTGTAAACAACATAGAGTGTATAATATAATGGCATATTTATCTAGGATATTTAGGGAAGTAAATCCTCAACACCATACTCAATCAAGGACTTCATAGAGTTCACAGATACAATGTTTGATGCCACCATATTCAATAATATGTATGCCAACTATTTAGAGATATGGGATGTAGTGGATTCGATGGATGTATTTTCATTAGAGGATGGGATGACACTCACTGATAGGTTATTTGTCAAAGAATTGTTGGATTTAAAATGGCAAAGGTTACATTTTTCTACCTCCAAGCTAGAGGTGATCCCATGCATCGACCTCCTATGGGATTTATTCTTCTCAAGAAAGATATCATAGGATGCCTTCCTAAATTTTTATAGTAATAACATAATGGTCACATGCATTTTAGGATCTAACTTCCAAAGATACCTATTTTTGAACATACTCGATGAAAACTATAACAAGCATACATTGATTTAGTTCAGCATAAAGAGCTCAATTAATAAGGCATTATCTTCATGACTACTCCTAGGCCAAACCGTTACATGGAAAGGGAAGAAGCCAAAGGGGCCTATTTCTAGAGACAAGTTTAGAATGGGGATTCACATTGATATGGCTCTATTGGATCAAATCTATGGTATTTTGAGTATTCATTTTGTTAATTTAGACTAGGTGTCCTAGCTTTACATGATGTTCACCCATGATGCTACATATGCCATTGGAGAGATAATTATCTCTCTCTTAAGGGAGAAAATAATTCATAAAGATAAGCATCATACACCTTTAGGCAATTTCTATATGATGTCATATTTTTTAGATGCTATTATGGGAACCTATTACATAGACCTTGGGGAATTATGGAGCCCAGTCATAACTGCATAAAGAACAAATTTTTTTATCATTAACATTTTATGCACATATATGCCTACATTAAGAAGATGGTCATGATAGTTGAATATGTCTATCCACAAGTTTGACAAGCCATTCATGGCTCACCCATGCCTAGAATTGGATAACATATCATAAAAAAACCTATAAGGTAAACAAGATTATTTCCTCTATCCTAAATTTGTAATTATAATGATTTGGGGAAATAAGGTTAATCATTTATGTCTCCTAAAAAAGTTGGTAGAGAAATAAATTACTTTCCAACTATGGTGGAGTGTTGAAGAGGACCTATCTAGGTAGAAGAAGGATTTATTCTTTGGTCACCATATAATAATTAGAAGAATGTATTACACAATGAGGAATCATTTTATAGAAGTGGAGAACAAGAGAAAGAGTTATCCTTTCCCTATTCTTTCACATAAAGATTGGGATTTGCATGGGATTATTTAGAAGCACATAAATGGATTTAACATCCCCTATATCCATGTTCCTTATTCATATGATTTTCTATTTCTTAATGTAAAGGATGATGTAGACATGTTAGAAAGAACAAGGATTATTGGAATTTAAGAAGATCATTTAAGAATGATCTAGGATGATCCTTCAGTCATAGTAAGGTAATTGGACAATAAGAAGGATTTATACAAAGGATGGGAGCATTCTGACTTTTTAAGAGGATAGTCCAAGGAGCAATCCAAGGATGAGGTAGGTCCATAATCTCAAGACCATTCTTTAAAATTGAAGCCGAAGACTATGAAGAATGAACTTAGGTTTTTTGAACTTAAAACAAGTAGGGGAGCATAGGCAAGGGACCCCATTAGTTTAGATATTGATCACAAGGAGAGAACACAAGAATAACTAGCTACTAACACTATTCAAGTGACTACTACTATTCCCCATACCCAAATTTTGACATCTAATGGTATAACAACAAAAGAGGAAGTGAAATTGACTCAAAAAGGCTACCCTACATATCTTAAGACCCATCTAGTTTATATGAGGAAGCCTAGGTCTCCAACAAGGAGTCCCATAATTGAGTCATCACAAGGCTTTCCTACTACACCTCCATATTCAAAACTAATAGAGGGAGAGGTTGTGATAATTAAGGAAAATGAGGATAACTCTAATGAAGAAGCTAAGATGGAAATAGGTAAGGCCATGAGCCTTTGAGTAGAGCCTACAACACCAAGTTCATTAGACACTCAAACGTTCATGAGTATTCCTTTATCTTTTATGCCCATTTATCGATGTGTTTCTATTTCTTCTATATTGAGGACACCCCAGGTGGAATTGCCTAATTCTACCTCTATTGATCCCTTCACCCATAGCACATTCACTTAGTTCCCTCTTATCATCCTTAAGGTGGAAAAACATGTTGGTACTACCACCATGGCCATTCCATAATCCACTTCCCATCCCACTCACCATACCTACCTCATTTATCCCCTTTGACACCTCCACCATTAGAGCCTAAAAGAAGAAGGTGCTCAAAAAGGTATAGACTGCATTAACCACTCCACAATTTCACATCTAATCCACTCAAATTTCCTTTCCCATACCATCTACCACCTCCATTTAATAAATCATTATGACAAGTTCTAGCAAGAGAAGGAATCCCAAGCCTCAATTGATTACATTCCATCCACTCCCTTAATTAAGAGGAGTGGATTGGTCCAAGATTATTTGGCCTTCTCAATGTCTTTGTCAAGGCTCAAAAGAAAAAATAGGTTCAAGAAGATGTAGAGAAAGAGGTTGTGGTTACAACCTTGGATGCATCTCAATTGGATATTCTTCCATGGCCAATGGACTTGAGAAGCAAGGTAACCCAAATGCATAGCTTCAATATCACTGATTTTTTCCCTCTGTCTCTACTCTATTTGACCCCCCCATCTCATAGTATATAGAGAGTGAAGAAGAGGAATTTGGAGGATGAAAATGGCACATAAATAATTCTAAAGGAAAGATAGCCTAAATAGTTTCTTTACATTGAAAATCTTGTAGACTTAGACCAAGCCCATAAAGATGATATAATAGTTATCCATGAGGGAAAAAAGATGGCTCAAAAAGAACTTGAAGTTAAAGTTAAGGAACTTGAGGCCAAGGTGGAAAAATTAAGGGAACAAGTGAAGATTGTTCATATCCTTGTAGGTATAGGAGATGAGGTGCAAGAAACATCTTCCAAATGGAAAAACTCTTTGGAGGAAATGAAATTCATGAAGGCCTAAATGGCCCCCCATGTAAATAATTCCAACCAATTGTATAATTCATTGAGATATGGAAATACTAAGTTAAAAATGCTAGTTCCATACATAGGCAACTCTTTATACAATCATCTATATTTAAAGATAACACTAGAGGCATCTAATTCCTTGAACTTGGTTATCATAAGACACGAGGAAACATGAGAATGGTTACAAGTAGTTGGGGATTTAATCCCTAAATATAAGGTGCATGAGGCCCAAATCCTCCAAATTTTGCATTATTTGAAGCTATAAAAAATGAATGACACCATAGGAAAATCAATTAGTAGGATCAATTTTGATAAACTCATTCAAGAAGTGATGAATGACTTCAAGCAGAGTTTACAAGGCCTAACACTATAAGAAATAGAATTTGAGTTAAGTATGCCCAGAAATAAAGTCATGGAGGTTGACATTTTAAAGAATAAGTTTTATATGACTAAGGAAAAGTAGGCAAGACTCCTTGGACAAGTTAAGAGGATACATCAACCATTGATGCTAAACTTGAAAACATATGAAAGTAGCATGATGTGACATATAAAGTTTATCAAGAGAATGAGGTCAAGAGGAAGCAAAATTCTAGTAGTGTGTCATCATCTACAACTTTTACAACTACCACCTTAATTTCCATACCAACCAAAGTAAATTTAACTATCTAGATGACTCAGCCTTGATAGGCTAAGATTTTATGCATGTTTAATTTTTTAGATGGTAGACATAGTCATAGTTTTCTTGTAGTTTAAACTTTTCATTGTAAAGTTTAATTTATATTTTGTACACATGCACACATTGCATAGTTTTGAAAAGGTCAACTTATCTAATTGATAAATATATGACTATTGTTATATGGTTTTTACCATAGTTAGAACTACATGTTCTAACTATCACATGTAATGACCTTGCATAAACCTGAAGGATGAGGTGACCCCTTCCCCAAGTTGATATAAATAATTGTAATCCAACTTGGATTTTTATCAGATAATTTTTTAATATAGGAGTAACATCAATTTTGATCATCAGTGAAGTGTTTCAGTATTTTGTTTCCAATTTTTGTGTGATTAGTTGTTACTTTTTGGTTGTATGTTTTAATAATATTTAGTGTGCAGTAGATGTGAATAGATTCTTGACTATCTTAATTGATGTATTGATCTTTAGATATGCAAAAACTATTGAAATATTGGTAAATATATTGATTAGGATGATTAAGTTCAAATTGATTCATATTTATGAATGTGTACTAGTGCTTTCTTTGATGTAGTTTTCTATGTGTGTTCTATAACTTCCTCAGATACTTCACTATCTTGTATTATAGTCTCCTGAATAAGAGTGTGAAATAACTACTCTAAAAAGATCAAAATTTATCTGAGGCCTATGAATTTCCTACATCATTATATGGTTGTATGGAGATGAGTTTTAAGTTTTATTTTTTAGAAATAAATGATACATAATACAAAATTATAGCTATGGTGAGGTAGGGGGATGAGTTGTAAGTTTTACTCATTTGATATAAATGATACATGATAAAAAATTATAGCTATGGGGAAGTATGGGGATCTTGTGGTTAACCTATGTGAAGGATTAGGGTTCTTAACCCCTATGTGTCATCCCCTAAAAATCATCCCTTATAATTGGAATTTTATTTCACATATGGTTAACCTATGTAAAGGATCAGGGCTGTTAACCCCTGTGTGCCATCACCTAAAACTCATCCCCTAAAATTGGAATTTTCTTTCAAAGTATCTCCTAGGGGATTACCTTGAAGGGACTTGTAGTACTTTCAAAGGGTCTCCTCATAGATACCTTGAATATGCACACAATTAGAATTTTATTTCTAGGTACTTCCTAAGAGATACCTTGAACATACACATGATTGGAATTTTTATTTCAAGGTATTTATTAAGAGATACATTGAACATGCACATGATTAGAATTTTCTTACAATATATCTCATAGGAGATACCATGAACATACACATGACTAGAATTTTATTTCAAGGTATCTCCTAAAAAATACCTCGAAGGCCTTGGAATACCTTTGATGTTGATTGTAAAGGTATTTGTAATGGATTTGATATAACCATGACATCTTTTCATTTGAAAAGAACCCTGATGCACATAATTGGAATTTTATTTTGAGGTATCTCTTAGGAGATACCTTGAACATGCACACCATTGGAATTTAATTTTGAGGTATCTCCTAGGAGAAACCTCAAAGTAATTCAGAATAACTTCCATGTTTATTTCACATGTCCTTGAAAAAGATTTGATATAACCATGATACCTTTTTATTTGGTATGAAAACTAATGCACACTATTGGAATTTTCTTTAGAGATATCTCTTAGGAGATACCTTGAACATGCACATGATTGGAATTTTATTTCAAGGTATATCCTAGGAGATACCTCAAAGGGCCTTGGAATACCTTCCATGTTTATTTTAAATGTCCTTTTAAATGATTTGATATAACTATGACAACTTTTTATTTGGCAAGAACCCTGATGCACACTATTGATATTTTCTTTCGAGATATCTCCTAGGAGATACCTTGAACATGCACATGATTAGAATTTTATTTTAAGGTATCTCCTAGGAGATACCTTGAAGTGCCTTGGAATACCTTCTATGTTAAGTTAAATGAGAACATAATAACAATGTTTGGCACTCCTACTATTATTTTAGATAATTATCTTTATTTTATGGGTGCTAGGACAACTGATTAGGCAAATAGAAATGGTATATTCTTGAGGACTTTATCCAACTATTACCCTCAAAGTAATGTTCTCACTAAATTTTCTAACAAAAAATTGATCAAAATCATCAAGATAACCTTGGACCATAACCAAAGAGCTCGGCACACCAAATTAAAGACAACCTTGTGGGATGATAGGATAACTCCCAAGAGGTCAACAAGGAACTCTACTTTTGTGTTTTTTCTATAGAAGGGAAGATAGGTTTTATAGCTCTCAAGAGTTTCCTACCTTAGAGTTAGCACATCAAGTAGAGTTTCTTGAGAACACTCCAATATAAGTGAGACGACAGAATTAATGGAGTTGTAAGAAACTAGAGGTAAATCTCATCAAGCCATGAAGCATCACTACGTATTGATGAAGAGGTATTTTGACAAGAGGATAACTCCAAGATCATTTTAGGAAGGTTAAACATTATTTAAATGGGATGAAGATAGATAAAAACTAGGGAGGCATACCAAATTTGATGCCCTATGGAGTGGACTATATGCCATCCCCAAGTTCAAGTAAAGCAACTCCTTTTAGTTAGCAAGGATGAATGGAGAAGAATTACCTATCCCTATGAATGAAATACATTTAAAACATTTTTAATGAGATATGAAGGTATATTTTTTAAATATTAGGTTAGGTGTGTGTTTCCTTTCTTGTCATGTTGTGTTCCAATAAGTTCTCTTGAAGCACAAGTGTGCCTTTGCTTAGTTTATTTTCTTCTGTGTTGCTTCTTCTTTGTCTTTTATATTTTTTGGTGAATTATAGAGGTAGTTTTTATGTCAAACATATATAATTGTGATTCCATATCCCAATGGATAGGATTAGGCAATTGGTGATGGCACAATAAGCATGCCACCCTTGAGAAATCACCAACGATGTTGACCAATTTTTCCCACAGGCCAAAATGGATCAATCCCTTATAATTAGAATGTTATATGATGGATTTTTATAATGTTATAGGGTATGTTTTACCTCAATAATTATATAATTTTTTGACTTAGGGGTCATCTTAGAATCATACATGCAAGTGCTAGGTTTTCATGGTGTTGAGCAGTTGCAAGAATAGGTCCAAAAAAGACTAAGTTTGCACTTAGAAAATATTTCAAATTTTGGATAAGTGTTAGAGCATTCAGATTTCTCTGAGAGAAATTGTTTCACACATTGTTCATAAAAAAATTAAAAGGCATTTATATTATAAAAATTATTCCACTTTATTTGGATATGTGTTAAAATTCTTTTGGGGAGTTTTGTTTCAAGTTTTTGATTTAGTGTCAGGAATTATTTTAGACATTTTATCTAAAACAAAAGCCCTAAAGACACATATTTCCATAGACATTTTATTTGAATTAAAATCCTAAAGGTCATTTCAATTAGACAAAATTTCAAAACACTTTTCCTAAAATATCATTCTTTGACAAAATGGACCAAACAAAAAGCTTGAAGGGTGTTTTTCAAGCAAAGTGTCCTATATAATTTTTCCAAATGGTTGTTTTTCTAGAAATTGTCCCAAGACAAAATCCCAAAGGGTCATTTATTCAACAAAGGGCCCAATATTATTTTATAAAATGGTTATTTATTTTAGAAAACTACTACAATTTTTTTTTCAAAGGATCATTTCTTTAGGAAAGTGATCTAAAAAAAAGACCTAAAGGGTCACAAATGTCATTTGAAAGAAAAAATCTCAAAGACAAAAGTTATGACAAAAGGTACAAAGGCAAAAATTATTTTATGAAATTTTTTTGAGACAATTTTACTATAGGCATAATTCTTTTGGATAATTTATTCTAATGCAAAAGGCTAAGTATGAATTATTTTAGGGAAAGTGGTCGAGCAAAAATCCTGAAGGCATGAATTATTTTAGACATTTTATCTATAATAAATTATCCAAAGAAAAGATAAGATAGACTTGATTCTTTTGGGGAATTATCTTGTAAAAAATTCCATAGAAATTTTATCCAATGCAAAATATCTATAAACAAATTCATTCAGAGAAAGTGGTTGTGACACACAACCCACAACAAATGTCTAGCAAAAGGTCTAAAAGAAATAGCCTGGGTATAGATTGATAATTACACAGATGTCATTATTGTTACCATGGATATAAATTAATGGGTGTATGAATGTAAAATTAAATTCATGATAAATTAATTTTGAATTTCTAATATCCTAGTGACAATCGCATGGATGTCAAATACATTTGCACAGACATCAAATATGGTTGCATGGATGTCAAATTTCATCTCATGAAGTACCTATTTATTTCCCAATAGTATGTCTAGGAAAATATGATGATTTATGTTCATCCATATATAATATCCAATTATGATCAATAATTGAGGAGTTAATGGGCCCATATAGATTAATGGCTCATGTTTAATCATGGATTCAAGATCAATGACACATGAGCAAGTCAAGGAGTTATCAAACCTTGATAGAAAAGGCATGATTGACAAGTGGAAAAAGCACATGAATATTGGTATAGGATATATGGAGTATATTAATTTTTAATAGGTATATAAATGGATCAAGATGAGTCAAGAGATCAATGATCTGAGCCAGTTTTTGATGACCAACCAAATAAAAGTGAGCCCAAGCGACTTTTACGAAGGTCGATAAAGTAATTTTGATAAGGAAAGGTAAATAAAATGCATGGAGTAAAATTAAATAATGTTCCATGTTTATTTAAAATTTCCTTCCAAATTATTTTATATAACCATGAAACTTTTTTATTTGGCAAGAACCCTGAGGCACACTTTTGAAATTTTATTTCGAAGATATCTCCTAGGAGATACCTTGAACATCCACATGATTATAATTTTATTTCAAGGTAACTCCTAGGAGATAACTTGAATGTCATTATAATACCTTACATGTTGATTTCAAATGTACTTTCAAGGGATTTGATATAATCATGACAAATTTTTATTTGGCAAGAGCACTTATGCACACTATTGGAATTTTCTTTAGAGATATCTCCTAGGAGATGCCTTAAACATGCACATGATTGGAATTTTATTTCAAAGTATATCCTAGGAGATAAATATAAGGTCCTTTTAATACCTTCCATTTTGATTAAAAAAACTCATTTCAAAGGAATTGATTTAACCATGACAACTTTTTATTTAGAAATAACCCTGATGCACACTATAAGAATTTTCAAATATTTGAGATATCTCCTAGGAGATACCATGAACATGCACATCATTAGAATTTTATTTCAATATATCTAATAGGATATACCTATAAAGTAATTTTAATACCTTCCATTTTGATTTTGAATGTCGTTGCAAGGGATATTATATAACCATAACAACTTTTTATTTGGCAAGAACATCGATGCACACTTTTGGAATTTTCTTTCAAGATGTCTCCTAGGAGATACCTTGAAAATTCACATGATTGGAATTTTATTTCATGGTATCTCCAAGGATATACCTCTAAGGTCATTTTAATACCTTACATGATGATTAAAAATGTTTATGAAACATATTTGATATAACCATGATAATTTTTTATTTGACAAAAACCTTGATGCACACTATTGGAATTTTATTTTGAGATATCTCTTAGGAGATACCTTAAGCATGCACATGATTTGAATTTTATTTCAAGGTATATCCTAATATATACCTTTAACATCCTTGGAATACCTTCCATATTGATTGCAAATTTATATTCAAGGGGTTTGATATAACTATGACAATTTTTTATTTAGCAAGAATACTGATGCACACTATTGGAATTTTCTTTCAAGATATCTCCTAGGAGATACCTTGAACATACACACGATTGGAATTTTATTTCAAGGTATATCATATGAGATACCTATAATGGATATGTAATACATTCCATGTTAATTGAAAATGTCCTTGTAAATAATTTGATATAACCATGACAACATTTTATTTGGCAAGAACCCTGATGCACACTATTGAAATTTTCTTTCGAGATATCTTCTAGGAGATACCTTGAACATGCATAGGATTGGAATTTTATTTCAAGGTATATACTAAGAGATACCTAAATGGGCCTTGAAATAAATTCCATGTTGATTTCAAATGTCCTTGCAAGGTATTTGATATAACCATGGTAACTTTTTATTTGACAAGAATATTGATGCACACTATTGGAATTTTCTATCAAAATATCTCCTAAGAGATACCTTGAACATGCACACAATTGGAATTTTATTTCAATTTATCTCTTATGGGATAACTCAAAGGGTCTTGGAATAACTTCCATGTTGATTGCAAAGGTCTTTACAAAGGATTTGATATAACCATGATAATGTTTTGTTTGGAAAGAACCACAAGCTAAGTTTGCATTTAACAGTTTAGTGAATAGATCAATAGGAAATTCATCATTTAAAATTATTTATGGGATAAATTATATGGGTATTTTATATTTTGTATAATTACTAATTGAAGATCGAATTAGCTATAATTTAGAAGCATTTACAGAGCATATACAATAGTTGTAAGGAGTAAATAAAGTTATAGGAAAATAATGAGAAATGTAAAGTAGAAGATGTCAGAAGAAGATCCAAGGTATTTGAATAATGAGAGTTGGTAATGGTTTATTTTAGGAATAAATATTTACAAAAGGAATGTACAACAAGTTAAAGTACAAGAAAATTAGATAATGTAAAATGGTGAAGAAAATCAATGATAATGCTTGTGAGGTGAGTTTACCACAAAATTTTGATATCTATCTAATATTTAATGTTATAGACTTATATAAATTCCATGTAGAATATGTTTAAGGTGATTAATAAGAAGAATTAAATTAGGAGTAACATGTTATGAAGAAGAAGAAGGAAAAGATAGTGCAGGTTTTGGGTATGAAGATAATAACTACAAGGCAAGGGAATTATAATATGTATTTGGTACAGTGAGAAGGATTACATCAAGAAGACAACAATTGGATTAAAAAATGGGAGCTAAATAATATTGATAAGGAAAAATGGAAGAAATACAATCAAAGAAACTCATAAAAGCTGAGTTGTTTTCAACTAGAGAAGAATGATGTAGAAAAAATAGGCCAACCTTCCAGATGCCATAACTTTTGACCCATAGCTCCATTTAAGATATTTCATGAACCAAAATTACTATATCAAAAATTACATTGTTCTTTTAAGAAGTTATATCTTCTTAGGGATGTTTTTTATATTTTTTAGAGGCCATACGTGATCATTTGAGGGTCCAAAATTGTAAGTTAATTATATTTTTATAAATTATATGTTTTTAGGACTAGACATTAACTTCAATTGAATTTAATCCCATGGGATAAATTTAGTATTTAGGATATTTTTGGAGATTTTTAGAGTTTCACATGCTTGCATGTGAAACTTACTATAAATAATGGCTTCTAAAAATAGAGATTTTTTTAAATATTAGTTTTTTGTCAAATTTTACATGTCAACTCTAAATTTTGAGTTGAGGCTTGTTTAAGAATGGTTTGGATTTGTAATTATTTCAAGTCATTAAATAAAAATTAATATAAGTTATTTTCAAAATCTTTTCCTATTGGTAATTTTATTGTCTTGATAGTTTTTGGGTTCATTATCTTGTATCAGAGCAAGTTTGACTCTTAAAGGAGTAAGACATGGTGAGAGGATGAGGAGGTATTATATAGATGAGCTAGACTATATAAGAGTTGTAGAGGAAACTAGAATAATTAACTGAGCTTATCACCAACTAGAGAAGAGAAAAAGGTGGTGATGAAGATGACACAGATCTTGATGAAGAAGTTCAGCAAGAAGAAGGACAACAAGAACAACCACCATCAATGGAAGAGAGGATGGTTCAAGATTTAAAAGGAAAAAATGAAGGAATAAATGTTGATATTTTAGATTATGGAGGTAGTTTAAAACTATAAGAGTTGATATATTATATGAATATCATGGAGAAATTCTTTGAGGAGAAGACTATGAGAGAAGACGAGAAGGTAAAGTTTTTATGCCCAAAATTAAAAGGTCATGCAATGATTTGGTGGGATCACCTATAGAAAGAGAGATAGTGGAAAGGTAAAGAGAAGATTAATTCATGTAAAAAGATGGAAAATAAGCTAAGGGATAATTTTATTCTTGTGGATTATGCATAAACTCTATAGAGAATATTTCAAAATTTGAGGCAAAAAGATCATAGTATACAAGAGTATATAGATGAATTTTATAAGCTTTCCATATGAGTGTAACATGATGAAATATAAAATTAGATGGATGAAAGGTATGTAAATGGTTTGAAATTTTATATTCAAGATGAATTAAGCATATATAAAATACTTTTCATGGAGGAGGATTATCAATTAGCTTTGAAGGCAGAAGAAAAACAAAATAGATAGAATCTTAGAACATCTTTTGGTCCAAGAAAAGGTGGATCCCCTAAAAAATATGGGATGAGGTGGATTTAATACCACTAGAGTTGGGTCTAATACCAATATAGGTGAATCATCACATGGTGTAGAAAGAGAAGATGATAATAGGCAAGGGTTTCAATACCAATAAAGAGGAAGAGGATTTCAGAGAGGATGATGTTACAGTGGTGCTAGAGGATGGTTTTTGAATCAACATAGATATTATGTTTTTTTTATAGATGTGGAGAATAATGGTACAAAGAATTTGAGTGTCCACACTAATAAGATCAATAAAAAGGCAAGAAGATTGACCAAGAGTGAATCTAGTTGAGGCTGAGATGAGTAAAATACTGAAGTTGTGCTTGCAGATGTTGGAGAGAGTCTCATGATGAAAAGAATCATGATCACTATAAATAAGGAAAAATTGTAGAATAAAAAAGGTGGTGATGCATGACTATGATCATATATTTTTTGAACAAGATGTACTTCAGGTGGAAAGGTATGCAAAGTAATTATAGATGGTGGTAGTTATGAAAATATGGTTTCTAAATAAATGATAGAGAACCTAAATCTATAATGTGAAAAGCAACATGATCCTTATTAGATTTCATGACTTAAGAAATGGAATGAAGTTACATTAGATAAAAGGTGATTAATCAAGTTTTCTATAGGAAAAAGTTATAATGATGAAATATGGTGTGATGTTATTGTGATAGATGCATGCCATGTGTTATTGGGAAGATCATGGCAATTTGATAGGAAAGTAATTCATGATGGAGCAAAGAAAAAGTACACTTTTGGAAAATACCAACATAAAAGTGGTGAAAATACCAACATAAGAAGCAAGAGTGTTGAAATATTATGTAGATGTTATGCCTAATGAGTTACTAGATGGTTTAACACCAAAGATAGATATTCAAAAATCACATTGATTTTATTCTAAGATCAACTCTACCCAATAAAGTAGCATATGGGATGAGTCCAACAGAACATGCATAATTAAATAAATAGGTTACTAAATTACTAAGAAAGATGATGATAAGGGAGAGTATGAGTCCATGTGTAACACTAGGTTTTCTAACTCCAAAGAAAGATGGAGGATGGAGAATGTGTGTGGATAGTAGAGAAATTATCAAAACTATAATAAGGTAGAGGTTTATTAGACCTCATTTAGATGATATGATAGATGTGCTTAGAGGAGTAGAATATTTTACCAAGATTGAACTAAGGAGTGGTTATTATCATATTTGAATTCATGAAGGAGATGAGTGGAAAACTACATTCAAGACTAAGGATGGCTTATATGAGTGGATGGTGATGCCATTTAGATTATATAAAACACCTAGTGCATTTATGAGGGTGATGAATATAGTGCTATGAGAATATATTGGTAAGTTTGTCATTGTTTATTTTGATATACAATAAGACTAAAGAAGAACACTTATAACATTTGAGAATGGTACTGGAATTGTTAAGAAAGGAGAAGTTGTATGCAAATTTGAAGAAATGGAAGTTTATGCAAAATAGTTTAGTATTTTTGGGATTTATAGTTCATCAGATGGTGTGAGAGTGGATGAATAAAAGATAAAAGTGATTGTTGAGTGGATTATTCTAAAAATCATTATAGAGGTAAGAAGATTCCATGGTTTAGAAAAATTTTACAAAAAAATTAATAAAAATTTTAGTGTTATTATGGCACCAATAATAGATTGAATGAGAGGGAAGGAATTTTCATGGACTAGAGCAGCCTTATAAAGCTTTGAAATTTTGAATAATAAGATTACAAAAAGACCAATTTTAGCATGATCATATTTTATCAAAGTGTTTGAGGTTGATTGTGATGCTTCATTTGTGGGAATTGGTGTTGTGTTGGGTCAAGAAGGAAAGCCAATATCATATTTTAGTGATAAATTGTACAAAGTAAGAACAAATTATTATACTTGTGATGTTGAAATTTATACAATTATACAATCATAAGACATTGGCGGCATTATTTTCTGCCTAAGGACTTTATACTATTTATAGATCATGAGGCTTTGAAGTATGTGAATACATAAAAAAAGTTGAATAGTAGGCATGTAAAGTGGGTTTCTCTCTTGCATGGGTATACTTTTGTGTTGAATCATAAATTATGAAAATATAATTAGGTAGTTGATGTATTTAATAGGAGGGTAGTGTTATTAACTACTATGGTGAGTGAAGTAGTTGGATTTAAAGCTATCAAAGAGTTATATTATAATGATCCATATTTTGAAAAGATAGTTTAGTAGTGCATAAATCCATTAACAAGTAAAATACATGTTATTCATGATGAGTATCTTATTAGTAAGGTTATATCTTCAAAGGTAAATAATTATGCATTCTAGTTGGGTCTCTATGAGACAATATAATAAGAGGATTACATAGTGGTGGTTTGGCTAGACATTTTGGTAAGATGAAAATAATAGCTTTGGTGGAGGAAAAATATTTATGGCCAAAGATGAAGAGATATGTGACAAGGTATGTTTCAAGGTGAATAATATGTTATGTGGCTAAGGTACATGCACAAAATATTGGACTATACATGCCATTACTAGTTCCAAGAAGACCATGGATAGATTTGAGTATGGATTTTGTGTTAGGATTACTAAACACATAGAGAGGTAATGATTTAGTTTGTGTTGTTGTAGATAGATTTTCTAAAATGGTTCATTTCATTGCATGTAATAAAACCAATGATGCCACTAGAGTTGTAGAATTATTTTTTAAGGATATTGTGAGATTGCATGGTGCTCCAAAAACTATTACTTTAGATAGGGACACAAAATTTCTAAGTCATTTTTAGAGGAAATTTTGGAAGAATAAGGGAAATAAGCTACAATTTAGTGGTGCATATCACCCAAAAATAGATGGATAAATAGAATTTGTGAATAGAAGCTTGGAAATTTTGTTGAGATACATAGTAGGAGAGAAACCCAAGCAATGGTGCTTGGCTTTACCACAAGATGAGTTTGCATATAAAATTTCATTGAATAGATCAAAAGGAAATTCATCATTCAAATTGTTTATAGGAGAAATCCTATGGTTATTTTATATTTGGTACAATTACTGATTCTAGATTGAATTAGTGATGATACAAAAGCATTTGCAGAGTGTATACAATAGTTGCAAGAAGGAATACGAAGAAAGTTTTAGGAAAGTAATGAAAAATATAAAGTCTAAATAGATGTCAGAAGAAGATCTAAGGTATTTGAATAAGGAGAGTTGGTAATGGTTTATTGGAGGAAAGAAATATTTCCAGAAGGTATGTACAACAAGTTATAGTATAAGAAAACCATGTAGAATTGTGAAGAAAATCAATAATAATGCTTATGAGGTGAATTTACCACAAAATTTTAATATATATATATATATATATATATATATATATATATATATATATATATATATGGAGCATTTACTTCATCTTCATCACCTTCACCATCTTCTCCATGGAATTAATATAAATATGAAACATTAAATACTATATATATATATATATATATATATATATAGTATTTAATGTTTCATATTTATATTAATTCCATGGAGAAGATGGTGAAGGTGATGAAGATGAAGTAAATTGGGAGCATCAAGCTCCAAAGAAGAAGGAAAAGATAGTGTAGGTTCTAGGTATGAAGATAATAAGTACAAGAAAAGGGAATTAAAATATGTATTTGGTAAAATGGGAAGGATTTCATCAAGAAGACAATACTAGATTATAGAAAAGGAGCTGAATTAGATTGACAAGGAAAAATAGTATCAGTACAATCAGGGCAACTCGTAGGAGTTGAATTGTTTTCAACTAGAGGAGAATGATGTAGAAAAAATAGGCAAACATTCCAAAGGCCATAAATTTTGACCCGTAGTTTTGTTTGATCTCTTCCACATGAAAAAATGATCACCTTGAAAATTTTATTACTATATTAAGATTTTTTACCTACTTAGGGATGTTTTTGATATTTTTGGAGGCCATACATGATCATCTAAGGGTCTAAAATTACAATTTAATTTTTTTTCAAGATTTTTTTTATTTTAAAAATTTCCATATTTTTAGGACTAGACATTAAATTTAGTTAAATTTCATCCCATAGAACAATTTTAATATTTAGGATATTTTAGGATATTTTTATATCTATGTGTACTTGCATACTAAACTTACTATAAACAACTACTAAAAATAGACATTGTTTTTACATTTTAGTTTTTTTTTCAAATTTTGCATGTCAAATATAAATTATAAGTTGATTCTTATTTAAGCATGGTTTAAGTTTGTAATTATTTAAATTAATTCAATATAAATCAATAAAAGTTATTATTTGTAATTTGACCTATTGATAATTTTATTATCTTGATAGTTTTCAGGTTCATTAATATCTCCTAGGAGATACCTTGAACATGTACACGATTGAGATTTTATTTCACGATATCAACTAGGAGATAAATAAAAGGGACTTGGAATACCTTAAATTTTTATTTCAAAGGTCCTTGAAACATATTTTATATAAATCTGATAAATGTTTATTTGGCAAGAACCCTAATGCACAATATTGGAATTTTCTTTCGAGATATCTCCTAGGAGATACCTTGAACATGCACACGATTGAAATTTTATTTAAATCTATATCCTAAGAGATAAATCAAAGGGCCTTTGAAAACCTTACATGTTTATTTAAAATGTCCTTTCAAAGGATTTGAAATAACCATGATAACTTTTTATTTGGCAAGAACCCTGATGCACACTATTGAAGTTTTCTTTCAAGATATCTCTTAGGAGATACCTTGAACATGCACATGATTGGATTTTTTTTTCAAGGTATCTCTTAGGATATACTTTGAAGGGCCTTGTAATACCTTCCATGTTGTTTTTAAATGTCCTTGTAATGGATTTGATATAACCATGACAGCTTTTTATTTGGTAAGAACATTTATGCACACTATTGGAACTTTCTTTTGAGATATCTCCTAGGAGATAATTTGAACATGCACA